>OY804609.1:40205152-40805152 GCA_963680895.1 Fragum sueziense | reverse complement strand
ACCACAAAAGATTGGAAGTATAGAACAATTCATCTCTTATTGAGTTTAATTATATTACTGCCCTGCTTATTCTTACTGGAGTCTGCATTAAATGAATCATCCGTCATCATGTCTTCTTCAAAACAATGATAACGGTTGTACTGTTTTATTGGATCGTCAGACCCTTTTGGTTGACGATCAGATGTCGTTGGTTTTATATTAACATTTCTTCTACTAGAATTGACCTCATTAGAGTTCTTATTGGGTGAAGAAGACCTACTGCTGTTGGATTTCAAATCCGACTTTGGCCCTTGTTTGTTAGGGTTTTCACGAGCAACGGAAGGTTGGTTTGTAGTCCAGTAAGCCTAGTCGAAAAACATGCCTAACCTAGACAAAATTGCAACAGAATTTATTTTTGCATTTTTCACATCATAAATATATGTAGTATTCCCAAAAAAAAAGTCCCACTCTGTTGCAGTTGCCAATTTTGTAAAAATCGCCCTTGACTGAGGCGGGTATTTACCCGGTGAAAATTATTGAAAAATCACATGACTTGTTATTTTTTAGTTTAAAATTATTTTTATAGCGTTGTAACTACTTTGCACTTATATTATGAAGATGTATGATTATTTAGAAGCCAATTTTACATAAATATATAAGTTTCATAATCATTTCATTGGTTTGAAGCAAAAAAATTGATATTCATTTACCCCACCCACTTCTCTTAATATGGTTATATGGAAATTGCAAAAATTAATCCAAAGTTTCAATATTTTTATCACGCTGTCCGCTTTTATAGCGTTTTAAAAAGAAAATATTACTAGATAAAACTAAGTAAACTCATTTCTACCTAAATGCGGTTGATATTAAAGAGAATAAAAATTAGTGCTACGCTAATTTACGTATGTAGATCTACGCGTAGGTGAGCACGTTTTCCGTTATTTTGTGATTATTCTGTGACCACTCGAAACATTGTCTTGTCATGGTATTATTTAAAGGAGTCATATTATTTGTTTAATTCAATTCGAGAAAAGTAGTCATTATACATCCTTTGATAATACATTTAACCCTTTACCAAACAACAAAATTATAGACTTTTATCAAAATTCATCCAAATTTCCAACAGTCAGTCACAAGATGCAAAATAAGTGTATTTGAATACGCATAATTTTCCTCACATTGGAACATGAAGAACTATGAGAAAGAATGAAAAACAATTGTAATTCTTTTTTTCTTTTCTCTCAATGCTTTACAAAACTTTTTTCTGCTAAGGACGTCAAAACCAGCAAATGTTGGAAATGCATTTACCATTTCAAACATGCAAAATATTTTGACCAGTGTTCAAGCATCAAAGTCAATTGACAAATTAACCCTTTTCCAAACAAGACCTGGTTTTGGCATCCTTGGTAGAATAGGCTTGGGGAAACTTTGAGACAAAAGAAGAAAATGCTGATAATCAGCATTTTCTTCTTTTGCTTCAATATTTTCTTAACTTTATTGTACAACAATTATTTCTGTTTGAGCACAAATTTTTTCACCTACAACAGCTTTCAAAACTGATCACCCCAACATATTGCTGTTTGGGAAAGGGTTAAAGGAAGTGTCACTAATCCATGGTGTAGAAAATTCAAACATTGTTGGAAAAGAAGAAATTGTGTTTTGTGCAATTTCTCCCAATCCACAATGATTTCACGTGCCTTATAATGTAGAAGTCCAAAAACCAGTACTCTGTGAAAAATTGTATGCCATGTAACGGGTATACCGTCTTGAACCACAAATAGATCGTCCATTTCCCACAAAGTCGCTGACTTAGAGCATTAAACACATCGGCATTCTTCAAAACAACTCGAACATTGAAGCATATGCTTACAACTGTATTTCTTCGAGTCGCGGGCCATTTTATAGGCCCAAATCCCTGTGGAAGCCACCAATGCGAAGTACAATCTTCTTTAATGGACTATTATGTGACATGTCTGTTGCTTTCTGAAAGATATGCTGGCCGAAGGTTAAAACCGGTGACTTTCTGTAGCGTTAGGCTTGTATGCAGATAAAATGCAGGGTAGAGTTAAAGCGTGTCAGACCACTAGGACTGGTGTCAATCATGGTCAGGAAGGATATGGACGATTTTAAATCAAAGGGCGTGGTCGGAGTTACAAGCATCTGTATAAAGCCTGACCACTGTGACCAGCACTGTCTGTTCTGTCTCAAGGCCAAAATTTAATGTTTTTACACAGCATGTCTTGTGGTCAACCACGGTTACCTAGTAGCTTTTCAGGTAGCATGATGAAACACGGCTTTTCAGCTTCATAAGCTTTGTCAGCGTACTATACAAAAAGAATTTAATGTCAATATTACAAAGGGCTACTACTTCCTGCAGTGAAATATCTTTCCTGGGATCTCTGACAAATCTGTACCTGGTGTTGAAGATGCAATGATTCCCATTCTGTGCATCTAAAGTACGGATCATGTTATGGTCCATATAATCATTATTTCCAACAAATTGAAGAAATCGGTCACGGGTGTGTTGTAATTTACTTGGTTTGGCAATCTTGCTTAGAACACTTGGTCTCATATTTCTGTACTTCCCAGTATGAAGTACAAAATCCCATGGTGTTCAATGTATCTATCAGAAATCGAGGACCGGAGTGGCGATGTAGCTGAATACCCAAGTCTAGCTGAAGTGGTAGTGGTACTACAAGTCCCTTGAACACGATTGAATTGCACATTGTCTGATAGCAGCTGTTTTGTCTTGTTGTTACTTCTGAAAAGTTTGTCTAAGTGTTTCAATCTATATAGGGCAAGTATTCGATGTTTCTTTGTAATAAAGCAACATCTGAAAATGAAGGATAACTGTCTTTGAGCACAATAATGTCCTTAACATCACACCTAATAAGCTTTGCAGCTGTTTCAATAATACTTGTTTCTCCTCTTCATTAGAAATGTCTTTACAGGCTTTATCAAGGCTATGAATAATGGTTGAAACATTCTGTTTTAGTGTCGATTTTTTGCCCCTCATTGCTACTCACTACCACTGCATCGCCGAAGTGCTTAAGGGTGTTCCGTTTTTGTTTTGACGAATAACAGTTTTCATAATTACACATGTTGAACATCTTTGTTTGCAATTAATTAGTGGAAAAAAACTTTCCCAACTTTGAATGCACTTGATTATCATTTGAAATGCTTCCATCTGTTTATCATTTTCGGGTCTTCTTGGGGATTTCATTAATTCAATGTTGGCTGCTTTGGTTATGAATAGTTTTGGACCACCTTTCTCAGTTGTGGGGTTAACACTGCATGATTGGTGATATATTGCATCTGCTGCCGGAAGGTGCGTCAAACGTGTTTGCACTTCACCAGCCCATTTGTTTCTCCTTTTGCCACATGCCCCCATAACAGAAGCTTGGAAGCCAAAACTACGCACAGGAAATATGAGGTGATCTTTTTCTTAAAGAACACTTTGCTTCTAAACCACAAAAGTGACAAAACAACCACTTGTAACAAGTCAAACAGAAAATGTACCGACCGTAATACTCGAGCAATATCACTTAATGTGTCGTCTTTAACACCTACTTGCTCGACTCGTCTAGTAAAGTCTTTACGGCACTTTCCATGGACAAAATCACCCGCTATTACATTGACTTCATGACCGTTCTTAACGTTGGTACTGATGGACCATGGTACTCTCACACCCCTTTTGACTTAGACGAACGGCCGTTGGGTCATCTGAAAATGTATAAGAGAATTGGTTTACCACATATGAACGCAAACATATTCCAAATTTCTCACTAAATTGTGGAATAGTAATATATCACAAATCGAATTTTATGACACAAGTTCCCGATCTTTTGATATAGTAGACGATGTAATAATAACTACCGGCCCCCGAGTTTTGAAATCTTACGTGGTAGTGCACTTTACTGTGAACTTTGCAAGGAATTCATTCTATACAAATTATTTAATTTATGGAATGAGTTGTTGCTTGGTCTAAACATCAGGGTGTCCAAAAACCTCCAAATGGTTTTTTACCCCCAAAATAAATTGTGTACCCCAATTTTTCGCAATCCTTCTTTGCCTATAACAGAGGGGGTACAAGGATACTGTAATTTAACTGTATAAGTGTGGTTTTTACCCCCAGATTTGAAAGTTGATGGAAATTTGAAACATACACAGATATTGTATTTTTCAATTTGTCTTTGATTTTAAATGTAAGTCCTACCTGGTAAACAGACACTAGAGATAATCGATTTATATTTATATATTGAATGAAGTTAAGATTTGACTCAAATCTTTATATATAAAAATAGCTACCATATGGTTTGAACGCCACTCAGTTGTTGTGCATTGTAATGTTTGGCTAACTGTCACCCTGAAAGAAAAGGTATCAATTTGAAATCATGTGGCTGAACCAACCAAAAATTAAATAATGAAAACGTGCATATAAGAATTAAGTAAAACTAACTTTTCAGTCCATGCAATATTACATGTGAATACATTTTCAAAAACAACAATTGTGGGAAAAATATTGTTACCTTCATGTTTATATCGTAATTACATTCACTTCCCGGGTGCAGGGTCTATCCCATAGACCTACATTACTAAACATGGCCTATAGATAATTGTTGACAAGTGATTATTCAATATAAAAAACGATAGAGAAGTACTGTAGTGTCCCAAATATTCATAATGTTAAATTCTTATCTACGCAAATTTCGGGCGTTTAATTATATTAAAGTACATATAATTGGGCTGAAGAGAGCTCCCAATAGAACCAAATATTGCTTTCAATTTTCAAAAGGTTTTGTGTTATTCTACGTAGAATTATGATAATTATTCATAGACATTGCATATAATACACAATCTTCCTCATTCATACAAGAAATGACGATGTAGATATCTGGATAAAAATACAAACCAAATACGGTTTTATGGCCGCCATTGGCTTCCGTAGAAGAAATATGACAAGCAATTAGTTAAATAAATCATTATAACATTTTTGTCGTCATATTTATATATTGTTCACAAAGAAGTAAAACGAATGAAAACCCATTCATAATATTAATTTCAGTGTGTTTTAATCTATGTCATGAATTATCTCCGTCAAATCAAATGTAAACAAATCGAAAGACTCGGATCGGAATTTGCAGAATATTAATCATTTTTTCAACTTCTAACAAACTTTTTGTGTAACAGATCATTATGTACTTACCTTATGTAAAGTGTTTGGACCAGTTAAAGTGTGTAAAATAGTAGCGAAGATGTAAAACGTCATTTTCTTTCACCGACCTTCACGAGATCTACGGCGCTGCCATTTTGTTATGATGACGTATCTATGTAAAGTTTCGATGTGACGTCATCCAAGCATTGTATGGTGTGTCATTCGTGACATTTGAAAGACACGGAAAATTAACAAACTTTAAACTCAAATTCCCATGTTATTGCAAGGAGAACACTTTGGGACTTTTTACTGAGTGATGACCAATACTCGATCTACGAAATGGTGCAAAAAGAAATTCTGTTGCAATTTTGTCTAGGTCCGATGCTACGCTGACTGGACTATTGATTTAGTAGATGTAGTAGCCTGTTGTGGAGCTTTTGTTGCTGAAATTTGGTTATCGGAACTAGAGGGTGTAGAAGACAAAGTTTCTTTAGATTGGGGAAACAATTTTACAAGTTCGTTCTTCTTTTCAGGAAAGAGAATACATAGTTTCCCGAACAGATCCTTACAGTTCTGACACCCATTAGTACCCTTACTGATCTCAGTATTCTGCTTAGTAGCTCGTGCATAGGAGTTAAGGTTATTACGGCTTTCAACAATTTTCCGTGCTTCGAAGAAAGAAAGACCCTCTCTACACTTCACAGTGATGATATCCTTTTCTTTCTTCCAATGCGAGCAACTGCGAGAGGTCGCCAAGTGAGCTTCACCGCAGTTGACGCATTTTTGGTCAGCCTGGCAATTGTCAATGTCATGAGAATCTGCAGATTCACCACAACGACGGCAAATCTGCGGCTTCTGGCATCTTTTCTCATGATGACCATACTGAAAACATCGGTAACATTGTAGAGGGTTGGGTACGTACATATCAACGGCTACATTCAAATATCCCACTTTAATTGATTTCGGAAGTATGGCAGTAGAAAAAGTAAGAACAATTGTGTTTGTGCTTTTCTTTTGTCCATTTTGATATACAGTTATTCTTCTGGCAGATTTAACATGTTGTGATCCAAATCTTTCACAATTTCTTCCTCTGATATACCTTGCAAGTCGCGACAGCGAATTATTCCTTTTGAGGAATTCAAGGTCTCGTGAGGGTTGCATTCTGCAGGAATGTTAAAGAATTCAATTTCAGAAGATTTTCCGCATGTTTCTGCTTTTCAACTTCCACAAGAAGGGCTCCAGAATTAAGCTTTTTAACCGATTTTGGCTCGCCAGCTACAGAAACTAAAACTTTGTGGATTACGAACGGCGACAATTTAGTAAGAGGTCTTTCGTCTTCATCTGCTTCTATAACAAGAAATCGTGGGAAAGGTCCATTAGACGGTCTGTGGTCAATATCAGCTTCCATATCAGTGCATTTACGTTTAAAAGTTTGGTTCTCCATGTTTGATTTTAGGCTATTCATCATCCGGGCCCCCACCCACCGTGGGGTCCTACAAGGGGACATGAAAAAACGGAGCGGGTATCCAGCTCCTCATGCCAGGGTTACCCAGATGGTATACTCAGGCAAAAATAACAAGATGGTGTGATAAGGAGATACATGGACAGTGCTCCCAGATCAGAGCACCGCCATGCATGTCAATACCAAATCAAAAAGCGCATCTCACCCAATTAACCCATGAATGAATGAATGAATGAATGGAGTTTTAAGGCCCGTCGACTGCTAAGGTCATATTGGGCGCACTCACCTTGCCTCACTACAAGATGTATTAGGATATGTATTAGTTACATAAACATCTAGAGGGGGTATGATAAAAATACGATATTCTATACAACAGATAAAATTTTAAGCAAAATAACAACACACCATGAATAATCCGACGTGAGCACGAAAGGACATGGGCTCCTCCAAGATCAGAGAATACCCATGCCCGAGTCCACCCGACCGGAAAATCCACAGATCATATAAAAATATTAAACAAAACTGAAGTAAAACAGATAAAAATGCCATACAGAAGATAGAATAACAACGAGCTATGAATAATCCGACGTGAGCACGAATAGACAGGGGCTTCTCCCAGATCAGAGAACACCCATGTCCGAGTCCACCCGACCGGAAAATCATATCAATACCAATGCACCTCGTCGAATAATCCGACGTGAGCACGAATGGACATGGGCTCCTCCCAGATCAGAGGTCACCCATGTCCGAGTCCACCCGACCGGAAAATTCATAGGGCATATAACCTATTAAAATGATTGAAGTATAAATGATTAAAAATATCATACGAATTATTGTATAACAATGTACCATGAATAATCCGACGTGAGCACGAATAGACATGGGCTCCTCCCAGATCAGAGAACACCCATGTCCGAGTCCACCCGACCGGAAAATCCATAGAACATATAAAAAATCACAGAGTAAATATCATAACTAAATCTTTTTAAAGAGATTGCACTCTTTAAGAAAGTTAAAAATTGATTCAGGCCTAACAGTATCAAATAATGTCTTTAAACTGCTAGCGTTAAAATGCCTGTTTCTAATGATGGCTAAATCCACACAATCAATGAGGAGATGCTGGACAGTCAGCTCCTCGTTACAAGGAATACATTGAGGTTTTTCCTCGTTCTTTAATAGGTGCGAATGGGTCAAATATGTGTGCCCGATTCGCAGTCGTGCCAAAACTAACTCCTCGCGGCGGTCAGATCGAAGACCTGGCAGCCATTCACCAATTGCTGGTTTAATACTAAACAATTTATTTTGGTGATTAGCCTCGTCGCTCCAACAATTTTGCCATACATTTTGAATAAAACTATTTATCAGTGGTTTAAAATCAGTAAAAGGGACTCTAAAAGGTAAAATATCTAGTGACAACGCCTCCTTGGCAGCCTTGTCTGCCTCTTCGTTGCCACGTAGACCGCAATGGCTTGGAAGCCAGCAAAAGACAATATCAGTATCTTCATCAGAAGCATATAAACGAGAAAGCTTCTCAAGAAGTTTCACAATAATTGGGTTGTCCGTTTTTTCGTGCTCGAGCGCTTGCATACAGGACAGAGAGTCTGTAAAAATAATGTAGCGCCAATAGCCATTTTCAACGATGTGCTCGAGCGCAAGGTCAATAGCCTTGAGCTCGGCAGAGAAAATGGACGAGTTATCGGGCAAACGATACTGATATTTAAAGCCATCTAAAATGGCAGCAGAAGCAACTTTTTCTTCGCTTTTAGAACCATCGGTATAAATTTGTAAATGAAGCATGTGTTTTTCTTGTACTTCAAGGAATTTATTTTTAAATACTAAAGGATCAGTTTCCGACTTTTTCGTTGAAGCAAGATCATAAATAAAGGTGGGACTTTTACACGTCCACAAAGGTACGTTTGGAACTTTATGTTCCGCCACGTCATCTAGATCGAAATCTAGAGAATTTACATCGGCCTTACAACGTAAACTGAAAGGAGGTATGACTGATTCCTTCTTATTAAATTCCTCTTCATAAAGAGGTTCAAATACAACGTCATGTGTAGGATTATCTGGATTAGATTTAAGTTTTAGATAATAATCCATTGATAATTTCTTTCTACGTAAATTCAAGGATGGCTCATTTGCTTCCGCATAAAGACTGTTAATTGGCGATGTTTTAAATGCGCCCAGCGCAATACGTAACCCTTGATTATGAATAGAATCAAGCTTGCGCAAGTAGGATTGACGGGCGGATCCGTAAACAACACAACCATAGTCTAATTTAGATCTCACAAGAGATCTATAAAGACGTAATAAAACTTTTTGTCTGCTCCCCAGTCCATACTGGAGACGACACGTAAAAGATTTAGAGCTTTCTTGCATTTATTGCTCAAATATTCAATGTGCGGAATGAACGATAATTTAGAGTCAAATAAAAGACCCAGGAACTTGAATTCTGGGACAACTTCGATTCGGATCCCGTCCAAAGTGAGTTCTGGATCGGGATGGAGTTTTCTGGATTTACAGAAATGCATACATTTTGTCTTGGTCTTAGAAAATTTAAAACCATTTTCATTAGACCATTTACTCAGGTTGTTTAAAACCTGTTGCAACTGTCTTTCGATGGTATGCATGTGTTTTGATCGGTAGCAAATACAGAAGTCATCAACGTAAAGGAAATATTCAATACCAGGGCAAGTTGCCTTTATAATATTATTGATTTTAATACTAAAGAGTGTAACAGAAAGAATAGAGCCCTGGGGAACACCCATCTCCTGTTCATGAGGATCAGAGAGCGTATCTCCAACCCTGACTCTAAATTGCCGTTCATCCAAAAACGCAGAAATGAAATAAGCAAGGCGACCTCGTATACCGAAATCATGGAGGTCATTCATGATTCCATACTTCCATGTGGTATCATATGCACTCTCCAAATCGAAAAAGACTGAAACAACGTGTTCTTTTTTGATAAAAGCTTCTCGAATAAATGTCTCGAAACGAACTAAATGGTCGAGAGTGCTTCTTTGCTTACGAAAGCCACTTTGGGCCGACGTAATAAGTTTGTTTTTCTCTAGAAACCATACAAGACGGTCATTGACCATCCTTTCCATGGTCTTATAAACACAACTTGTTAAGGCTATAGGCCGGTAATTCGAGGGATTATCTGAATCTTTGCCAGGTTTGGGTACTGGAATGACAATAGCTTCCCGCCACGAGGCTGGAAGTATTCCCGTTTTCCAAACGCCGTTAAAGATATCGAGTAAACATTGAAGGGATTGGTGCGGTAAATGCTTCAAGAACTGGTAGTGGATATCATCGCATCCAACTGCAGTATCATGGCATTTCTTCAGGGCTGTTTTTAGCTCTTTAAGAGTAAATTCTTTATTATAATGTTCTGTATTTTTGGATTTAAAATTCAAGTTAACTTTTTCTTTTTGTTCTTGATGTTTTTGAAACTCAGGTGAATAATTAGAAGAGGAGGATTTTTTGGCAAAAGTATCTGCCAAAACATTTGCTATGTCAGGCTTAGATGAAACAACGCCGTTATCAGTATTCAAATGCCCAACACTGAGCGAGGAATTCTTGCCACTTATTTTCCGCACCATATCCCAAGTCTTTTTGACAGACGATCTAGAATTTAATCTAGATACATACTGTCTCCAAGACGTACGTTTACTGCGTTTAATAGTGCGCCGTGCTCTCGCACGTGCAACTTTAAACTTTATAAGATTTTCCTTAGTCGGCCTTAGATCAAACTCTCTAAGAACCGACTTTTGCTTTGCTACGGCCTTCTTGCAATCCTCATTAAACCATGGCTTATTTGGATGTTTAGGGGTTTTAGATGTTCTTGGAATTGCCTTTTCTGCAGATGAATATAACAGAGAGGTAAATAATTCTGCAGGATTCTCACAATCCTCAAAAGCTTGAGGTGTAATGGACTGTTCACATACAGTTTTGAACAAGCCCCAGTTTGCTTTGTGGAGTTTCCACCTTTGTGGTCGCTCCTGTACAGATGGCCCTATTTCCGAAATAAGAATCGGAAAATGGTCACTACCATGCAGGTCGTCATCAACTTTCCAGTTAAAATCTGGAAAAACTGCAAACTGTCAAGTCTAACGATGAATAAGAACCAGTAGCAGGATGTAGATAAGTCGATGACTTATCATTTAAAAGAGAAAGATCGTGCCTTGAAATAAAGTCTTCAACAATATGGCCCTTGTTGTCTGTGTTTGAACAACCCCACAGTGTATGGTGGGAATTAAAATCTCCCATTAAAATAAAAGGCTTGGGTAACTGTTCAACAAGACGATCTAGTTTCCTGTTGTCAACAGGAGAACTAGGAGGAAGATAAATAGAACAAAGGGTTACTGTTTTGTTGAGAGAAACACTTACGGCAACTGCCTGTAAAGTAGTGTCAAGCTGCACAGGGCGATGTGGAACATTGTTATTCACAATGATACCTACACCTCCTGATGCTCTTTCACTTCCCGTAAAGTTTTTAAAATAACAAGAATGATATTTAAAGGTAAACTTGTCTGTATCTTTAAGGAAGGTTTCTTGTAAACAAACTGCTACTGGTTTTTCTTTAGAGACTAAAAGACTAAGTTCTTCAAAATTGGATTTAATACTTCGACAATTCCATTGAATAATAGTATTCGCCATGAGAGATATTAGGATTAAAATTATACCACAGATTATTGGAAGTTTGAAATTACTCATCTTTTGTTAAGTTTTATAATGCTGCTACCTTGCTTATTCTTTTTGGAATCTGCGAGGTCATCGGTTATCATGTCTTCTTCAAGACTATGATACCGATTGTATTGTTTAATGGGATCCTGGGATCCCTTTGGTTGGCGGTCAGAGACCACCGGTTTCGAAGGTACAGGCCTTCGATTTTGGTTGCCTGATTCTTGACTTAAAGACTGTTTAGAAGACTGTGACTCGGACTTTTGATCTGATTTATTAACATTGTTAACTGCGACTGGTTGAGATATGGTGTTAACTGGAGGTTCAGGAGTTTTATTAGTTGATTGTGGCTTGTCAGTAGTAGAGGATGAGACTGTTGGCGAAGGTTTATTTGAAGAAAACAATTTTGCAATCTCTTCCTTCTTCTCTGGAAAAAGAATACACAATTTTCCAAAGAGGCCTTTGCAGTTTTCACATTCTTTGCTAGAGTTAATTTTTGTTGTTTGGGCATAGGATTGAATATTAGTCCTGTTTTCTACTATTTTCCTCGCTTCAAAAAAAGAAAGTCCTTCCTTGTACTTAACGGTCACTATTTCTTTTTCCCTCTTCCAATGAGAACAAGTATGAGAGGTTGCAAAGTGTTCCTCGCCGCAATTTACACATTTTAGCGGATTGGTGCATTCATCGATGTCATGCGATTCACCTGACTCGCAACAACGCCGACAACGTGCATCTGACTCCTTGCAATTTCTCTCATGATGACCATACTTAAAGCAGTTGTAGCACTGCAGAGGGTTTGGTATATATAGATCGACATTCACTTTTAGGTAGCCAATTTTCAAAGATTTAGGTAGCAAAGAAGTTTTGAAGGTGAGAATTATTGTGTTTGTTGGTTGTTTGATACCTTTCTTAGTGATGTGAATTCTTTTAGCCGCAGTAACTAATTGTGATTCCAGCTCTTCAACAATTTCATCCTCGGACACTCCCTGGAGATCAGGGCAGCGTATGAGGCCTTTCGATGTGTTGAGAGCAACATGCTCAGTGCATTTAACCGGAACATTGAAGAATTTAGAAACTTTCATTAAATTGTGGGCGTGAGACTTTTTGTCCACTTCAACCAATAGAGCACCAGATCTGAGCTTTTTCACTGATTTAGGTTCGCCTGCATACGACAAAAGACATTTGTGGATGACGAAGGGCGATAATTTGACTAAAGGCTTTTCAGGATCTGTTGGTTCTATTAGAAGAAACCTTGGGAAGTGTGATTGGCTAGTGTTTTCCGAGTCCGAGTCCAATTGAGATCGCGTTCTTTTAAACTTTTGAGAATCCATGTTTAGAGATTTAAACTTCATTATCCGGGCCCCCACCCGCCATGGGGTCCAACAAGGGGACATGGTAATTGGAGTGGATATCCATCTCCCCATGCCAGGGTTACCCAGATAGTATACTCGAGCCAACCAACTAACGTGTTCGGGGCCAAGATACATGATATAACCCTAATTACAGAGATTCATCATGCAAATCAGTCCCGGACAAGACATTTAATCAACTCAATTAGCCCATGAGCCTAGATAGACTTGAACAAAATTAACGTGAAATGACAACGCAAAAAGTGACACATAAACCGATAACATTGTAATAAAACAAGAACTCGGTCTGTATTTGGATATCAATGAACCATGTTCAGTCTAAAGCGACCAGCCGTTTGCCTAGACCGGGCCCATCTAAGCTCCCGTTTACACCGAAGCCGAGGCCAAAGCCAGCGTGTTGGGAAGCTGGAGAGCCCTGGGCTTCCCTCAACTGACCAGGATCCCCTTTTCCGGCTTACGAGTCTCCACTCACGGCCAACAAGCGGGTCCGCACTTAAAACGGACACACTGTCCTTTGCATGGGGTCTTACCATTTGCTACAGGACAGGGCAGCCGGGATATTTCTAATCCCCCTCCACAGCTGGGGGCCAATTAACCCATGAGCCTATATAGATGAGAGCTAAGATAATTTCATACAGTACTCTATATATGATAAATGTAGCATTAAAAACGCACATTCAAAAGATTCCAATGGATAACATACACCCATTAGATAAGTAAAGTAATAAAGAACGGTGGAACATCCAGTATCTAAAATTTGCAAATAGTAATATATGCCGTCTGTGACAACAATATTAAGAACAAAAATAAATGCCTCATCTAAAGCGACCAGCCGTTTGCCTAGACCGGGTCCATCTAAGCTCCCGTTTACACCGAAGCCGAGGCCAAAGCAGCGTGTTGGGAAGCTGGAGAGCCCTGGGCTTCCCTCAACTAACCAGGATCCTCTTTTCCGGCTTACGAGTCTCCACTCACGGCCAACAAGCGGGTCCGTACTTATAACAGACAGTCTGTCCTTTGCATGGGGTCTTACCATTTGCTACAGGACAGGGCAGCCGGGATATTTCTAATCCCCCTCCGCAGCTAGTATTAAATTAACAAGGACCTTTATCATGTTGAAAAGTCAGTTTCTGGGCACTAGCTAATATACTGTGTAATAGAAGGCCTTGTATCTTATTGATGTGACTTGATGTTGTATGGTGTGTGTTAGGAATGAAATGCAGTAAATCAACCTTTCAATTAGTTGCATGTTGATCAGAAAGTCCTCCATGGACTGATAAAAAGTATGCAGGTCTATCCTTCTATTGACAATGAGCATGCTTATGTGATCTTTTGCTTATGAGTGTCCAATTTTTCATTTGTACTTAATATTTTGCTTTTTTCAGCTGGAAGGTGATGATATTGAAAAATACCTGTCAACGCCTCCAAAGTCTGCACCAAGACTCGTAGCACTAAAGAAGGACGGCGAGATTAACAATACTGCTGTTGTGGCAGATGGGATTTACATCCTTCTGAATACCCATCATGTAACAGAAGCGTTGACATTGTTGCTTGCTGTGTATTATATTTCAGATCTTGATTATCCAAGGGTATATTCTCAAGTTCTTGGATTTCTCCAACAATTAATATTTCAACAACCCTTTGAAGGGCAAAAAAGTAATAATTATATACAATTTTTGAAAAAGGTAACAGTGGAACATGAGAAACAGTAATTTGTCATGCTGTGTGTGATTTTTCCAAATATACCAGTTGTGACTGTTTAGAGTTTAAGACCAATTCCACCTAACCACCAAAATATTTTGGCCACGCGTTGTGAGGGATTTCCAAAAAAGTATTATTGTAAGAAAGGTATGTTATAACAATGCTGAAAACTGTAATTAGTTTTTAAAAATTCTTTTCGGTTTCCATGGAAACAGTGGTAATAAGGGTGAAAAATGTGATTCTTTGCTGAAAATGAGGTCTGTCCATGTAAGTGGTTATAATGATTCAATTTCACTGATTTTTTGCAATTTCTTTTTTTATATTGCCTGAATATATATCATTTTATGTTACTAGATTGAGTTGTTGGGACAAGAAACCTTGGTAACGAAATTATCTTAGCTTAAACATGAATTTTGCTTGTAACAAATGGCAATTACATGCCTTTTTTTATGAAAAATATTTATTAATCGCAGGTGATCTGGGTAAAGACACATATCTATTCAGAAAGTGCAAAAGTTGAGCTAGATTTTGATATCAAAACATCTTTGGGCAAATTTAGTAGAAGAGAAAAAATATGGTTTGAAAAAGGGGGTTCAAGTGTATTAGATCTATTTTATCCCACTTAATTCAGTACCCTTTGTACTTTGTTTTTGAACAGTAAAATCATTCTGCTCATATTTTGATTATTTTTTGACTGAGAATTTACTGAAAGTGGTCCCAAAACACAAATTTTTTAAATAAAAGGCACATTAGACATGTTTTTTCGGTTGCCGACTACTGGGTGCCTTGGAAACCCAACAACAACAACAACCAAGACAACAACAACAAAAACCAAAACAAACAACAACAACAACATCACATTTGTTTACAAGCAAAAGGTTGAAAAATCAAGAAGCAGACACAACAGGTAGGGCTCATTTTTCTCAAAATTTTGCAGAAAAAGCTTGTTAGATATTTTCTCTTTTACTTAAGCATTGTACAACATCATTAACCCTTTCCCAATCGACAAAATTTAATGGTGGTAAGGTTAAATTAAAATGTGCTGCAACCCACAAAATAAAATAGATGTCAATAAAGATTGGATTTGTGTGTAATAAAGCATGGAAAATTTTGAGGCAAAAGGAGAAAATGCTGATTATTAGCATTTTCTTCTTTAGCCTCAATGTTTTATCAAACCATTTCTATTAGGAGCGTCAAAACCATGTCTTGTTTGGGAAGAGTTAAGGACAACAGGACTGGATCATAATCAATGTGCCAAAACTCCCCAAGGGTACTGATTCTACTGACTTTCACTAGAAAGAAAAGAGGAAAAGTCAAAACCAGTTATTGTTTGGGAAAAGGTTTTAAATCTATCTTAGTCAGTTTAACTTCTAGTAAAATAAAAATCAATACACAACTTGTGTGTATTTTATCTCAATACATGCGGATAAATCTATTTTTAGAATACTTGTTCACTGAATATTGGAAAATTCAAGGTCTAGATAGATCAAATAAGTTAATGAGAGGCAAAAATTTAACCTGTTTGAAACTGGCAAGGTACAAAAAATGTAGAAATATTTGCAACAAAATTGGATATCATAAGTGGATTATCATTTCAAATATTGGTGTATTAGTATATCAAAAATATTCTGTAGACTAGTTTTAGATCTAGTAAAGTAGTTTTATTTTAGATAGAGTTTCATTGTAGTTAGGATGGAAATTTGAAACTTGTGTTATTCATTCAGGACCTAAGCTGTCACAATTGACAATCATTTATTGTTTAACAGTTTACAACTTAACATGATGATTCTACTTCCTATGAACAAATGCTACCAGGGATCAAACTTGTATCCTCTTGTGTGTGAAACTGACAGTGACACCCTAACTCTTGACTATTCAAAACTGATATTTGGTTTTTGTTTTAAACCTACTTCAAATATTTTTGCCAGATTTTATTGGGAGTTCATCTTTGTCTTTCTTCCACACCTTGAAAATTGGACAACTCCAAACATTAGATCTTTAGATCTAAAGATTACTTTGATTATATATTGAACAACTTTGTAATCTTGTGAGCCTATATGATATTTCTCTGTACAATGGCTATAGTATTTGCTTTACTTTCTTTCAGCAGATGGTGGAAATAAAACAACAAACCTCACGAGTTCAAGTTATTCAAGAAATCAAAGACCAAGTATTCAAGAAAATTTCAAACCAAGTAAGCTATTTCATTACATGAATTATTCATAAAAGTAGAAACTGAACCACTTTGTTTTTAGCTCACATTTAGTGTCACAAAGTAGCATGTCAATTATTTAGATATTCATAAAGTTATATCTTTAACTATATTTCAATAGCTGAAAGAAAAAGATTTAAATTTATCTGGCTGGTAGTGTATGAAATTTGACTCATCCAATACTGACCAATAGTTTGTCCACTGGAAAAGCATTCAGGATGTGATATTCAGAAACTGTGTTCAAACAATGAGGTGATATAATTGTGCATTTTATCTCATTTCAGGTAATACCAGGTACATACATGCAGGCCTTTGATATAACCCACAGAAATGACTGCAAGCATAAAAACAGACAAACTTCGGGAGTGAAAGCGATGGACCAAAAAATGTGTTTTCTTTGATTTTTTTATCCTTTGTAGCAAAATATATATATGCATTTTCATGTATTATAAATCTAACCGTTTCCTAAAACACAAAGTTTTAGGATGGTTCAATTGGAAATCTGCTGATGATGACAATTCACATAATGAATGCAAAAGGAGAAAATGCTGGTAATCATCATATTCTTCTTTTAGCTTTATGTTTTCCCATGCTAATGTGGATACCAAAACCATGTCTTTTTTGGGAAAGGATTTGAAAGAAATACATTGTACATGATTTTGAAATCTCTATACCATATGATTTTGAAAACATTGAGATAATTATAAGTAACCAACATTATCTTTCTCTCTGTACAGTACCGCAAGCTTTCATTTTTAGTGCTGAAGTGCTGAATATGATGGTAAAATTTTCAAAATTAATTGTTTCTTTGCTTAACCATTCTCAAATAATTGAATGAGATAATGAATCTTATTCTTAGGTGCCATAATTCTTAGGTGCCACTAATTACAATCTATAGTCTAGATTTTAATCAAAATAACAGATAAAAAGATAGAGTCCAACAGAAACCTTTAAAGAAAAGGAGGAATGTTGTTCATCATCATTTTCTCCCAATCAATGCTCTTCTAAAGACCCTGTTCTGGCTGTTAAAATTTGTAATCGATTGATTTTTGTCCATGAAATAAAAGAGTGAAGACAAGATTGTAAATACAAGTTGACTTCTTGACTTGGGCATTCTTGTATGAGACTCTTCTTCTTCAAACATTCCGTCATTTATTTAGATGTCTTTGAACAAACTTCTCTCACTGTCTACTGCCCCTTTCAGTTTGTATTGATCAGTCTTTAACCCTTTCAGAAACGACAAAAATATTGGATTTTGATTACAATATAGCACAGAAAATATTAAGACAAAATGAGAAAATGCTGGATATCAGCAAATGCTTGATATCCGCATTTTCTCCTTTTGTCTCAATTTTTAACCAAGCCTTTTCCACTGAGAAGGCCAAACCAGGCCTTGTTTGGAAAAGGATACATTTTGGTTAAGATCAACTAAACCATTTTCCAAATGACAAAAATTTAAGACTTTTCTAACTTAAAAGCTGATGAAGACGATATAATGAATGTTGATCAAGATAGGAATAGCACAGAAAATATTGATGTAAAATGAGAAAAATCTGGATATCAGCATTTCCTTATTTTGTCTCAATATTTCCCAAGCTTTACATAATACTGACAATCCAACCAGATCTTGTTTGGGGAAGGATTAAAACTAAAATACAAATATAGATTTGTGATACTAATAGACAATTTCATTTGCTTATAAGACACGGTGGGTAACCCTCGTGACTTTTGGAAACCGTCCACAAGGAAAAATCGTCCGCTTCAGGGTGTGTTTTGTTTTAATTTCTCAGCTTATACTCTTTTGATTTTGATGAGATAAAGTGCACAGAACTTGCCTTTGGGAGGGCTATTCCCTGCTCTAAAGTTCTCACTTTGCTTCAAATTCAGTGGTTTCTTCAAACATTCGAGCCAAAGAATTTGTAAGTGCAAAACGCAAGAGGGAAGCGTTCACATGCACCAAAAATAAATTTCGCTTGAATGTTAGAAGAAACCATGGGATTCGGAGCAGAGTGAGTTACATACAGGGATAGCCCTCTCAAATGTGCGTTCCGTGCACTTTATCTCGTCAAAATCAATAGAATGTAAGCTGAGAAATTAAACAAAACATACATTGAAGCGGACGATTTTATCGGTGTTAACGCTTCCCAAAAGTCACGTGGGTTATCCACCGTGTAAAGGTGTATCTTTAATGATTATGATTCGTTGTTAAGACAAAAAATCTTAAGTTATTTTTTTTTCAAAGATCATTTTTTCTGCAACATGTGAAATATTGAAACAGTTTTTTTGGCGAATTAAAATTTTTTACATTATATTTCATTGTCTTGTCTTGTTTTCCTTTCGTAAAAATCTGTTCACGTCACCTATCCCGATAAGACCAGGGGCAAGTTTCATGAATTTTTATAAACAATAAGACAATAATCGTCCTAAATGTATTGATGAAACAGGCCCCTGGTTCTTATCAAGCTACCAGAGAAGGTAAAGTAAAACATTATGGGAAAAGAAGAGAATGCTGATACCCTTTTCCTTTCCCTGTTACATTGTTCTCCTTATGTATAACTTAAACTCCTGATAACTTTTCTTTGATGTTCGATGGTACCAAGTACATTGGTTAAAACCGGAATTCGATACCTGGCCGCAGCAAATATCCTTCCTGGCATAATTGTCTCCCACCAATGGGTTTGAAAGCATTAACCTAGGTGGGCGAGCAGCTGAAGGCTCAGTAAGGGTGTTGTGGTAGTGCTGGTTTGAGAAACATAGGAATCAATGGGTAGGTGCTCCAGCCGCCGTGATATGACCCTAGCAGCTGACAATGGCGTAAAATCCCATTAAAAAACATTGGTTGAAAGTAATGCAAAAGCTTATAAACACGGATGTGAAATGAATAAAATGTTGGTAACCATTGAGATCGTGAAAGAAATATACATATTCAATATTATCTAGAACCAGACTATCTTTTTTACTTGGCTGTTTTATCCATTGATATAAACGGAGAAATAATCCTTTAACCCTCTCCCAAACAAGACCTGGTTTTGACGTACATTAGAAAATGGGCTTGATAAACCATTGAGGTGCTGATATCCAGCATTTTCTCCTTTTGCCTCAATATGTTCTGGGTTATGTAATACAAATCGAATCTTTATCAACATCTACTTGTCGTCTGCAGCATATTTCAAATTAAACAAGCCATAGTTCTGGCCATCTGGGAAAGGGTTAAGGTAGTCCATCCCTAATGAGATTCACTCCATGTCTTATTTTTTTTGCGACGGCGTTACTTATCTTACCTAACCTGGTCCATACATACATGTTATGAGTAAAAATGATTATAATGGACACTTTCCACCATTGAATAACGATGTCTGCCACAAAATTCGCATCACGTCGCATGAATCTCCTTAGGGGAGGATGACGGTAACCAGGTAAAAATCTGCCATCTTTAAACCTTTCCCAGATGGCAAAGTTTAGGTTTGTCCGAAAATATATGTGTCAGCCTAGGTTGGTGATTTTCTCAGAAAAAAAACCTTCATATTTTACCCAAAAATACCCCCCCCCCCCCCAAAAAAAAAAAAAAAAAAAAAAAACAAGAGTACCACGATGGCACTGTTATCGCTCACCTGAGTTCTTGTATACATGTTCGGATTGTGAAAAATATAAGTTCTGTTGTAAACAAACAAGAAGTCCCATTTTTCTGTGACGAGGCTTCATATTGAACAAAGAAAAGTACCTCTTAGAAATATCATATGTAATGCAAGTATGAAGTTTTGTCAAATTTGGCTCTGCGGTTATGGAGAACTTGTTTCTGACAGTTTTCGTGTAATTTCTCTTTTTCTGTTGACAAGCCAACCAGTTTTCTTTTAAATAGATTTAAATTCTTTTAGTAATTTTTAAAGGGGACCTCCTAAGAAATATTTCTGCCAAGTTTGATTGAAATTATCCAGGTAGTTTAGGAAGATAATGTCATTCAAAGGTGTCATTGAGTTTTCCTCGAATTTCTCTTTTTCTGTTACCATGGCAACCAGAGCTTTAAATGGATTTCAATTCTTTTAGTGATCTTTAAGAAAAACACCACAAGGAATATTTCTATCAAGTTTGGTTTAAATTGGCCCAGTAGTTAAGGAGGAAATGTTGATCAAAGGAAATATTAAGATTTAGTCAAATTTCTCCTTTTCTGTTGCCATGGCAACCAGAGTTTTTAGTTTTTTTAGTGGATTTCATTTCTTTTAGCAATTTGTAACTGGGACCTTATAAGGAATATTTCTGCCAAGTGTGGTTGAAATTAGCTTGATAGTTTAGAAGAAGATGTCGCTCAAAGATGTTATTGAGATTTAGTCAAATTTCTCCTTTTCTGTTGCCATGGCAACCAGAGTTTTTCATAGATTTCAATTCTTTTAATGATCCTTAAATGGCATCTCCTAAGTAACATTCCTGTCAAGTTTTGTTGAAATTGGCCTAGTAGTTTATGATATGTCATCTAAAGAAATTATTAATGGATGACTCACAGACATCGGACGAAATGTGATCACAATAGCTCAGTTAAGCACCTTGTGCCCAGGTGAGCTAAAATTTATTTTACCAGATTGCAACCAGGACTAATGTTGTAGAATTTAATTTTGAAATATTACAGACAATCATAACAATCATAATTCCCAAAAGGGAGAACATGGGTTATTGATGGTTCAACGAATATCCCAAATAATGACGGAAACTAGCACTGTCCGGTTACTATGTCACTTACAGAAAAACTACACATTTGAGAATTTGAGACAAATTTTAGCTTTAGTTGCAACATTTGTTTCATAGATGAGTACATATACCACTTAGTATTAAAAAAATCTATTTAGAAAAAAATTATTTGACTAACACGGAACATACCCCCTCTGAAAAAGAAAATTTACATTTTTGAAATTTGTGGAAATTGCTTCTTTTCGAATCGATTTTCCGAGAACAATACAAATTTGCCCACCGATTTTATTTCATGACTCAATTTCCCAGATGTGCTAGCCCATGAACCATCATGTGATTTTTATCAACCCAGATGCGTTTTCTGGTTATTTTGCATTAAAATTTGCCAAAATTATGCATTTTCGGGTTTTTCCAATTTTGCCGATAGTAGCCATTTTGTTCCCAAAATTGTGGCTATGATATGATACATGCTTGTTAACAGAATATGCCATAGAATTAAGTTGATATGGGACATTCATATGAATAAAGCCATTTTTTTAAAATTAGCATGTGAAACACATGCGAACTGTCAAAAGATGGCCTATTTTCACTATTTTCGAAATCAAGAAAATGCAGATTTTGCAAAATTTGCCTTTACCTGGTTACCATGGCAACCATAGTCTCAATTGAAGAATTGACATTAATTTTCGTGGTTTGGGGTCATATGTCTCCCATACAAAAAGTTTCATAAAAATCTGAGACTATGCGTGCCGGACCCCTATATTAATGTTTTGGTGGTTAGGTGGAATTGCTCTTAAATGCTGTGAAAATTACTGAAACATTTGCAATGTCATCGTTTAACCAGTTATTCTACATACATGTAGACTCATTTCAATACATTCAAGCTAGAGGACATTAAATCATTGTATTAACCCTTTCCCGAACAAAACCGGGTTTTGACATCTCTTATATAAAAGGCTTAGGAAAACATTGAGACAAAAGAAGAAAATGCTGGTGACCAGCATTTTCTCCTTTTGCCTCAATATTTTCTGTGTTATATTGTACATAAATGCTATCTTTACATCTATTTTTCCTCTGTGGCAGGTTTTAAAATGGATCACCATGACCGTTAGATAATCGAGATCTGAAATGTAATACACATGGCCATCACATGTGTGTGATTTTTCCAAATATACCAGTTGTGACTTTAGATTTTAAATGCTGTGAAAATTACTGAAACATTTGCAATGTCATCGTTTAACCAGTTATTCTACATACATGTAGACCCATTTCAATACATTCAAGCTAGATGACATTAAATCATTGTATTAACCCTTTCCCGAACAAAACCGGGTTTTGACATCTCTAATATAAAAGGCTTAGGAAAACATTGAGACAAAAGAGGAAAATGCTGGTGACCAGCATTTCCTCCTTTTGCCTCAATATTTTCTGTGCTTTATTGTACACAAATGCTATCTTTATTCACATCTATACTACTCAAAATTTGCTAAGGATCACTTTTTGAAACATTGATATTTCTTACACAATTTCAAATATTACCCTGTAAATTACTTAGCATGGTAGAATAACCATTTATGAATATTAATTTGTATGTCTTCGTGTTGAGTTGCTTTGGATAAAACAGTCACGAGGCATGCAAAAGAGGTACCCATAAAAATGAATGTTTCTTTAGATATGGCGAAAATTCGATTTTTTTGTCCACATCACGATTTTCCACTATTTCTTTTTGAAAACAACGTAAAGTCTACAAGTGACAATTCCTCTACCCTTTAAAATGACATGGAATGTTTCATCTGTATTTTCTTGTGTTTGTAAGACAGATTCCGGAAACCCATTAACCACCTTGTCCAAAGTGTGTAAAGCGCATCCTGCATTCGCACAGAGGATTAAAATGTCGACATATGGATAGTTTAAAGCACAGATAACATGATTCATGGTAAAATATTGAGCTTGAGTGCCACACCCTATAGTATCGGTCACATGAATGACGTCACTGACGTACCTTAATTTTGGAGATCGGCGTTTTTGTTGATACAAAACGATGGAGTTACTTACAAATAATGCTTAACCTCTTCTTCAGTATCTAAGCTCTCATTCTAAATACCGTTCATCAACCAAAGTTTAGTTACCAAGAGCATGTGTGTCATCCTTTTTCCATAGTCAGATACAGCTAAAGACCCATAGTTGCTCATGTCTGATACGGCTATTCTCAGCAGGTTTCTCTGCATGCGTTGGTGTAAGAAGTCTTCTCAGAAGCCTTCAATGAATTTCTGTTTGTCTTTTTGAAATTGCAGTACATATTGGTGAACATAAGCTGTGGTCAGACTTTCTGGCTTTGTTCAGTTTCATCACGTGTTCGTTCATTGGATGCTGCCGAATAACCATGTTTAGGGAAAGGCCCAAATTATGTTTTTATCTTCCAAGGAGTTCATTCAGTATTTTTACAGTATGAATCCACCAAAACTTTACCATGGGAAGAATTTATGATGATAATTATGGTTTTCAAACAGATCGCATATGAGCTTATCACCAATTTTATGACTTTGATTTACTGATATACCATTGTTTTAGACTCAAAACTTATAGAAGTCATCCGATATGAACCAATAGTCAAATAGTAATCTCAACAATATGTACCATGGAGAATTTATGATCTCTGAGACGTGCTGAAACGTGATTTGTTCTCTATGCCCCTGCGAGCAGTTAGATATTGCCCAAGAAGTCTCAAAGACCATTAAAAGGCCACAGAGGACTGCGTAATGCTTAAAAATGTTGTAAAAGCACAAAAAATCGAACATTTCAAATTTTTGTAAAATGTTCTAAGTCTTTGCCTATATACGAAAATTTTCATTTTAAGGGGTACCCCTTTTCTATGCCACGAAACTATCGATGTTAGAATTGAAACAAAACAATCATCATTGAATCTTATGCAGAAGTCATAGCTCTAACATTCAAACCACTTTACACGGTAGTTGGGAGTTTTGTACAAAAGATATAAACATTTAAAAAAGTGATCCTTAGCAAATTTTGAGTAGTATATTTTTCCTCTGTAGCAGCTTTTAAAATGGATCACCATGAAATTTCGACGTTTGGGAAAGGCTTAAAAGGAGAAATGGCTTGTGGCAAGCTATTTCACTTTTGGCACAATGTTTTCTACGCTCTCGGACAATGAAAATTTCCTGCCTCAAAATTTAACATTGTTGTATGCTAATGCTTCCAATTTTTGCCTACCTCAAAACTTAATAATGTTACAGGGTTATCAGTTAATAGATTTATCTTTGCCTTGGGTAATCAGGCATGCAATCCTAAATAATTCTAAAAGTATTGTTATTTCTTTATTTTGTTTTTTGCAATATGACAAAGTCCGTGTGGAATGAAGTATAGGTAGTATTAGGTACACCAATTTGTGTACTTGTTCAGTCAAATCTTTGAAATTCCTAGTGCAGGGTACATATATGCATGTGAATTAGCTGAGTATACATACCAAACTTACCATTATACTAAAATGTATCACATTACAAAGCTTTATGTGCCATTAATATGAGTCAAAATGCTTTTTCAGAGGATGTTATGAAAGAAGAAATTGCTCAAATGATCAATTCCTTTTTATACGCCGCCGGAGATGGTCGTATATTGGCATCATCTTCTCCGTCGGTCTGTCCGTCCGTATGTACGTCCATTTTTCTCGTGAGCGCAATTCCTCCTAGGTTTCTGATCGGATCCTTACGAAACTTGGTCAATGATATCACCTCAATTGGTAGATGTGCATGAAGTAAGGATTTTGTTGTTCAATGATTTTTGTGTGAGTTATGCCCCTTGAAACTTAGTCCCTGAGCGGCGTATATTGTGACCATGGCACTCTTGTTTTACTACAGATCATGTTGAGTAATTGTCTTATTTTATTCTGTATTTACAGATCAAATTATGAATAGATAGATAGATAGATTTATATAATTGAGCCAGGATCTGGAAAAACATCCCTTAAGGCTTTTGAGCCCATCATTGATCCAGATCAGTCTGTGCGTATGCACAGTCTGATCAGGATCCATGCTGTTCTCTAGTAGGTCCTTCGTGACCTGTAGTAACTTAAAGACAGCAGCATGGATATGTATTGGACTGCATTTTAGTACAGGCTGATCTAGAAACTCTGTTTTCTAGAATGCTATAAGGGACGTTTTTCCAGATCCCGGCTCATATACATGTATATAGGTGCTACAAATAAAATGGATATATAAGTTGAGGTTTACATGATAATATTACATGGCTAAATGTACTCATTGTATACATGTTACTCAGGTTTCATTTTGTGCATTTTATTTTCAGTGCATTTTATTTTAAGTGTATTTTATTTTAAATCTCATCAATTTTGGAATTGCAGCCTTAATGTCATCTGCTTATATAGGGTTGTATTTCCAGGTTTCTATATCTGTAAATACATGTATATGTACATTTATTTTGTCATTCTTTTCTCATCTGAGCTCAACATGATTGGTCATTGTCACAAATTACCTACTAAAGACTTGTGAAAATTCAAAATTGTTACAGAATCTACAAAAAATAAAAACAAAAAATGTGTGTACACTTGCAATGTAACAGAGTTCCCACTGACTTTCAAATCTGGGGGTGAAAACCACTATTTTACTGCATGCTTACACCTCCTCTATAAGAAACAAAAAAGGCTGCTTGTAAAAACTGGGGGTACAAGATTAAATTTTGGGGTGAATACCCCCATTTGGGAGTTTTTGGGAACCCTGATGTAATATACCAATATACGAGGTCAACTTGTGAAAATAAATGAGAAAACGAGTCTTTTAGATATTTATGTAATGCTTGAAATCCTCTGCTAAACCACATTGAAAACATTGTGACAAAAGAAGAAATTACTCATATTTCTTCATTTGTCACATTGTTTTCTACTTTATTTGTCATATTATTGTCTACTTTTTATCTTAATGTCATTCTAAAAGACGCAAACACTGAAGCAAAATCAATTGGTCATAATGAGCATTGTTGGTTTATGCTTCAGTTTTCATATTCTATTGATAACTAAGGGATTTTCTGCGTATGCAACTATGTTATGGACGTCTTCTCCATAATTGCAAGAGGAAATACAGAGATGAAATGTGTGTATTATAAGTCTTTGGTAATAGTAACCCTGATTACTAATCCCATTATTTCAAATAAAAAATGTACAGTTTAACCGGCCTAAAATGAAAGTGACGCATTTCCGTGTTTACTGCTTTAAAACCAATCAACTAATTTCATTTGTACCTTTTACATTGTGCACGTGATAAAAGAACAAGTTAATTGGTTGAAATGTGTAAATACGTGACCATGTGACTGTCATTATTGTATATACGTACTCGTTTTTGTCATTATTGTATATACGTACTCGTTTTAAACTTTTAATACATTTAAATTACAGGATTTATGAATACATTGTGATGTAAGGAGAGCTTGCTAATGAATAGCAATTTCTCTTTTTGGCACAATGTTTGCACTATATCACAACAACATGAAATTTAACATTGCGGTTTGCTGCTGCTTCAAATGAGGACCAATCTCAAAATTTTCTATAGAGTAAAGGGTTAATTAAGTTTCTTGTAACTGTATACAATGACCTTTCCTGCATCTGAAAATAAAAAAAAAGATAAATTTACTTTATTTTGTTGTCCATTTTGTTTTATATTGCTTGTTTTCTTTCTCTTGTGTTAATGACATGCCTCAAAAGAGAACACTTCATTGGAAACACTTTTTGTGATCACACGTCACGCGTTTAAGTTTGAAACGGCTAATGCGTTTACCAAACATGTTCATGCGTTTCAAAAGTGTAACAGACAAAGCGCTTCGCTTTTAAACACTGGACGTATTTCATTGCTGAACGTCTACGTAAACACGTGACGCGTTTCATTGCGGAACACATGTGTTCTAAAAGGAATGCATAGTGTGTTCAACGCTTAAACACATGACGTGTTTCATTATTCAACGTGTTCAAACGGAACACCTTATGTGTTTAATAAATATACACTTGTCGCGTTTCATTTAAAACGCGTTTCAAAAGTGTAACAGGAAAAGTGTTTCAATAAGTGTTTAAAAGAGGAACCCCCGTTTTTACAGTGTGACTTTCGCACTCAAGTAAAATTTGAACAAGACTCAGAAAACATTTTTCTACAAAAAATCCATTGTCATGGGAAAATTCACCATTGCTAATCAATACTACAGTACCCTAAAATCACACAAGAACTCTAAAACACCCCTAAACTTCAATCAGTGTGTTTATAGTTTGTTTACACATCCAATCAAGTTCGGACATTCACTTTTAATTACTCGAGATGTGTAAATTACGTCATTGAAATGGACATTCCTGACTACCAGAAGCTACAAAAATATCTGGATTGAAATATAGTATCTCGATTGACATACAATATTCTATATCTCGATCGGCGGTTGTGCCTGACTGCTAAAGATTTTAGACTCTTGCGACTTTTTACATTAACTCCTACATAGTTTGAAGTTACAGAAAAGATATATTTTGATAGGTTTTTAACGTAAGTTTGACTTCATAAGGCGTCAGAGAAGGGGTATATTTTTGAGAAAAATGACAAAATTCGATATGTGTACAAAGTTATATTTCAAAATTCTAATTTACAGCCATGGGTCGTGCAGTTAGGAAGTGCCCCATTTGTGTAGATCGAAAGCGCCAGGGACTGGAAGTGAAGCAGACATTGTTCGACAGATTGCCCCAGCACCTGAAGAAGGTACACAAAATTTCTGCTGAGGAGGCAAAGGCATTAACAAATAAACAGAAAGGATCGCGCTCATACCAGCGAAGTGAAACGACAAGGAGGCGTTACTTCGTCTGCAATTTGAATGGGTAAGTTGCTAAGGTTAAAATATATTATCAAAGGAAAATGAAGGTTGACAATGTTGAGCTATCTACTCTTTTCCTTCAATGTTTCCAAACTAAATTAATATCGAGATAATGTAAACGAGATAGATTGGAAAGTTTGGTTTGTTAACCCTTTCCCAAACAAGACCTGGTTTTGACGTCCCTAATAGAAATGGATTGGGAAAACATTTAGACAAAAGAAGAAACTGCTGATCATCAGCAGTTTCTCCTTTTGCCTCAATATTTTCTGGGATCTAACATTGACATTTTGGCTTTCTTCGATCATTTACTTTGTCGTCTGCTGCAGCTTTCAAATAGGACCACCTTTAAATTTTGTCGTTTTGGAAAGGGTTAAAAAACAAAATCGCATTCACTCATACCATAGCGCATGAATCGAAGACCAGGGGATGATCGGAGACTTTGAGTATACAGGTACTTCGAGGCTAACATGGATAAGGATCAGACTGTATGTAATTTCAGTCTGATCAAGAGCAGCAATGCAAAAGATGTTGTGTGTGCCCATCGTCTTTGTCTCGTCGAGACGAATAAAATGAATACCAACATGACAGGATTCGGACTTAAGATAACCGAGATATTGCAAGTTTTGTGAAATTATAGCTAAAAGCCCGTAAATGCATTTACGATGGTTTGGTTTTCATGCTGGAAACTTCATCTTGAAATATCTCGGCTATTTGAAGTCCAAATCCTGTCATGTTGGTAGTCATTTTAATTGTCTCGACGAAACGAATCCAATGAGCACCTACAACATAGGGTTTTATGAATTTTAAAATTTAGTCAATATGTCAGATAAACCAATCACTACCGGTACACTTCAAATTAAAATTTCTCCTTTGCTAAAGATTTTAGACTCTTGCGACTTTTTACATTAACTCCTACATAGTATGAAGTTACAGAAAAAAAAAATTGATAGGTTATTAACGCAGGTTTGATTGTATAAGGCATCAGAAAATGGGTATATTTTTGAGAAAATTGGCAAAATTCGATATGTGTACAAAGTTATATTTCAAAATTCTAATTTACAGCCATGGGTCGTGTAGCGAGAAAATGCCCATTTTGTGTGGAACGACGCCGACAGGGGCAAGATGTTAAGCAGACCCTATATGACAGATTGCCCCAACACTTAGGATCAGACTGTATGCAATTTCAGTCTGATCAAGGTCCATAATAATGTATTACAGTTATTATGAAGAATCTTTTATCAATGATCATGGGTCTGAATTAGACCTTGTGTGTATAGGTAATTGGATGGTTACATGGGTCAAGATCAGACTATATATAATCTATATTCATGTCGTTTTTGTTATAGATGGTGGAGTAACTGTTAACTTTATCTCTTACAGTCCCAGCAGTTGCCCAGTGGCACGATTTCAGAACAGCAATAAGAAGAAGGCCTCCCACCGAGAGGACGTTGGCTACGTCAACCGCTTCCTGGCCCATGCGGACTTCGGGTCTCTCGGATGGGAGGCCATCACGAAGGAGCACATTACGCTCCACGACGCTACGCTGCGTGATGCTTATGAGGCCGGGAGTGTCGGGAGAATGCTTACCAGCATAGGGGATTTCATGGCGTGGGCCCGAAACACCGGCCGGATTGACAAGACTTCATATGGACCGATCAAAATGTACATAGATGGCTGCAAGAGCAGCAATGCGAAAGAAATTTCAGTAAGTGTTGTTAAAAATGCAATTTGAGAAAAAAAATATCAAAAGATAAAGACCTAATAATGCTGAATTACTCCTTTTTCAACTAAATTTTAGGCAAAAGATATCTGTTCTTACTTGGTCCTTTAAAATTCAAATCGCACGTTGTGTGTATTTACTCAATTGCCTCACAGGGACTAAGAGACTAAGAAGATGATTACCCACAACATTGGGTTATTTTGAAAAAAAATCTTTTATTTAAGATAAGCCTATGTTTTGGTACTAATTGTGTTAGTCTCCTCGAGGCGATTTAAACGAATAGCCACACAGTATAGAGTTGGGACTTCAAATAAATGAGATATTCCAAGTTGAACATCACCGAACTTAACATAAAAATACCGTAAACGTCAGAGCTGCAGTTACAGGTTTTTGTTGTCAATTCGCTGATCTTCAGCTTGAAATATCTCAATCATTTGAAGTCCGAAAACTATGATGTAGGTACTCATTTAATCGTCTGGAAGAGACAAAGACGATGAGCACTACATAGGTATATAACTATGAACTTTGAAAATTTTTCTTCAAACAGATCCGAACAACAGCAAGGATAGTAGAAGAAGAAAGGACTTTGGCGGGGCCCGATATTTACGAGAGATTCACAAGCTCTGAATTCGTGGTCCAAACAAAAGAGAACTTTGCTAAATCGAGAACTACATACTTGTATGATATGGCCCAGGTATTGATAGCCCTAATAGCCATGTACAATGCGCCAAGGCCATCAGTTCTGGCTAACATGAGGGTGAGTAAATGCTTTTATATATATATATGTCTGTCTATCTGTCTGTCTGTCTAACTATGGGTGTGTCTGTCTTTCTATAATTGATGCTGAAACTTATAATTCATCAAGGTGTTAATGTGATAATTTTAAGTTTTCCAGGCGGGGAATCACGTGACATAATTTCATAAATTGATCAATAACTATCTTGATAATTTGTTTGATGCAGAGAATTTGTGTTGAAATGCAAGGAAATAGCCCCTACAGGTTAGGGTTAATAACTATGAAAAAATCCAATTTATTCCAGATTACAGACGTATTTAATGCAACAAGAGAACAAGAAGGTTATAGGACGATCACTGTCGGAAAGCACAAGACCGCGCACTACGGCATGACGGCGCACTTGACGCTGAAGGAAGAGCTCTATGCCGAAGTGGTGGCGTACATCAAAGCCATCTATGAATTACTGCCCAACACACTATCAACAGCGGCAGTTTTCAGAAACACCAAACTGGATGAGTGTCATGAAAATGCCATTACGCGCATGATTCGCAGAGCATATCAATTGTAAGCATTTATCTCTTTAATTCTTCGAATACATATAACCCAAAATAAAGATTTTCAGCACAATGTGGAACAAGGTTAGAAGGTGTGTATAAAACATGTTGAAAGTAACATGGATAAATGTAATTGCAATCTGAACAGGGTCAATAATACTCTTTTATAGTAAGTATGACAGAAAAAACTACATGGATTGAAGCTACAATTCTTTTACGCACTCATTGTACTATTTACGCACTACGATTTAAGAATATCAAACACTTTTCTTACTTATTTCTAACTACCTACAACAAGGAAGCGCAGGACCCATGTCACAGCCTATTTTGGGCCTAACCCAAACCCAACTTTCTCCTTTTACAACATCGTTTGAGTTCATTATGTGTTTTGATGCATCAAAACAAGGTTTTTCATACTCGAGTACATCTAAGCTTTAGAACCATATGCATTATAGTACCGTGCGAGTGTTTGTCCGTCTGTACGGGGCTTTTTTTCGACGTCGAAAAAACTGAAACGGCATTTTTCAGCTTATTTGGCGGTTTTTGGAATTGGTTAAAGGATCTTATTAATTAAAACTAAGGAATAAAAAGTCTATGAATATTGAGTGTAGATGTGTAGCTAATAGAAAATGTGGCATTATTGTTCGTGCGTCCGTCTGTCTTGGTACAATTAATGCTAAAAGGTCGTATCTGGGACCTTTTGAGGTGCCAGGCCAAAATTCAAATGAAAATTAAAGTCCTATAGCCTATTTCCTAGGAATAAAAAGTATCCAGCGGTTGTGTAACAATAAAATATATCGATTTCATGGATGTACGTGCGTGTGTCTGGCTTCAGTGGACGCCAAAAGATCTCAGGAAGATGCCAAAAGGTCGTATTTCTGACTAAAATACACTGATTTCTTACTTGAACTTGGGTCATTTTCGGACGCCGCCACAGAAAAAACTACATGGATTGAAGCTTCAATTTTTTTACGCACTCATTGTACTATTTACGCACTACGATTTAAGAATATCAAACATTTTTCTTACTTATTTCTAACTACCTACAACAAGGAAGCGCAGGACCCATGTCACAGCCTATTTTGGGCCTAACCCAAACCCAACTTTCTCCTTTTACAACATCGTTTGAGTTCATTATGTGTTTTGATGCATCAAAACAAGGTTTTTCATACTCGAGTACATCTCAGCTTTAAAACCATATGCATTATAGTACCGTGCGAGTGTTTGTCCGTCTGTACGGGGCTTTTTTCGACGTCGAAAAAACTGAAACGGCATTTTTCAGCTTATTTGGCGGTTTTTGGAATTGGTTAAAGGATCTTATTAATTAAAACTAAGGAATAAAAAGTCTATGAATATTGAGTGTAGATGTGTAGCTATTTGAAAATGTGGCATTATTGTTCGTGCGTCCGTCTGTCTTGGTACAATTAATGCTAAAAGGTCGTATCTGGGACCTTTTGAGGTGCCAGGCCAAAATTCAAATGAAAATTAAAGTCCTATAGCCTATTTCTTAGGAATAAAAAGTATCCAGCGGTTGTGTAACAATAAAATAAATCGATTTCATGGATGTACGTGCGTGTGTCTGGCTTCAGTGGACGCCAAAAGATCGTAAATCGGCCAATATTAGGCCTTCAGATAGGGTTATGGGAAATTGAAATTGCTCCGTTTGTGTCAATATTAGACTCAATTTGTTGTTTGGATTAGAATGAACATGGCTGTAAATAACACTGTGTTTGCATTTAGTCATTCTCATAAAGATCGACCAAGATCAGACTGTAGCTAATTTCAGTCTGATCAGGGTCCGTAATACTATTTTCCATTTAATACGAATAATCTATTATAAAGGAATCTGTATTAAGATGAGACTTAGTTTATATAGGTATTTTGAGACTAACATGGATCAAGATCAGACTGTATTTCAGTACAATTTAATCAAAATTCATGTTGGTCTCAAGATACCTTACCGCTCTTTTACATACCCTAACTAATATTTATTTATCTTTTACAGGGCCGGTATTGAAACACCCATGAATTTTGGAATAAATCGAAAATTGACAACAAGTGTGGCCAGGGCGTAGACTCCTCACTAGCCGAGCCAGTGGCCCGACAACTCTGCCACGCCGTCCGCACTGCGGACCAATTCTACAATGTCTACAATGACCGCAGTCGGACGGCGGAGACTGTCACTCGCATAGAGGGAGCGTTCGCCACAACTAGAAAAACAACAGCCCCAAGCGCTACTATAACAAGCGGGGAGTTAGAAGAACTGATCTCAAAAGAAACATTGGAACAAACCCAAACAGAAGAACTGATCTCCAAAGAAACGATGGAACAAACCCAAACAGACAATGAGATATTTGATGAAGAAAGTGATAATGACCCCGACTATCGTCCTCCCTCCCCCAAGAAAGTCAAGCTGTCAGATCTGATCCCGAAGACCACCTACCAGAAAAAGCCGACATTGCTCCGGCAATATTTGTCTGACAATACCAAAGCTGAAATAAGTGCCGTGTATTCAGAATGAATGAATGAATGGAGTTTTAAGGCCCGTCGACAACTAAGGTCATATTGGGCGCACTCAAGTTACCTCACTACAAGATGTATTAGGATATGTATTAGTTACATAAACATCTAGAGGGGATATTATAAAAATACAATATTCTATACAACAGATAAAATTCTAAGCAAAATAACAAAACACCATGAATAATCCGACGTGAGCACGAAAGGACATGGGCTCCTCCCAGATCAGAGAATACCCATGCCCGAGTCCACCCGACCGGAAAATCCACAGATCATCGAAATAAATTAAACAAACTGAAATTAACCAGATAAAAATACCATATAGAGGATAAAATAACAATAGGCCATGAATAATCCGACGTGAGCACGAAAGGACATGGGCTTCTCCCAGATCAGAGAACACCCATGTCCGAGTCCACCCGACCGGAAAATCATATAAATAAACCAATTTTCAGGTTGATTGGACAAAGAATGTGACCTCTAGGGTGCACACAAGGTTTATCTAAGATTTGACCTCGTGACCTAGAATTGATCAAGACAATCATTCTGATCAATTTTCAGGTTGATTGGGCAAAAAATGTGGCCTCTAGAGTGCCCAAGGTTTTACAAAGATTTTACCTCATGACCTAGTTTATGACCCCAGATGACCCAATTTCAATCTTGTCTGAAAATTGATCAAGACAATCATTCTGATCAATTTTCAGGGTGATTGGGTAAAAAATGTGGCCTCTAGAGTGCACACAAGGTTTTTCTAAGATTTGACCCCGTGACCTAGTTTTTGACTCCAGATGACCCAATTTCAAACTTGTCCGAGATTTCACCAAGACAATCATTCTGATCAATTTTCAGGTTGATTGGGCAACAATGGCCTCTAGAGTGCACACAAGGTTTTTCTAAGATTTGACCCCATGACCTAGTTTTTGACCCCGTATGACCCTATATCAAACTTGTGCAAGATTTTATCAAGTCAATCATTCTGAGCAATTTTCAGGTTGATTGGGCAAAAAATGTGGCCTCTAGAGTGCACAAAAGGTTTTTCTAAGATTTGACCCCGTGACCTAGTTTTTGACCCCAGATGACCCAATTTCAAACTTGTCCGAGCTTTCATCAAGACAATCATTCTGAGCAAATTTCAGGTTGATTGGGCAAAAGATGGGGCCTCTAGAGTGCACACAAGGTTTTTCTAAGATTTGACCCCGTGACCTAGTTTTTGACCCCAGATGACCCAATTTCAACCTTGTCCGAGATTTTATCCAGACAATAATTCTGATCAATTTTCAGGTTGATTGGGCAAAAAATGTGGCCTCTATAGTGCACACAAGGTTTTTCTAAGATTTGACCCCGTGACCTAGTTTTTGACCCAAGGTAACCCAATTTCAAACTTGTACAAGATTTCACCAAAACAATCATTCTTAGCAAATTTCAGGTTGATTGTGCCAAAAATGTGGCCTCTAGAGTGCACACAAGGTTTTTCTAAGATTTGACCCAGTGACCTAGTTTTTGACCCAAGATGACCCAATTTCGAACTTGTCCGAGATTTTATCAAGACAATTATTCTGAGCAAATTTTAAGTTGATTGGGCAAAAAATGTGGCCTCTAGAGTGCACACAAGGTTTTTCTAAGATTTGACCCCGTGACCTAGTTTTTGACCCCAGATGACCCAATTTCGAACTTGTCCGAGATTTCATCAAGACAATCATTCTGAGCAAATTTCAGGTTGATTGGGCAACAAATGTGACCTCTATAGTGCACACAAGGTTTTTCTAAGATTTGACCCTGTGACCTAGTTTTTGACCCCAGATGACCCAATTTCAAACTTGTCCGAGATTTTATCAAGACAATCATTCTGAGCAAATTTCAGGTTGATTGGGCATAAAATGTGGCCTCTAGAGTGCACACAAGGTTTTTCTAAGATTTGACCCCGTGACCTAGTTTTTGACCCCAGATGACCCAATTTCGAACTTGTCCGAGATTTCATCAAGACAATCATTCTGAGCAAATTTCAGGTTGATTGGGCAAAAAATGTGGCCTCTAGAGTGCACACAAGGCAAAGTTTGACGGACGACGGACGACGGACACCGGACGCCGGACACAGCGGTATCACAATAGCTCACCATGAGCACATTCGTGCTCAGGTGAGCTAAAAACTACAATGCACATCGCCGAATAATCCGACGTGAGCACGAATGGACATGGGCTCCTCCCAGATCAGAGGTCACCCATGTCCGAGTCCACCCGACCGGAAAATTCATAGTGCATAAAACCTATTTAAATAACTAAAGTATAAATGATTTAAACTATCATACTAAATATTGTATGACAATGTACCATGAATAATCCGACGTGAGCACGAATAGACATGGGCTCCTCCCAGATCAGAGAACACCCATGTCCGAGTCCACCCGACCGGAAAATCCATAGAACATATTAAATATCACAGAATTAATATCACAGCTAAATCTTTTTAAAGAGATTACACTCTTTCAGAAAGTTGAAAATTGATTCAGGCCTTACAGTTTCAAACAATGTTTTCAAACTGTCGACGTTAAAGTGCCTGTTTCTTATGATGGCTAAATCTACACAATCAATAAGTAGATGCTGAACAGTTAGTGCCTCGTTACAAGGAATACATTGAGGTTTTTCCTCGTTCTTTAATAAGTACGAATGGGTCAAATGTGTGTGACCAATTCGTAGTCGGGCCAAAACTAATTCTTCGCGGCGGTCAGATCGAAGACCTGGCAGCCATTCACCAAGTGAAGGTTTAATACTAAACAATTTATTTTGGTGATTAGCCTCGTCGCTCCAACAATTTTGCCATACATTGTGAATAAAACTATTTATCAGAGGTTTAAAATCAGTAAAAGGGACTTTAAAAGGTAAAATATCTAGTGACAACGCCTCCTTGGTAGCTTTGTCTGCCTCTTCGTTGCCACGTAGACCGCAATGGCTTGGAAGCCAGCAAAAGACAATATCAGTATCTTCATCAATAGCATATAAACGAGAAAGTTTCTCAAGAAGTTTTACAATAATCGGGTTGTCCGTTTTTTCGTGCTCGAGCGCTTGCATACAGGACAGAGAGTCCGTGAAAATAATGTAGCGCCAGTAGCCATTTTCAAGGATGTGCTCGAGCGCAAGGTCAATAGCCTTGAGCTCGGCAGAGAAAATGGACGAGTTATCGGGCAAACGATACTGATATTTGAAGCCATCTAAAATGGCAGCAGAAGCAACTTTTTCTTCGTTTTTAGAACCATCGGTATAAATTTGTAAATGAAGCATGTGTTTTTCTTGTACTTCAAGGAATTTATTTTTAAACACAACTTGATCAGTTTCCGACTTTTTCGTTGAAGCAAGATCATAAATAAAGGTGGGACTTTTACACGTCCACAAAGGTACGTTTGGAACTTTATGTTCCGCCACATCATCTAGATCGAAATCTAAAGAATTTACATCTGCCTTACAACGTAAACTGAAAGGAGGTATAATTGATTCCTTCTTATTAAATTCCTCTTCATAAAGAGGTTCAAATACAACGTCATGTGTAGGATTATCTTGATTAGATTTAAGTTTTAAATAATAATCCATTGACAATTTCTTTCGACGTAAATTCAAAGATGGCTCATTTGCTTCCGCATAAAGACTGTTAATTGGCGATGTTTTAAATGCGCCCAGCGCAATACGTAAACCTTGGTTATGAATAGAATCAAGCTTGCGCAAGTAGGATTGACGGGCGGATCCGTAAACAACACAACCATAGTCTAATTTAGATCTCACAAGAGATCTATAAAGACGTAATAAAACTTTTTTGTCTGCTCCCCAGTCCATACTGGAGACGACACGTAAAAGATTTAGAGCTTTCTTGCATTTATTGCTCAAATATTCAATGTGCGGAATGAACGATAATTTAGAGTCAAATAAAAGACCCAGGAACTTAAATTCTGGGACAACTTCGATTCGGATCCCGTCTAAAGTGAGTTCTGGATCGGGATGGAGTTTTCTCGATTTACAGAAATGCATACATTTTGTCTTAGTTTTAGAAAATTTAAACCCATTTTCATTTGACCACTTACTCAGGTTGTTTAAAACCTGTTGTAACTGTCGTTCAATGGTATGCATATGTTTTGATCGGTAGCATATACAGAAGTCATCAACGTAAAGGAAATATTCAATACCAGGACAAGTTGCCTTTATAATGTTATTGATTTTAATACTAAAGAGTGTAACCGAAAGAATAGAGCCCTGGGGAACACCCATCTCCTGTTCATGAGGATCAGAGAGCGTATCTCCAACCCTGACTCTAAATTGCCGTTCATCCAAAAACGCAGAAATGAAATAAGCAAGGCGACCTCGTATACCGAAATCATGGAGGTCATTCATGATTCCATACTTCCATGTGGTATCATATGCACTCTCTAAATCAAAAAAGACTGAAACAACATGTTCTTTCTTGATAAAGGCTTCTCGTATAAATGTCTCGAAGCGAACTAAATGATCGAGGGTGCTTCTTTGCTTACGAAAGCCACTTTGGGCCGACGTAATAAGTTTATTTTTCTCAAGAAACCATACGAGACGGTCATTGACCATTCTTTCCATGGTCTTACAAACACAACTTGTTAAGGCTATAGGCCGGTAATTCGAAGGATTATCTGAATCTTTACCAGGTTTGGGTACTGGAATGACAATGGCTTCCCGCCACGAGGCTGGAAGAATTCCCGTTTTCCAAACACTGTTAAAGATATCGAGTAAACATTGAAGGGATTGGTGCGGTAAATGCTTCAGGAACTGGTAGTGGATATCATCGCATCCAACAGCAGTATCATGGCATTTCTTAAGGGCTGTTTTTAGCTGCTTAAGAGTAAATTCTTTATTATAATGTTCTGTATTTTTGGATTTAAAATTCAAGTTAACTTTTTCTTTTTGTTTTTGATGTTTTTGAAATTCAGGTGAATAATTAGAAGAGGAGGATTTTTTGGCAAAAGTATCTGCCAAAACATTTGCTATGTCAGGCTTAGATGAAACAACGCCATTATCAGTGTTCAAATGCCCAACACTGAGCGAGGAGTTCTTGCCACTTATTTTCCGCACCATATCCCAAGTCTTTTTGACAGACGATCTAGAATTCAATCTAGATACATACTGTCTCCAAGACGTACGTTTACTGCGTTTAATAGTGCGCCGTGCTCTCGCACGTGCAACTTTAAACTTTATAAGATTTTCCTTAGTCGGCCTTAGATCAAACTCCCTAAGAACCGAATTTTGTTTTGCTACAGCCTTCTTGCAATCATCATTAAACCATGGCTTATTTGGATGTTTAGGGGTTTTAGATGTTCTTGGAATTGCTTTTTCTGCAGATGAATATAACAGAGAGGTAAATAATTCTGCAGGATTCTCACAATCTTCAAAAGCTTGAGGTGTAATGGACTGTTCACATACAGTTTTGAACAAGCCCCAGTTTGCTTTATGGAATTTCCACCGTTGTGGTCGCTCCTGTACTGATGGTCCAATTTCCGATACAAGAATCGGAAAATGGTCACTACCATGCAGGTCGTCACCAACTTTCCAGTTAAAATCTGGAAAAATTTGAGGACTGCAAACTGTCAAATCCAATGATGAGTAGGAACCTGTAGCAGGATGTAGATAAGTCGATGACTTATCGTTTAAAAGGGAAAGGTCGTGCCTTGAAATAAAGTCTTCAACAATATGACCCTTGTTGTCAGTATTTGAACATCCCCATAATGTATGATGGGAATTAAAATCTCCCATTAAAATAAAAGGTTTGGGCAATTGTTCAATGAGCCCGTCTAGCTTCCTGCCGTCGACAGGAGAACTAGGAGGAAGATAAATGGAACAAAGCGTTATAGTTTTGTTAAGAGAAATACTAACAGCTACTGCTTGTAGAGTAGTGTCGAGCTGTATTGGGCGATGTGGAACATTGTTATTCACAATGATACCAACACCACCCGAAGCTCTATCACTCCCAGTAAAGTTATTCAGATAACAAGAATGATATTTTAAAGAAAACTTATCAGTATCTTTAAGAAATGTTTCCTGCAAACAAACTGCTACTGGTTTTGTCTTAGCAACAAGAAGATTTAGTTCCTCAAAATTTGACCTTATACTACGGCAATTCCATTGTATAATTGTGTTCGCCATGATAGAATAAATAAATAAAAAGACAAAAATACCACAAAAGATTGGAAGTATAGAACAATTCATCTCTTATTGAGTTTAATAATATTACTGCCCTGCTTATTCTTACTGGAGTCTGCATTAAATGAATCATCCGTCATCATGTCTTCTTCAAAACAATGATAACGGTTGTATTGTTTTATTGGATCGTCAGATCCTTTTGGTTGACGATCAGATGTCGTTGGTTTTATGTAAACATTTCTTCTACTAGAATTGACCTCATTAGAGTTCTTACTGGGTGAAGAAGACCTACTGCTGTTGGATTTCAAATCCGACTTTGGCCCTTGTTTGTTAGGGTTTTCACGAGCAACGGAAGGTTGGTTTGATTTAGTAGATATAGTAGCCTGTTGTGGAGCTTTTGTTGCTGAAATTTGATTATCGGAACTAGAGGGTGTAGAAGACAAAGTTTCTTTAGATTGGGGAAACAATTTTACAAGTTCGTTCTTCTTTTCGGGAAAGAGTATACATAGTTTCCCGAACAGATCCTTACAGTTCTGACACCCATTAGTACCCTTACTGATCTCAATATTCTGCTTAGTAGCTCGTGCATAGGAGTTAAGGTTATTACGGCTTTCAACAATTTTCCGTGCTTCGAAGAAAGAAAGACCCTCTCTACACTTCACAGTGATGATATCCTTTTCTTTCTTCCAATGCGAGCAACTGCGAGAGGTCGCCAAGTGAGCTTCACCGCAGTTGACGCATTTTTGGTCAGCCTGGCAATTGTCAATGTCATGAGAATCTGCAGATTCACCACAACGACGGCAAATCTGCGGCTTCTGGCATCTTTTCTCATGATGACCATACTGAAAACACCGGTAACATTGTAGAGGATTGGGTACGTACATATCAACGGCTACATTCAAATATCCCACTTTAATTGATTTCGGAAGTATGGCAGTAGAAAAAGTAAGAACAATTGTGTTTGTGCTTTTCTTTTGTCCATTTTGATATACAGTTATTCTTCTGGCAGATTTAACATGTTGTGATCCAAGTTCTTTCACAATTTCTTCCTCTGATATACCTTGCAAGTCGCGACAGCGAATTATTCCTTTTGAGGAATTCAAGGTCTCGTGAGGGTTGCATTCTGCAGGAATGTTAAAGAAAGAATTCAATTTCAGAAGATTTTCCGCATGTTTTTGCTTTTCAACTTCCACAAGAAGGGCTCCAGAATTAAGCTTTTTAACCGATTTAGGCTCGCCAGCTACAGAAACTAAAACTTTGTGGATTACAAACGGCGACAATTTAGTAAGAGGTCTTTCGTCTTCATCTGCTTCTATAACAAGAAATCGTGGGAAAGGTCCATTAGACGGTCTGTGGTCAATATCAGCTTCCATATCAGTGCATTTACGTTTAAAAGTTTGGTTCTCCATGTTTGATTTTAGGCTATTCATCATCCGGGCCCCCACCCACCGTGGGGTCCTACAAGGGGACATGAAAAACGAAGCGGGTATCCAGCTCCTCATGCCAGGGTTACCCAGATGGTATACTCAGGCAAAAATAACAAGATGGTGTGATAAGGAGATACATGGACAGTGCTCCCAGATCAGAGCCCCGCCATGCATGTCAATACCAAATCAAAAAGCGCATCTCACCCAATTAACCCATGAGCCTATATAGATGAGAGCTAAGACAATTTCATACAGTACTCTATATATGATAAATGTAGCATTAAAAACGAACATTCAAAAGATTCCAATGGATAACATACACCCATTAGATAAGTAAAGTAATAAAGAACGGTGGAACATCCAGTATCTAAAATTTACAAATAGTAATATATGCCGTCTGTGACAACAATATTAAGAACAAAAATAAATGCCTCATCTAAAGCGACCAGCCGATTGCCTAGACCGGGTCCATCTAAGCTCCCGTTTACACCGAAGCCGAGGCCAAAGCAGCGTGTTAGGAAGCTGGAGAGCCCTGGGCTTCCCTCAACTAACCAGGATCCTCTTTTCCGGCTTACGAGTCTCCACTCACGGCCAACAAGCGGGTCTGCACTTATTACAGACACACTGTCCTTTGCATGGGGTCTTACCATTTGCTACAGGACAGGGCAGCCGGGATATTTCTAATCCCCCTCCACAGCTGGGGGCGCCGTGTATTCAGACGTCATTCGACAGTACAGCGGACTATGGCAGTAAGTAAATAGATGCAATCCAAAAATTAAATCATCTATCTATCTATCTATCTATCTATTATCAAGGTATTAATATAATAATTTTAGGTTTTCCAGGCATGGAATCACGTGGCACAATTTCATAAATTGATCAATAACAATCTTTACAATTCGTTTGATGCAGAAAATGTGTAAATAGAAATGCAAGGAAATAGCTCCTACAGGTTTATAACAAATTTAAAATTTTGTCCAGATCATTGACGTCCTAAAGACAACAATAGAGACAGAATGATACTGAAAGATAACTGTCTATATATCAATTTGTATATCAATTCTTTCTTTTGCAGAATAATCCCCGAGAAGACCATCAGGGCCAGGAGGGAGGGCCGATGGACACAGATGACAGATAAGAAATTGAGAGACGCAGTAAGAAACCTGACAAAAAAGCTAAGGAGACAAAACATGGAAATGTAAATGTCAAATTAAATTAATAGCTAAAATCCCGTAAATGCATTTACAGGCTTTAAGCAATAATTTCACAAAAGTTGTAACATCTCGGTTATTTGAAGCCCTAACCCTATCATATGGTAGTCATTTAAATCATCTTATGGCAATTTCATTTGTTCTACAATTTTATTCGCGAACAATACGCAACGATCAATATAAGAAAATTTACGTTTTCTGTCACATATACGATGTTATTTTGTAATGTTGGTAAATGTAATTTGTAATTAATTTTCAACAAATTTTTTTTTAATTAATCAAAGTGTACACATTTATGCAGTTATCTTTCATTGTTACAGAAACCTTCTTTTGATGGTTCCCTCATTGTCCTGGACGACAGTCAACAAGAAACGCCTACTCAAGGGGTCGAATTTGACGTAAGTTATCATTTAATTCATAATTTTATTATTGATACTATCGCTCTTGATAAATTTCAAGAAAAACTTATTCGTGTTTATTTCTGAAAACTAGCATCAACTCCTCGTTGAAAAAATAGTGTATTATTTCTAACTTTACCTCATACTTTATGTATTTACTTTCGAAAAAAATCTATAGAATCATTCTATGTAAAAGTAATTATTGCGATTTTATTTTCAGCCAAAAAGAAGATTGTTCAGCCCCATGGAGTCGAGTACTCCGAATAACTCGGGAGTGAGTGTTAATCACTCGTATGTGGAGGTATGTACTTTTCGTCTTAGTTTTTATCGGGTAATAATAATAATAAATCTTTATTTAAAGAAGGTAACCCATTAAGTTGTCATGAATGAAAACTCATTTACAATGAGGCCTTCTGAAACTATAACATGACAAGTTACAATCAAGAAGAAATATGAAAACAACATGAATATGAGTGAATATGGTTTGATACAAACACAAAGTAGACACGCGGTATGAAAAAAAAATCGTTCTTTTAATGTCATTGCTGTATAGTTTTATTAAAAAGTGGTTTACCATTCTATTTTTCAGGTGTCCACGATACAATGGCATGGGGATGCCATACAGAAGGTGGTCACCATAAAAGAACTCCAGGACAGCTTAGAGAAACTGCAGGCTCAAAAAGCCGAACTTATATAGTTGTTGTACCTGTTTAGATCTATGTGTATTCGTGTGTGTGTGTTTTTTTTCCTTTTTTTCATTTCAATATTTCGTTTATGATGTCCCATTCTCAATTATTTTTTTCCGAAAATATATAGATAAAAGAAGTAATCGTTTGGTTATCATTAAAAGTTCTTTTATCTCTATATTTTCCGTCAAACAAAATACGTCTTCTTTCAATTTCGCATATTCCATTGAAACCAGTTAAAATTTATGCCATTTGGAAGATAATCCTGTACAAAAATGAATGAAATAATTTTGTAGTGAAAAAACGGACTATTTTGTGTTTTTTTGTTAAAAGGGATGAATATACTAATAGGTTAGTCACATGGTATCGTTCTTCTGGATAAAAAAAAGTTATTTCCATTAATAATTCCATAATTCTGGTTATTTCGATAAGAGTCGCACAAATTGCAAAAAGGATGTCAAAAGCAGAAAACTTTATACAATTTCGTCTTTTGTTGTAAGTTCCTTCGCTATTTCAATAAGGGTTTTCGAAAATACGGGGCTTGTTTGGAAAAGGGTTTCATAAAGCACAACGGCACGCGTTCAGGTGTAAAGTTGAGGTCGTCTAAGGTTAGGCGATTAACCCTTTCATATAAAACGTACCTCGGCATAGGGGCTGATGACAGACCTTTAATAGAATCTTCGCTATTTCGACATTAATCTATATACGAGGATTGTGCTCGGACTTTTTTCGCATAAATCAAAGTCCTGCAAATTAATAACAAGAGCTGTCCGAAGACAGCGCGCTCGACTTTCTAAGTTGCTTTGTATAAAGGGGGCATAACTCCAAATAGAGTGGTCCCAGGGTCATGGGCCCTGGTAGTAAGGTAGAGGGTGTGACGGTGAATAAGTATTCCAAGTTTGGGTTGAATCCCTTTTATAGTATGGAAGTTATTGATGTATGAAAAAACTTTAACCTTGGTTGCAAGGCCAACGCCGACACCAACGCCGACGCCCGGGTGACAGTATAAGCTCTCATTTTCTTCGAAAAGTCGAGCTAAAAATGAAGGAAAATGTATTGTTTGAAAGATGTTGAATTATAAATGCCTATCATATGTACTGGGATTGATAATCAAAATGTGACTTACCTATTTATATATTGATATACATTGTATAATACATAGTTTCATAGTAGTTAAATTAGATCAATAGTTTGAAAGAGTGAACAGAGCATCGTACACACGGTTTGACAAAGCCATGTGCACGATGCTGTGTTCCAACTCTCATTATAAATAAAACTAGACAGTCCTGGCGGCCTGGAAGCGCTCCACAGGCCTGATTGTTTGTCTTGTTGAATGCAATTTCAAAGGTTCAGGCTGCGCAAACAAGCAAATGCATGACCAAGCTGAAAATTACAAGCAAGTAGGATCGTAGGAAAGTTCTGTATTGATTAGTTAATACTAATGGTTGTAAGAGTGAAAATAAAGCTGAAAATGGCAATTTTGTCAATAAAAAGGGCACATAACTCATATAAAATTCAGATCAAGCTAAAAATTATACCAAGGCAAGATTTTATAGTCACAAACATTCTGTGCAAGTTTTGTCTTCATTGGTCAATATTTGTAGTTGCTAGAGTTAAAACAAAGTCAAAATAGAGTCGAAATGGCAATTTTGTCAATACCAAGGGCACATAATTCATGATGTAAAATTCAGATCAAGCTGAAAATTATACCAAGGCAAGATCTTAAAGTCACCAACATTCTGTCTCAGTTTTGTTTTGATTGGACAATATTTGTAGTTGCTAGAGTGAAAACAAAGTAAAAATAGTCGAAAATGGCAATTTTGTCAATATCAAGGGCACATAACTCATGAAGTTAAGTTCAGATCAAGTTGAGAATTACATCAAAGCAAGATCTTATAGTCACCAACATTCTGTACAAGTATTGTCTAGATTGGTCAACATTTGTATTTGCTAGAGTGAAAACAAAGTCAAAATAGAGCCGAAAATGGCAATTTTGTCAATTTCAAGGGCACATAACTCATGATGTAAAATTCAGATCAAGCTGAAAATTATACCAAGGCAAGATCTTATAGTCACCAACATTCTGTTCCAGTTTTGTTTAGATTGGTTTATATTTGTGGATTTTAGAGTAAAATTAAAGTCAAAACCAGCTATTTTTGACATTCAAGGGCAGATAACTCAGGTTATTCTGATTTAATCCAAATTTTTTGAAGGAATCTAAGAGAGGGTCACCCAAGGATCATTCTTGTAAAGTTTGATTGAAATCCATATGGTAGTTTCTGAGAAGAAGATTTTTAAAGAAAAAGTTTACGGACGGACGGACGGACGGACGCACGCACGCACGGACGCACGACGGACACAGCGCCATGACAATAGCCCGCTGGCCTGTCGGCCAGTGGAGCTAAAAAACTCAATTTCTCTGTTCGAATCGTCAGTTACGTTCCAGGATGCCGCAACTATGACTGGTTTCAAAAGTAGTTGCAGCTTTTCCGAACGAAGCGAGCGATATTACGCATGGAACAAATAAACGATAACAGCAGCATGTTTGGCACTTTGGGGTCAATATTGCCCCAGGCATTAACAGTTATTAACAGTCATTAACAGGTATTAACTATTGATTTCCAATGAGTCTATCTATTTTGGGTATGTCGAATCTACGAGTAATTAGGGATAGGTCACTTTGACTTTAACCCATTTATGCCTGACTTTTTATTTTAGTAAAAAAATCAGAGAAAACAATGAAAACCGTGTGAAAACAACAAGTTAGGCTTTAATTTTGTGAAATTTCAGTGGAAGAGTATGATTTTGTACAAAAACATTTTTGTCCACTTAAGTGGACGCTAGGCACGAATGGGTACATGTAAATTATCTTATACTTTTCCCTTAAAACTATAGTTTCCATCATAAAATTTGCAAATATACAAGCACAATTTGTTAATTACACCCCAACCTACGAAGTAAAGGGGTTATATTGGTTTCATCATGTCTGTCTGTCTGTCTGTCCGTCCGTTCGTCCATCCACCCATCCATAGACTTTTTTTGTTTCCCTGCTCTAACACGAGAACCGTTTGACCTAGGGTCATGAAATTTTACTCAGTTGTTGCCCATGACCCAAGGAGTAGCCTAATGTTTTAGGGTTGCGAAGGTCAAAGGTCAAGGTCACAATTTGACTTTGTTTAAAATCTGTTTCAGTGCTCTAAGTCAAGAACCTATTGACCTAGGACCATGAAACTTTAGACAGTTGTTGCCCATGACCCAAGGAGGTGCCTATTGTTTTTGGGTCATGAAGCTCAAAGGTCAAGGTCAAGATTTGACTTTGTTTGAAATTCATTTCCGTGCTGTAAGTCAAGAACCGGTTGACATAATATCATGAAAATTTACTCAGTTGTTGCCCTTGACCCAAGGAGGTGCCCTATTGTTTTTGTGTCACAAAGGTCAAGGTCACAATTGGGCTAATATATCTTCCTTCATCTTCCAGCATAGATACAACAATGTTTACTGTATATTTTCTGCATAAAATTAAAAATATGTTGTTACCATACAAAGAATTTACAGGCACCCTCTCAGTCCTAGCGTCCACTTTAGTGGACAAAATTACATTATTATATAAAACTATGTAAACACATAATTTTCTCAGGAAATTGTATCTTCAGTTACCTACAGATGAGGAACATTACAGAATAATAATGAAACAAGAAATAGAAAAATATAAGGGAAATAAACATATCTTTTCCCCTACCCATTTTCAAGTCTTTTTTTTTCTCAGTAAAATCACCCCCTTTTCTTATACTATTCACTTTTACTGATACATTTATTGCTAATGAGCACTTGGATCAGCATTTCCCTGCTTATCAATGGATTATCAATACAAACAAATGATGAGAACCCGAGATAAACATATGCGTAGGCATCTACTTACAGATAAAGCCCAGTGTCGTCTTAAGTGGACGCTAGGCACAAATGGGTTAACTTAATGACAGTTATTGTTGTAATGCACGCGCTGGTCGATAAGTGTGTTTCAATGAGTTAGATTAAGATCAGCGATGTAAAGATATTTATCCGATCTCGTTTTAACCTATAGACAATAGATTTTGATTGACTTTGTCACTTTGTTCGTACGGGCTATCCCGCAGCGATTTATTGAACACGCTAATTTTAAAATATTGGATACGAATTTCGATCATTTACAAACAACTAATATCGCATAACTATGAAACGGTTAAATGTAAAAAGTGTATCTCTCTCAAACATGACTTAAAATGATTTCCTTAATAGTATTTAAAAATTATTCTTTACCAAAACGATGAGTAATTCTTTTAGTAGGAAAACGTAGAGAGCAAGTGAGATATGTATATATATTCAATAACTGTTTCCCGTTGTCTCAATATTTCATATAATGTGTTATAGAATGTTAAGGTATTTTTTCTGATGCTTTTTGATCAGTATGTGGTGTACTAAATACATTTTTATATAGATTATGCTCTATCTATTAACCCATTACGAAACGACAAAGTTTCAGTCTCGTTTAAATTCAGGGATGTTATTTGTTGTCGTCTGCAACAATTATACATGTTTGAACACGTTAAAATTTGATAATGCCGAGGGGTTCAAATAATCAATAAACGGATATTTTGATTCAATTTGGTAACCGTCAGGTATGTCGAATCTACGAGTAATTAGGGATAGGTCACTTTGACTTTAACTTAATGACAGTTATTGTTGTAATGCACGCGCTGGTCGATAAGTGTGTTTCAATGTGTTAGATAAAAATCAGCGATGTAAAGATATTTATCTGATCTCGTTTTAACCTATAGACAATAGATTTTGATTGACTTTGTCACTTTGTCCGTACGCTCTATCCAGCAAAAATGTTGTTATGCACGCGCTGGTCGGTAAGTGTGTTTCAATGTGTTATATTAAGATCAGCGATGTAAAGATATTTATCCGATCTCGTTTTAACCTATAGACAATAGATTTTGATTGACTTTGTCACTTTGTTCGTACGCGCTATCCCGCAGCGATTTATTGAACACGCTAATTTTAAAATATTGGATACGAATTTCGATCATTCCCAAACAACTAATATCGCATAACTATGAAACGGTTAAATGTAAAAAGTGTATCTCTCTCAAACATGACTTAAAATGATTTCCTTAATAGTATTTAAAAATTATTCTTTACCAAAACGATGAGTAATTCTTTATAGTAGGAAAACGTTGAGAGCAAGAGAGATATGTATATATATTCAATAACTGTTTCCCGTTGTCTCAATATTTCATATAATGTGTTATAGAATGTTAAGGTATTTTTTCTGATGCTTTTTGATCAGTATGTGATGTACTAAATACATTTTTATATAGATTATGCTCTATCTATTAACCCATTACGAAACGACAAAGTTTCAGTCTCGTTTAAATTCAGGGATGTTATTTGTTGTCGTCTGCAACAATAATACATGTTTGAACACGTTAAAATTTGATAATGCCGAGGGGTTCAAATAATCAACAAGAGGACCATGATGGTCCTATATCGCTCACCTGAACCAAGATGATATGAGCCACAGATTTGTTCAAATCAATTACTTGTGACTTTAAGACTGAAAACAAACTTATGGTCAACAACACGCTATTTGTAGTTGTTAGAGTAAAAACAGTCGAAAAAGGCAAATTTGTCAATTTGAAGGGCTCAGCAAACTCAGCAAATTCTACTCTAATTAAGCTAATTCAAACTGGTGCAAGATCTTATGTTCAGCAAAATTGTGTCCAAATTTCATCTTGATTGGTCAATAATTGTAGATGCTAAAGTGTAAACGAAGTCCAAAACAATCGAAAACATCAATTTTGTCAAATTCAAGGGCATATAACTCATGACTTTCTAGTCTGACGAGACTGAAATTCAAGCTCATCCAAGAAATTATGGTCACCAACATTGTGTCAAAGTTTTGTCTAAATAGGTCAATAATTGTAGATTCTAGAGTGTAAACAAAGTCGTAAACATTCAAAAATGGGAATTTTGTCAAATTCAAGGGCGTATAACTCATGACCTTTTGATCTGATCAATCTGATAATCAAACTCATACATGATCTTATAGTCCCTAACATTGTGACCAAGTTTTGTCTTGATTGGTCAATAATTGTAGATGCTAGAGTGTAAACAAAGTCGAAGACAGTAGAAAACGTCAATTTTGTCGAATTCAATGGCATATAACTCAGGAATTTTTTATCCAATCAATCTGAAAGTCGGACTCATTTGAGATTGTATAGGCCTTAACATTGTGTCAAAGTTTTGTCTAGATTGGTCAATAATTGTAAATGCTAGAGTGTAAATAAAGTCAAAAACAGTCGAAAACAGCAATTTTGTTAAATTCAAGGGCGTATAACTCATGACTTATTGATCCGATCAATCTGAAAATCAAACTCATACAAGATCTTATGATCCCTAACATTGTCTCAAAGTTTTGTTTTGATTGGTCAATATTTGTAGATGTTAGAGTGTAAACAAAGTCGAAAACAGTCGAAAATGGCAATTTTGTCAATTTCAAGGGCACATAACTCAAGACCTTCTAGTACGATCAAACTGAAAATCGAATTCATCTGAGATCTTATGGTCACCAACATTGTGTCAAAGTTTTGTCTTGATTGATCAATAATTGTAGATACTAGAGTGTAAACAATGTCAAAACTAGCTATTTTTCGCATTCAAGGGCAGATAACTCCGGACTTTCTGGTTAGATCTGACCCATAATCGAACTCATCCGAGATCTTATGGTCATACATGTTTTGACCAGGTTTGGTCAAGATTGGCTTATATTTGTAGATGCTAGAGTGTTAACACGAAATTGTGGACGGACGGACGGACAGACGGACAGACGGACAGACGGACAGACGGACGACGGACAAAAAGTGACCACAATAGCTCACCTTGAGCACTTCGTGCTCAGGTGAGCTAATAAACGGATACTTTGATTCAATTTGGTAACCGTTTGATAAATAATGGTCAATGAAATTTTCTACCCATTTTTAGAGGTTCTTCCCTGAGTATGGATATTAATTTGTCTACTCACACCTTAGACAAACATTTAAATGAAAGGAATAAGAGGTCTTCTGTATTTTTGAGTAGGGAGATTATGCTTGATTCGATTGAAAAATGCTTGAGTGAGCCAGATTATTGCTTTAGAAAAGGGAAACGTTTCGAAGCTACCAAGAGCTTTTCGTTCAACATTGGAATTCTTGGTTATCCAAAACGTCCGAGTCAAACTATTAAAGTTGTCTATTTTCGGACAAAGCAAAATATTTTTGTTGTAACTGCATTTCCAGTTTATTGTGCTAAAAACGAGTAGCTTGTCCAGTTAGTGACTTTTTAACAACATACGTCTCGTGATAGATGAATATCAAAAAACTGGGTGTCATGTGGGCGGAGTTATATTACCGGACTGTGAATAACTAGGTGTCATCATATTGACCAATAAAGGAAGATTCTTATATACATTAACTTTTAATCGTGAAACGCCACAACGAATTTAACGTTTGTATTGCAAAGATGTCTCGAGTAAAAGTCCACATAGGGAATGAACGATATGTCAAGGTGTGCAAATGGGATGATGAATTGAGGGTCGATTTACGACAATACGTATCCAGATTTCCTACGAAAAGAGGCATTAGTCTGCCTCTATCACGATGGAAAATTTTCCTTGACGATCTGGACTCCGTAGATAAAGCACTGGCGGAGAAAAAGGACTACGTAAACCACCTTGGTGGTAATGTGTTTTGTACCGTGAGGAAAGACAATGTTTGTGTTGATATAAGACAACATTGGAAATCCCAGGAAGATGTAGTTCCCACCCGAAAAGGACTCTGTTTACGTCCGGAGGAATATGCTTGTTTGAAAGAAAGGATATCTGAAATTAACGAGGTTATACCTGAACTGGACGGTGTGATACCTTGTTATTTGAGCAGTTCTCATGCCAATCAGCTCGTGGGACTGGCGTGCGAAGAGTGCAATCCTAACACTTATAAAAACTTTATTGGCTGGTGAAAAAAGTGAAATTGAACGATGATTGGACTGTTATATATGATAATTTTACTTATCCACGACTTAGTGAGTTATGACAGAAGACAATTAGATATAGATCGTTTGAAATACTTGTAGATATGATGTTGTATGAAAGACCTTTATTTTTCATTATATTATAATATGATTGTTGTATTTGTTTTACATATCCAAAGTAACATTTGTTTGTCTTTTACAGGGCCGGTATCCAAGAAAGTATGAATTTTACGATCAACAGGAAAATGACCACAAGTGTTGCCAGGGCTTTAGACCCGAACCTGGCCGAGCCCGTCGCCAGGCAGTTATGCCATGCCGTCCGGACTGCGGACCAGCATTATTCTGTGTACAATGACCGCAGCCGGACGGCACACACTGTTACTCGAATTGAAGAAGCATTCAACACAACCAATGCCGCAAAAAAACTAATACCATCGGCAACAGTGACAAACAGCGGCGCAGTAAACCCAGTGAGCGACGAAGAATCAAACCTAAGCGACGAGGAACTGACTGAAATTATAAATTATATGTATTTGTCGTAAGAATGTATTGCTATCAATGTCTTTATAGTAAATAAAATGTCTGATTGGAAAAATACTTGTCGTTACAGCGCTACGGTAGTAAATCCTAACGCAAAAAAGCCTTAACGATAATACCTGTCCGCGCATGATAGCTCTGTTTTGCGTACTCGGCGGTATCGGCTTTCGTCGGACGCTGCGTCGATCATTAATTAAACATTTACCCCTAATCGACGATTAAGCGTTAAAGGGGGAATGGCACTTAAAATCATGCATTTTTTTCGAGAACTTCGTACACAATAAATATGTATTATGAAAATATGGCCTTTAAATTGCATCTATGCCAAATCTTAGCTTTCTATCTTGTGTATTGGCTAGCATGTCGACGGATTTAAAACCCCATTTGTTCCATTATTGTAAATATTTTCCCCGGGACAAAAAATCATGGGGTTTTAAATCCGTCGACATCTAAGCCAATACACAAGGTAGAAAGCTAAGATTTGGCATATATGCAATTTAAAGACCATATTTTAATAATATATATTTATTTTTTTGTACGAAGTTCTCGGAAAATTTGCAAGATGTTAAGTGTTATTCCCCCTTTAAGCCATTGGAATGTTAAGGTTGTTACTAGGTATGTGTATCGATTAATTAGCGGCATTCTTTTCTCTCGACGTTTTAAAGCGCATTATTTATGTCATCTACTATTATAGGTTATTATTTTCCATCGACGTTTTATATCGAAATAGCGAATCCGAGCTTTTCTATTAGGGGTATACTGGTAAACCGTTTAAGTCCTAGAATTTGTCAATCAAAAAGATGATGTGCACAGTATAGACAGCACAGTAAATTTAAGTGGAGATGTGATTGGCTAGATAATGATCTCATGAAACAGTACAATCGAAAATTAAAGATGCCAGGGCAAGCTTCCCGTACTATTTGTCAAGTCATTAATGTACCAGTCTGGACCAGTGGTGAAAAGAAAATAAGTTTATCTTGAAAAACAATTAGACAGCCCTAGCGGTCTGGAAGCGCTCCACAGGCCTGATTGTTTGTCTTGTTGAATGCAATTTCAAAGGTTCAGGCTGTGCAATAAAGCAAATGCATGACAAAGCTGAAAATTACAAGCAAGTAAGATCATATGGTCAGTAGATTCTGTGGACTTTCTGTATTGATTAGTTAATACTAATGGTTGTATAAGTGAAAATAAAGCAGAAAATGGCAATTTCGTCAATGTCAAGGGAACATTAGTCATGACTTAAGATTCACACCAAGCTGAAATTTACACCAAGGCAATATCTTATGGTCACCAACATTCTGTACAAGTTTTGTCTTGATTGGTCAATATTTGTAGTTGTTAGAATGAATGAATGAATGGAGTTTTAAGGCCCGTCGACTACTAAGGTCATATTGGGCGCAACGACAACACATACCTGGATGTATACAAAATTACTGATATGTATATAGTTACATAAACATCCAGAAAGGTAAATTATAGTGACTATATATCTAATTCAAGAATAGATAATGTTACCTTGTATAAAATTAATCAATACTATAAATATAACACAATATTAAAACTAGACAAAAAACAACCATGAACCATGAATAATCCGGTGTGAGGACGAATAGACATGGGCTCCTCCCAGATCAGAGAACACCCATGTCCGAGTCCACTCAACCGTAAAATCCACAGAACAAATAAATATAGAATATCAAACGTAACTAAAGTATCACAGATCAAATATCACAGACTATAATAAAAAGAGCTAAATCTTTCTAAAGAGATTACACTCTTTCAGAAAGTTAAAAATCGACTCAGGCCTCACGGTATCAAATAACGATTTCAAATTATCAACGTTAAAGTGCCTGTTTCTTATGATGGCAAGATCTACACAATCAATGAGTAGATGTTGGACAGTAAGTGTCTCATTACAAGGAACACACTGTGGTTCTACCTCGTTCTTTAATAGGTGCGAATGGGTCAAATGAGTATGACCGATTCGCAATCTGGCCAAAACTAATTCTTCGCGGCGGTCAGACCGAAGACCTGGCAGCCATTCACCAAGTGAAGGTTTAATCGAAAATAATTTATTTCGTTGATTTGCCTGGTCACTCCAACAGTTCTGCCACACATTGTGGATAAAAGTATTAATTAGAGGTTTAAAATCAGTAAAAGGAACTTTAAAAGGTAAAACATCTAGTGACAATGCGTCCTTGGCAGCCCTATCTGCCTCTTCGTTGCCACGTAGACCACAATGGCTTGGAAGCCAGCAAAAGACAATATCAGTATCTTCATCAGCAGCATAGATACGAGACAGCTTTTCAAGAAGTTTAACTATGATAGGGTTGTCCGTTTTCTCGTGTTCCAGCGCTTGCATACTAGATAAAGAGTCAGTGAAAATAATGTAACGCCAATAACCATTTTCAATAATGTGCTCGAGCGCAAGGTCAATAGCCTTGAGCTCGGCAGAGAAAATGGATGAATTATCAGGCAGACGATACTGATATTTGTAACCATCCAAGATGGCAGCTGAAGCAACTTTTTCTTCATTTTTAGACCCGTCTGTATAAATTTGAAAGTGCATAATGTGTTTTTCCTGTATTTCAAGGAATTTAGTTTTAAATACAACTTGATCAGTTTCAGATTTTTTAGTTGACGCTAGATCATAAATAAAGGTGGGACTTTTAGACGTCCACAAAGGAACATCTGGAACTTTATGTTCGGCCACATCATCTAGATCGAAATCTAGAGATTCTATGTCAGCTTTACAACGTAAACTAAAGGGTGGAATTTCTGATTCCTTCTTTTTGAAGTCCTCTTCGTAAAGAGGTTCAAAAACAGAATCATGTGTAGGATTATCTGGATTTGATTTCAATTTCAAATAGTAATCCATAGACAATTTCTTTCGACGTAAGTTTAAAGATGGTTCGTTTGCTTCAGCATAGAGACTATTAATTGGCGATGTTTTAAATGCGCCCAACGCAATACGTAGACCTTGATTGTGTATTGAATCAAGTTTGCGCAAGTAAGATTGACGGGCAGATCCGTAAACAACGCATCCATAATCCAATTTCGATCTCACAAGAGATCTATAAAGACGTAATAAAACTTTTTTGTCTGCGCCCCAGTCCATACTGGAGACAACGCGTAAAAGATTCAGAGCTTTCTTACACTTATTGCTCAGATATTCAATGTGCGGGATGAACGATAATTTAGAGTCAAATAAAAGACCCAGAAATTTAAATTCTGGAACAACTTCAATTCGGATCCCGTCCAAAGTGAGTTCTGGATCGGGATGGAGTTTTCTGGATTTACAGAAATGCATACATTTTGTCTTGGTTTTAGAAAATTTAAAACCATTTTCATTCGACCATTTACTCAGGTTATTTAAAACCTGTTGTAACTGTCGTTCGATGGTATGCATATGTTTTGAACGGTAACAAATACAAAAGTCATCAACGTAAAGAAAATATTCAATACCAGGGCAAGTAGCCTTAATAATATTGTTGATTTTAACACTAAAAAGTGTAACAGAAAGAATGGAGCCCTGGGGAACGCCCATCTCCTGTTCATGAGGATCAGAGAGCGTATCTCCAACCCTGACTCTAAATTGCCGTTCATCCAAAAATGCAGAAATAAAATAAGCAAGGCGACCTCGTATACCGAAATCATGGAGGTCATTCATGATTCCATACTTCCATGTGGTATCATATGCACTCTCTAAATCAAAAAAGACTGAAACAACGTGTTCTTTCTTAATAAAAGCTTCTCGTATAAAAGTCTCGAAGCGAACTAAATGATCGAGGGTGCTTCTTTGCTTACGAAAGCCACTTTGGGCCGACGTAATAAGTTTGTTTTTCTCAAGAAACCATACAAGACGGTCATTGACCATTCTTTCCATGGTTTTACAAACACAACTTGTTAAGGCTATAGGCCGGTAATTTGAAGGATTATCTGAATCCTTGCCAGGTTTGGGTATTGGAATGACAATAGCTTCCCGCCACGAGGCTGGAAGTATTCCCGTTTTCCAAACACTGTTAAAGATATCAAGTAAACACTGAAGGGACTGGTAAGGTAAATGTTTAAGAAACTGATAGTGGATATCATCAGATCCGACTGCAGTGTCATGGCACTTCTTTAGAGCTGTTTTAAGCTCTTTGATGGTAATGTCTTTATTATAGTGTTCTGTGTTTTTAGATTTAAAATTCAATTTAACTTTTTCTTTTTGTTCTTGATATTTTTGAAATTCTGGGGAATAATTCGTAGAAGAGGATTTCTTTGCAAAGGTATCTGCTAAAACATTTGCGATGTCGGGTTTAGATGAAACTACGCCATTGTCAGTGTTCAAATGCCCAACACTGAGCGAAGAGTTCTTGCCACTAATTTTTCTTACCATATCCCAAGTCTTTTTGACAGATGATCTAGAATTTAATCTAGATACATACTGTCTCCAAGACGTACGTTTACTGCGTTTAATAGTGCGTCGTGCTCTTGCACGTGCAACTTTAAACTTTATGAGATTTTCCTTAGTCGGTCTTAGATCAAACTCTCTAAGAACCGACTTTTGTTGTGCTATAGCCTTCTTACAATCATCGTTGAACCACGGCTTATTTGGATGTTTTGGATTTTTAGACGTTCTTGGAATTGCCTTTTCTGCAGATGCATATAACAATGATGTAAACAATTCTGCAGGATTCTCGCAATCTTCAAAAGATTGCGGCGTAATGGACTGTTCACAAACAGTTTTGAATAAGTTCCAGTTTGCTTTATGGAGTTTCCACCGTTGTGGTCGCTCCTGTACTGATGGCCCAATTTCCGATACAAGAATCGGAAAATGGTCACTACCATGCAGGTCGTCATCAACTTTCCAGTTAAAATCTGGAAAAATTTGAGGACTGCAAACTGTCAAATCTAATGATGAGTACGAACCAGTAGCAGGATGTAGATAAGTAGATGACTTATCGTTTAAAAGAGAAAGATCGTGCCTCGAAATAAAGTCTTCAACAATATAGCCTTTGTTGTCTGTCTTTGAACATCCCCATAAAGAATGGTGAGAATTAAAATCTCCCATTAAAACAAAGGGTTTGGGTAATTGTTCAATAAGACGATCTAGTTTCCTGCTGTCAACAGGATAACTAGGGGGTAGATAAATGGAACAAAGGGTAATGGTTTTGTTGAGAGAAATGCTAACGGCAACTGCTTGAAGATTTGTGTCCAGATGAACAGGACGGTGAGGAACATTGTTATTTACAATGATTCCAACACCTCCTGAAGCTCTTTCACTTTCCGTAAAGTTTTTAAGATAGCAGGAGTGATACTTTAGCGTAAACTTGTCAGTATCTTTAAGGAAAGTTTCCTGCAAACAAACTGCTACTGGTTTTTCTTTGGAAACTAAGAGGTTAAGTTCCTCAAAGTTTGATTTAACACTGCGGCAATTCCATTGTATAATAGTATTCGCCATAATGAAAAAAGTTGTTAATAATATACCAACAAGTATTGGAAGGATGGAATTATTCATCTCTTATTTAATTTGATGATTGTGTTTCCTTGCTTATTTTTACTGGAATCTGCATTATCAAAATCATCGGTTACCATATCTTCGTCAAGACAATGGTACCGATTAAATTGTCTTATCGGATCCTCGGATCCTTTGGGCTGGCGGTCAGAGACCACCGTTTTTGAAGGTTTAGACCTTCGAGCTTGACTAACATTATCATTTGATGCACTACTTGTTTCGGATTTGGACTCGGAAGTCAAATTTTGTTTCTGTCGAGATTCTATAACTGGCGAAGAATTAGTCGTTTTACGTACGGAAGTCTTCGGGTCGGGGTTTTGAGGTTTAACGTTATCAGCTTTCGGAGGTGCAGAAGGTACAGATGCAGGAGGTAAAGGTGTTTTAGGGGAAAACAACTTTGCTATTTCCTCCTTCTTTTCGGGAAACAACAAAATTAGTTTTCCAAACAGGTCTTTACAATTTTGGCACCCATTTTCATCCTTATTAACGTTTGAATTTCCTTTAGCTGTGTTAGCGTACGAAGGGATATTAGTGCGACTGTCAACTATTTTACGTGCCTCATAAAAAGAGAGGCCTTCCCTGTATTTAACAGTTACAATATCCTTTTCCCTCTTCCAGTGTGAACATTCACGAGAGTTTGAAGGATGTGCCTCACCGCAGTTGTGACACTTTGGTGTATTACTGCACATGCCGAAGTCGTGAGTCTCAGTTGACTCACAACAACGACCACATACAATTTCCTTTTGACAATTCTTCTCGTGATGTCCGTATTTATAGCAGTTGTAACACTGGAGAGGGTTAGGTATGTAAACATCAACCTTCACCCTCAAATATCCAACCTTTAAACTTTTAGGAAGTATAGCCGTACTGAATGTCAAGATGATGGTATTCGTTGGTGTTTTAACTCCTTTTTTGAAAATAGAAATTCTTTTTGCAGCAGTAACGTTCTGCAATGCCAGCTCTGACACAATTTCCTCCTCAGACACGCCCTGAAGATCAGGGCAACGAATGAGGCCTTTTGAACTGTTCAGAGTAGGATGTGCAGAACACTTTACCGGGGTTTCAAAGAACTTTCTGACTTTGAGTAAATTATCTGCGTGTGATTTCCTGTCTACTTCAACTAGGAGAGCACCAGATCTTAATTTCTTAATCGATCTGGGTTCACCAGCATAAGACAAAATACATTTATTAATCACAAAGGGCGACAATGTTGCCAACGATTTACCATCATCTTGCGATTCAATGATCAAAAACCTAGGGAAATTCGTGTTGCATTGAGTGTTTTCCGAGTCCGAGTCAATTTCACTGCGCGTTCTTTTTAGCTTTTGTGTATCCATGTTTGAGGTTTAAAAGTTCATCATCCGGGCCCCCACCCGCCACAGAGTCCAACAAGGGGACATGGAAAATGGAGCGGATATCCAGCTCCCCATGCCAGGGATACCCAGATGGTATACTCAAGCCAATCAAACAAACAAAAGCGGCAAAGACATACATGGCCAATCTCTGAAATAAAGACTCATCATGTATTTCAACGCCGATCAAGCCATTCAATCAACTCAATTAACCCATAAGCCTATATAGACGAGAACAAATCATATCAAGTATAAAAATGAGTACAGCAATAATTGCTATTACGATTACAGTATAAAATTTAGTGTTATACATGTATGAAATGACATAAATGTACAAAAAAGTCCAAGTCTAAAGCGACCAGCCGATTGCCTAGACCGGGTCCATCTAAGCTCCCGTTTACACCGAAGCCGAGGCCAAAGCCAGCGTGTTGGGAAGCTGGAGAGCCCTGAGCTTCCCTCAACTGACCAGGATCCCCTTTTCCGGCTTACGAGTATCCACTCACGGCCAACAAGCGGGTCCGTTACAGACACACTGTCCTTTGCTTGGGGTCTTACCATTTGCTACAGGACACGGCAGCCGGGATATTTCTAATCCCCCTCCACAGCTGGGGGTAGTTGTTAGAATGAAAACTAAGTCAAAATACTGCCGAAAATGGTAATCTTGTCAATTACAAGGGCACATAACTCATGATGTAAAATTCAGATGAAAATTACACCAAGGCAAGATCTTATCGTCACCAACATTCTGTCTTAGTTTTGTCTTGATTGGTAAATATGTGCAGTTGCTAGAGTGAAAACAATGTCAAAATAGAGCCGAAAATGGCAATTTTGTCAATTTCAAGAGCACATAACTCATGATGTAAAATTAAGATCAAGCTGAAAATTAATCCAAGGCAAGATATTATGATCACCAACATTCTGTACTGTAAGTTTTGTCTCGATTAGTCAATAATTGTAGTTACTGGAGTGAAATCAAAGTCAAATCAGAGCCGAAAATGGCAATTTTGTCCATTTCAAGGGCTAATAAGTCATGATTTAAAATTCGGATCAAGCTGAAAATTATATCAAGGCAAGATCCTATGGTCATCAACGTTCTGTACAAGTTTTGTATTGATTGGTCAATATTTGTAGATTTTAGGGTAAAAATAATGTCAAAACCAGCTATTTTTGATATTCAAGGGCAGATAACTCAAGTTATTCTACTTCAATCCAAATTCTTTGAAGGAATCTGAGAGAGGGTCACCCAAGGGTCATTCCTGTGAAGTTTGATTGAAATCCATCCGGTAGTTTCTGAGAAGAAGATTTTTAAAGAAAAAGTTTACGGACAGACGGATGGACGCACGCACGACTGACACACCGTCATGACAATAGCCCGCTGGCCTGTCGGCCAGTGCAGCTAAAAATGTTATAATTTTAGATTTTTTTCACTGAATAAAGCATTAACTTTAAGAAGCTTTCTATTAATTTAATCAATGCATTATTGCTAATGATTTTTTAGTATTTTAAAATGCTAAAATCCATTCTAGCTCGGGGGTATGACCCCCACAAGAATGCTGCCCCCAGACCCCTGGCTTCTTAGGATTGGACTTCAGGCTCCGTTATCACCCCTTATTTGATAATATTTTCATGTGAAAAAAGCAGTGCTTTATTTGAAATTATTTGTATTAATTTAACATGTCTCCGATAAACTTGAACATGAATATATGGAAAAGTTTCCGATATGTTTGTGAAATTGATGTGTGCATACAATTGGTCATACTTACCTACAGCCTAGGTGAGACAGACTCAGTTGCAGCACAGCATTCAATCTCATCAACTGCCTGTTGGACAGGTTTCGTCAATACCTCATGGTAGAACACATCAATACTAACTGGGGTTTTCTCTTGGTATCACAGCAGTATATATAGTGGTCTACCCATGTTCAGTCATGCATGAACTGAGTTACTATGCTATAGTCCAGTACTGATAAAACTATAGGCAAGACTTCACAGGTAGACTAATCTAACTCCACAACAGATAGTACCGGTATCACTGTTTCATAGACATTTTGGTAAATGAATCAAACAATTAGCAAAGCGACGATTAAAACTGTCTTTAACATCATGAAATCGGGTTCATTCGGTGTCACCTTTACCATAAATAAGCATAGAAATACATATCAACAATGTTTAACTGAAAAACACTGTGTATACTTGTAAGCTGTACGCCAGGAATATCTAAACCAGTATTATCGGGTATTCCATTTTCGGTAGTGTTCTGGTATTTTGGTAAGTCATGTGACCTGTTCTTGGAGTTTCTATCTGAAAGACTATTAAACTCAACACAGTTCTGAATTGTTGCTTTGTTTTTCTTTTTCTATACATAAAGAATAGCTAAAAGAAAGAAAAAACAGGAAAATGGCAAAGGAAAAAAGGTTTTTAGTAAGGTCGGTGTATTCTTTGCAAGTTAAATTGTTTTGATATGTAATTTTTAGGTCACCTGACCGATCAGTCATGGTGACCTATTGCGACCGTGTTCGTGCGTCGTCCGTAAACTTTTAACATTTTCGACTTCTTTTTTTTTGATTCCGGTTTATTGGCGGACATGATGGATCGGATTTTTTGCGGGAGTTCAAAATCTGTACTATCGAGATAAAACCAGCAACTAGCGACCCATTACCATTCTGGATGTCAACGTCAAAGATTTACTTACAATACCATACCATACGAGTTTGACTAAATGGGCAGAAAGCCAAGATAACTACACTGAAAGATTCTGACAGTTACCCCACCCACAAATTTAGCTGGACGTGAAATAGACAACAACAACAACATCGCCCTCACATCACTTGCTTTAGAGCATCATCAAGTAAGATTAGGCTGTCTGTGTGTGTAATCGTCGTCCAGTCTGTCTGTGTTGTGCTGTTCTGTGTCGAATTTCCTGTATCATCCTAGACTTTCATCTGTCTACATGTATGTTGTGACGTCATCCGTATTTCTGTGTCCAGTCCACTATATGTCATACTATTTACATCTACCTCATACATCTCAGTATTATTACCACAGTATTAGACATGTCTTAGTGCAATACCATGAATAGTATTAGAAGAAGTAACAGACAAAGAAGCAAAAAAACTGTCACAGACTATGAAGACTTAACCACCCAAACTAGTCAAAAGCCAACAAGTGAGAAGAAACCTCAGTGTCCATCTTACAGAAAGGCAGAAGCTACTGCCTTCCACGAGAAACTTGCAAGTCTAAAAAACTGCTGTAAATGTTCTTTAGAGTTTCCACCAGACTCTCCTGAAGAAATATGCTCATGGTTACAATGTGATGAATGCAACTCGTGGTGGCACAGCATTTGTGCGAAATTCCAGAACTCTGATGCTAAAAAATTTGAATTATACAACATTAAATTTATCTGTGCATTTTGTGTTTTAGGCACTAGAAACGACAGTGTACCCACACCCCAGAAGCACGATACCGATGACATTTCCCTGCTAACAAAGAAGGTGAACCAACTTTTAGAAATTAATTTGGTACAAAAAGACATTGCTGTTACGGATCCATCTAACATTAACACCAAATCTGTGGTAAGTGCTGAAAATATAGTTGTTATAGACAATATTCAATCTCCTAAAGACTACAAACATAGTGATAAGATAATCAAGGAAATTGCAAACTATCAACCTGTTGCTGAACACTGTGACCTAGCTTACAGCCTACCACAAGGCGGTATTGCCATACACCTCAAAAACGATATAAACTGCAAAGAATTCATTCAACAGTGGCCACAGGAGGCATTTGGTGGGAACACTACTGCTCATCAGTGCAAAAAGTTTTCCAAATCAGCCAGTTGGAGTGCATACATAAAGAACATACCAACATCACTGTCTGTCTCCAATCTCAAAGAAAGCCTACAAGAAGCTGGTCTAACTTTCACTACTGTAAGGAGAATACGCTTCCATGACTCTAAAAAGCCTATGCCTATCTTAAAAGTGACTTTTGATACTGAAACTGAATACGTGAAAGCTATAAATGCAGAAAATTTCAGAATTCCGGAGGTCAAACACCCCATTGTATTTCATAAACAAAGATCTTTTAAGGTCATTCGTTGTTTTCATTGTCACAGGTTTGGTCATATTGCCAGGTGCTGTACCTACAACCAACGCTGTGACAACTGTGGACAAGAAGACTGTGGAGCCTCACCCTGCAGCAAACCTGCTTCCTGCGCAAACTGTGGTAAGGGTCATAAAAGTTCATCTTCAGCTTGCCAGACCTTCAGAGATATCCTCAAGAAGAGAAGAGTCTACAACATCCTCAGAGAATAAACATTTAGGTATGAAGGTCTTATTTTTAAACTGTCAATCTTTCAATACTGCTAAAGCCGACATTGATAATATATGCCATAGATACAATATAGACCTACTTTGCTTAAACGAAACCTGGGAAGATATCAACCATCCATGTAAATTCAACAACTGGTCCAGAATCTGCGGCAAAGCTAGACATGACAAACATGGAGGAGTGGCAATATTCTGCAACCCAAACACAGACACATTTACTGCAAAAGAGTGTAACCTCTTCGACCACCCTGACCTTGAAATTTGTGCTACTAAGTTACAAACAAACACAGGTAGAACAGTATTTGTTGTATGCACCTATGTGCCACCGAACCAAGAAGATCAAATGAAAATGCTGCATAACACTATAGATAAAACCAATCTGGACAATATAATTGTAGTTGGTGACCTTAACGGAAAAAGCCCAGAATGGGGAAACCTATCAACTGACAAACACGGAGAAATTATTGAGAACATCCTACTAGACAACAACATGACAGTCCATAATGACGGCCAACCAACAAGACGAGGTAAGACCAGTATCATTGATCTTTTTATAACATCAGCCCAGCTCTCAAACACAGTTGTCTCATGTGACACACTCACCCATGAAGTTGTGCGGTCCGACCATATTGCTATCTTAACAGAGCTCAACATTGACAGCAAAAGTACTAGCCACAGCACAAGAACTTACAGAAATTTCAAAAGTGCTGATTGGAGTAAATGGAAGGACCTGACTGAAAAAGAACTCTATTCATGGCTTAGAAAGAAACCTAAAGACTTCTCTTCTGCCTTTGATAGTTTTGACAAGATTATCAGTGACTGCTTTGAAGAAATGTTTCCTTTAAAGACTGTAAAATTTACCCTGAAACCTAAAGCTCCATATTGGTGGAATAATGACTGCAGAGAAAAGAAGAAGGCTCTCAACCACTTCCAGAGGCGATTCAAGAAAAGGAACTCACCACAAAATAAAATGGCCCTACAACAAGCAGAAGACAACTTCCAAACAGCCAAAGACCAAGCCAAAGAAGACTGGACCAACAATCTCATAGAAACCTTTGATACTTCCAAAAACCCCAAAGAGATGTGGAATAGCTACAGAAAACTCACTAATAAATCATCTGATAACTCAATCCTTCCATTAATTGTAGATGACCGTGTAATCTTCGACCAAGAAAACAAATGCTCAGTACTACAGAAGGCATTCTTTGAAGAGAAGACAACAGAATCAGTTTATCCTGACAAAACCTTCCACACCCAACTCGACACGGAGATCAACTCGCTCCTAATAGACCCAAAAGCAGAAGATGATTCAGCCTACAACTCGCCCTTTACCCTTGGAGAGGTTGAAGGTGCCATCTCAAGACTGAAAAGAGGGAAAGCTCCAGGACCAGACTCCTATCCACCTGAAATATTCATACATGGGGGAGACAACATGAAAGAAGCCATCCATACCTTATTCACCCTCTCATGGACAGAAGGCACTCTCCCAAACATCTGGAAATCAGCTGACGTCAAATTCCTGAGGAAACCAAACAAATCTGACTATTATACCACTTCTGCCTACAGACCAATTAGCCTTACCCCATGCCTGGCAAAACTGATGGAAAGACTTGTACTAAACAGACTGGAATCCTATATTGAAGGGAATAACCTCATTGATCCTGAGCAGGAAGGCTTCAGGAGAAACCACTCAACCACCAACGCTGTGCTCAGGCTTACAGAATCAATATCCGATGGTTTCAACAAAGGTCTCTCAACGGCAGCCATCTTTGTAGACCTTAAAGGTGCTTTCGACCAAGTATGGAGGAATGGTCTTATACACAAACTACAGACTATCGGCATCACCGGCAGAATGCTTCTGTGGATAAAAGATTTCCTGACGTCCAGGACTGCGAAATGCCACATACAAGAAAAACATGGGCCATCCTTTCCTACCAACATTGGTCTACCTCAAGGAAGCGTCCTCTCCCCAATCCTGTTCAATATCTACATCAAGGACATGTACAAAGACACAGGTGCACAATGTGTGAAATTCGCCGACGATGGAACAACCTGGGAACAGAACAGAGACCCCCTCGTAGCTATACAGTCTATCTGCCAAAAAGCAACTACCTGGGTCAATTGGTGCCACAAATGGAAAATGATCGTTAATTTCACGAAAACCGAAGGCACAGTTTTCTCAACTGACAACAACCTACCACTCTTTACCTTTAAAATTGGAAATGAAAATATCAGCTATAACCCCACCCCAAAGATCCTTGGCATCACTCTTGACGAAAATCTAACATTCAGCCATCACCTTAAAGCCACAGAGAAAAAAGCTTCCCACGCCCTAAAGATCATCAGAGAGGTAAGAGGCATAGGCAAAGTGTCCACCAAGAAACTCCTGAGACTTTATAACACCATGGTCAGAACAATCATCGAGTACGGATCAACCATCTGGCAGTGCAGCCCGAACAAGAGCATACTAGACAAAGTCCAACGCAAAGCTCTAGCCCTTTGTCTCGGACTTCCAGGAACAGCCAGTCTCGAAGCCATGGAGGTTGCGGCAGACATTCTCCCCCTGGAATTTCGGTTTGCAGAAAACGCTGTTAAAGACATCTCCAAAATACAATCAAAATCCATGGACAAGCCTATAAAACAGACTCTCAGCAACTGCCATCAATCAACACCTTTAAAGAAGTACATAACACCCATGTCCCTAGCCCTATCACAAGCAGATGAAATGAAAGCCCTCACTGAAGTAGATATTGGCACCATTGAACAGGAGATGGATTTCGAAGCTGGCAGCCTAGCACCAGTCAGAAGATTCCCGGCATACTGGAGCAGACTAGGATCCTCCAAATCCCGTACATTCGAGCAGTCAGAACTTGGAAAGGAATGAATGAATGAATAGTGTTTTAAGGCCCGTCGACTACTAAGGTCATATTGGGCGCAACAACAACACATACCTGGATGTATACAAAATTACTGATATGTATATAGTTACATAAACATCCAGAAAGGTAAATTATAGTGACTATATATCTAATTCAAGAATAGATAATGTTACCTTGTATAAAATTAATCAATACTATAAATATAACACAATATTAAAACTAGACAAAAACAACCATGAACCATGAATAATCCGGTGTGAGGACGAATAGACATGGGCTCCTCCCAGATCAGAGAACACCCATGTCCGAGTCCACTCAACCGGAAAATCCACAGAACAAATAAATATAGAATATCAAACGTAACTAAAGTATCACAGATCAAATATCACAGACTATAATAAAAAGAGCTAAATCTTTCTAAAGAGATTACACTCTTTCAGAAAGTTAAAAATCGACTCAGGCCTCACGGTATAAAATAACGATTTCAAATTATCAACGTTAAAGTGCCTGTTTCTTATGATGGCAAGATCTACACAATCAATCAGTAGATGTTGGACAGTAAGTGTCTCATTACAAGGAACACACTGTGGTTCTACCTCGTTCGTTAATAGGTGCGAATGGGTCAAATGAGTATGACCGATTCGCAATCTGGCCAAAACTAATTCTTCGCGGCGGTCAGACCGAAGACCTGGCAGCCATTCACCAAGTGAAGGTTTAATCGAAAATAATTTATTTCGTTGATTTGCCTGGTCACTCCAACAGTTCTGCCATACATTGTGGATAAAAGTATTAATTAGAGGTTTAAAATCAGTAAAAGGAACTTTAAAAGGTAAAACATCTAGTGACAATGCGTGCTTGGCAGCCCTATCTGCCTCTTCGTTGCCACGTAGACCACAATGGCTTGGAAGCCAGCAAAAGACAATATCAGTATCTTCATCAGCAGCATAGATACGAGACAGCTTTTCAAGAAGTTTAACTATGATAGGGTTGTCCGTTTTCTCGTGTTCCAGCGCTTGCATACTAGATAAAGAGTCAGTGAAAATAATGTAACGCCAATAACCATTTTCAATAATGTGCTCGAGCGCAAGGTCAATAGCCTTGAGCTCGGCAGAGAAAATGGATGAATTATCAGGCAGACGATACTGATATTTGTAACCATCCAAGATGGCAGCTGAAGCAACTTTTTCTTCATTTTTAGACCCGTCTGTATAAATTTGAAAGTGCATAATGTGTTTTTCCTGTATTTCAAGGAATTTAGTTTTAAATACAACTTGATCAGTTTCAGATTTTTTAGTTGAAGCTAGATCATAAATAAAGGTGGGACTTTTAGACGTCCACAAAGGAACATCTGGAACTTTATGTTCGGCCACATCATCTAGATCGAAATCTAGAGATTCTATGTCAGCTTTACAACGTAAACTAAAGGGTGGCATTTCTGATTCCTTCTTTTTGAAGTCCTCTTCGTAAAGAGGTTCAAAAACAGAATCATGTGTAGGATTATCTGGATTTGATTTCAATTTCAAATAGTAATCCATAGACAATTTCTTTCGACGTAAGTTTAAAGATGGTTCGTTTGCTTCAGCATAGAGACTATTAATTGGCGATGTTTTAAATGCGCCCAACGCAATACGTAGACCTTGATTGTGTATTGAATCAAGTTTGCGCAAGTAAGATTGACGGGCAGAGCCGTAAACAACGCATCCATAATCCAATTTCGATCTCACAAGAGATCTATAAAGACGTACTAAAACTTTTTTGTCTGCGCCCCAGTCCATACTGGAGACAACGCGTAAAAGATTCAGAGCTTTCTTACACTTATTGCTCAGATATTCAATGTGCGAGATGAACGATAATTTAGAGTCAAATAAAAGACCCAGAAATTTAAATTCTTGGACAACTTCAATTCGGATCCCGTCCAAAGTGAGTTCTGGATCGGGATGGAGTTTTCTGGATTTACAGAAATGCATACATTTTGTCTTGGTTTTAGAAAATTTAAAACCATTTTCATTCGACCATTTACTCAGGTTATTTAAAACCTGTTGTAACTGTCGTTCGATGGTATGCATATGTTTTGAACGATAACAAATACAAAAGTCATCAACGTAAAGAAAATATTCAATACCAGGGCAAGTAGCCTTAATAATATTGTTGATTTTAACACTAAAAAGTGTAACAGAAAGAATGGAGCCCTGGGGGACACCCATCTCCTGTTCATGAGGATCAGAGAGCGTATCTCCAACCCTGACTCTAAATTGCCGTTCATCCAAAAATGCAGAAATGAAATAAGCAAGGCGACCTCGTATACCGAAATCATGCAGGTCATTCATGATTCCATACTTCCATGTGGTATCATATGCACTCTCTAAATCAAAAAAAGACTGAAACAACGTGTTCTTTCTTGATAAAAGCTTCTCGTATAAAAGTCTCGAAGCGAACTAAATGATCGAGAGTGCTTCTTTGCTTACGAAAGCCACTTTGGGCGGACGTAATAAGTTTGTTTTTCTCAAGAAACCATACAAGACGGTCATTGACCATTCTTTCCATGGTTTTACAAACACAACTTGTTAAGGCTATAGGCCGGTAATTTGAAGGATTATCTGAATCTTTACCAGGTTTGGGTACTGGAATGACAATAGCTTCCCGCCACGAGGCTGGAAGTATTCCCGTTTTCCAAACACTGTTAAAGATATCAAGTAAACACTGAAGGGATTGGTGTGGTAAATGCTTCAAGAACTGGTAGTGGATGTCATCACATCCAACTGCAGTATCATGGCATTTCTTAAGGGCTGTTTTAAGCTCCTTAAGAGTAAATTCTTTATTATAATGCTCTGTATTTTTGGATTTAAAATTCAAATTAACTTTCTCTTTTTGTTCTTGATGTTTTTGAAATTCTTGCGAATAATTAGCAGAGGAGGATTTCTTTGCAAAGGTATCTGCTAAGACATTTGCTATGTCTGGTTTAGATGAAACAACGCCATTATCAGTATTCAAATGCCCAACACTTAGTGAAGAGTTTTTGCCACTAATTTTACGCACCATATCCCAAGTCTTTTTGACAGATGATCTAGAATTTAATCTAGATACATACTGCCTCCAAGACGTACGTTTACTGCGTTTAATAGTGCGGCGTGCTCTCGCACGTGCAACTTTAAACTTTATAAGATTTTCCTTGGTCGGCCTTAGATCAAACTCTCTAAGAACCGACTTTTGCTTTGCTATAGCCTTTTTGCAATCATCATTGAACCATGGCTTATTTGGATGTTTTGGATTTTTAGACGTTCTAGGAATTGCTTTTTCTGCAGATGCATATAATAAGGACGTAAACAATTCTGCAGGATTTTCGCAATCTTCAAAAGATTGCGGTGTAATGGACTGTTCACAAACAGTTTTGAACAAGCCCCAGTTTGCTTTATGGAGTTTCCACCGTTGTGGTCGCTCCTGCACTGATGGCCCAATTTCCGAAATAAGAATCGGAAAATGGTCACTGCCATGCAAATCGTCATCAACTTTCCAGTTTAAATCTGGAAAAATTTGAGGACTGCAAACTGTCAAGTCTAATGATGAATAAGAACCAGTAGCAGGATGTAGATAAGTCGATGACTTATCGTTTAAAAGGGATAAATCGTGACTTGAAATAAAGTCTTCCACAATATGACCCTTGTTATCAGTATTTGAACATCCCCATAATGTATGGTGGGAATTAAAATCTCCCATTAAAATAAAAGGCTTGGGCAATTGTTCAATGAGTCGATCTAGTTTCCTGCCGTCGACAGGAGAACTAGGTGGAAGATAAATAGAACAAAGCGTCATAGTTTTATTCAGAGAAATACTAACAGCTACTGCTTGTAAAGTAGTGTCAAGCTGTACAGGACGATGTGGAACACTGTTATTCACAATGATACCAACACCTCCTGAAGCTCTTTCACTCCCCGTAAAATTTTTAAAGTAACAAGAATGATACTTTAGGGTAAACTTGTCAGTATCTTTTAAAAAAGTTTCTTGTAGACAAACTGCTACTGGTTTTTCTTTCGAGACTAGAAGATTTAGTTCTTCGAAATTTGCTTTAATACTTCGGCAATTCCATTGGATAACTGTATTCGCCATGATAGATAATAAAATTAAAAGTATACCACATAGTAACGGAAGTCTGAACATATTCATTTGTTTTTATTAAGTTTGATAATGTTATTACCTTGCTTATTCTTTCTGGAATCTGCATGGTCATCGGTCATCATGTCTTCTTCAAGACACTCAAACCGATTATATTGTTTGATGGGGTCCTGAGACCCTTTTGGTTGGCGATCAGAGATCACCGGTTTCGAAGGTGCAGGCCTTCGATTTTGATTTAATGAATCACGGCTAGATTGGTTTACTATTTCATTACTTTTTGTCTTTGATTCAGACTTAGAATCTTGTTTTGGCAAGCTTTTGCTAGCTGTAACAGCAGCTGGTGGAGTGACGGAGGTTGTTTTTGGTTCAGGAGGTTTAATAGGTTGTTGGAGCGTATCGGGTGTAGAAATCGGAGAAGTTGGGACAGTTTTTGTTGAAGAAAATAGCTGCGAAATTTCTTCCTTCTTTTCAGGAAAAAGAATACACAATTTCCTGAAAAGACCTTTGCAATTTTCGCAATCACTGTCAGATTTGTTTGAATTAACTTTGGTCGCTTGAGCATACGAAGAAGTGAGATTAGTGCGACTGTCTACAATCTTTCTGGCTTCAAAAAATGAGAGGCCTTCACGACACTTAACGGTCACAATTTCCTTTTCCCGCTTCCAGTGTGGACAAGCACGAGAAGTGGACTTGTGGGCTTCGCCGCAGTTATGGCACTTTGGCGTGTTGCTACAATTAAGATAGTCGTGCGATTCTGGCGATTCGCAACAACGATGACATTGAGCAAAGTCCTCCTTGCAGTTCTTCTCGTGATGTCCGAACTTGAAACAAGAATAACACTGGAGCGGGTTGGGAATATATAACTCCACATTGACCTTTAGATACCCAACTTTCAGTGATTTTGGGAGAAGCGACGTATTAAATGTGAGCACAATAGTATTGGTAGGTTGCTTTATTCCATTTTTAAAAATGTGTATCCTCCTTGCTGCAGTTACATGTTGCGAAGACAGTTCAGTGACAATTTCATCCTCCGGTACTCCCTGCAAATCACGGCAGCGGATCAGACCTTTGGATGAGTTCAATGTGGAGTGTTCAGTACACTTGGCTGGGAAGTCAAAGAACGTTTTAAGTTTCAACAAATTATCTGCATGCGACTTCTTGTCAACTTCGACAAGAAGGGCACCAGATTTCAATTTCTTTATTGATTTGGGCTCGCCTGCATATGAAAGTATGCACTTGTTTATCACAAAAGGGGATAATGTTGTCAAAGCCATTAGCGGTCGATTCAATAAGTAAATACCTTGGGAATGAGCTATTGCATGAAGAGTTTTCCGAGTCCGAGTCTATTTCTGAGCGCGTTCGTTTATAAGTTTTAGAATCCATGTTTGTGATTTTAAAGTTCATCATCTGGGCCCCCACCCGCCACAGAGTCCAACAAGGGGACATGGAAAACGGAGCGGATATCCAGCTCCCCATGCCAGGGATACCCAGATGGTATACTCAAGCCAATCTCACAACAAGTGCGACAGGGACATACATGGTTAATCTCTAAAACAAAGATCAGCCATGTATTTCAACGCCGATCAAGCCATTCAATCAACCCAATTAACCCATGAGCCTATATAGACATGGACAAATCAAATCAAGTATAAGAGTGTATACAGCGATAATTGCTATTACGATAACAGTATAAAATGTAGTGTTATACATGTATGAAATGACATAAATGTACAAAAAAGTCCAAGTCTAAAGCGACCAGCCGATTGCCTAGACCGGGTCCATCTAAGCTCCCGTTTACACCGAAGCCGAGGCCAAAGCCAGCGTGTTGGGAAGCTGGAGAGCCCTGAGCTTCCCTCAACTGACCAGGATCCCCTTTTCCGGCTTACGAGTATCCACTCACGGCCAACAAGCGGGTCCGTTACAGACACACTGTCCTTTGCTTGGGGTCTTACCATTTGCTACAGGACACGGCAGCCGGGATATTTCTAATCCCCCTCCACAGCTGGGGGTAACTTGGAAAGGAGATGATCCTAGAAATGATGAACAATGCCCCAGACAACACCACGTTCGCCTTCACTGACGGATCATGTTTACCCAATCCAGGTCCTTGTGGTGCTGGAGCTGTCTTATACCCACCGAATCATGACCCTGTACCATTGAAGAGACCAGTGTGCAAGAGGGGATCCATTCTATTGGGTGAGCTTGTCGCAATACAAATAGCCCTAGAATACTACCTACAACACCATGACAATCTCTCCAGCAGACTTTTGAAAATCTTCAGCGACAGCCAAGCTACAGTTGGAATACTCACTTTGAATTGGAAAGATACAAGCTACAGAGACATCACCACAGAAATCAAGAAAACTATGGAAAACATCAACCGGAAAGGCTCTGAAGTAGATATTTCATGGACCCCTGGACATGCCAACATAGCAGGGAACGAAATAGCAGACACACTGGCTAAGGAAGCTGCCAAAGAAGCAGAAACCCAATCTGATACAAGAAGATCCACCTGTATAGCAGAAATAAAGGACGCTATCAAGAAAACACAGATCAACAAATGGCAAGAAAGATGGGACCACTCCGAAGTTGGCAGAGCCTACCACACTCTAATCCCCAAAGTAGACTCCAAAAAATACATTGATTTCCCGAACAAAACCAGCTTTAACAGAATTCTCCAACTACAGACAGGCTACAACTCACTAAACTACTACAGACACAAACTAGGCCAAACAGACAGTAATTCTTGTACTTGTGGAGAACCAGAGACAGTAGAACATTTCCTCATTGACTGCTCTAATTACCAACAACCTAGGAACATCATGAACCAACATCTGTCATCGCATCTCGGATTACACACACCAAATATATCATCCCTCCTCAGCAATGATGAACATCCAGAAATACCAAACTGGAGAGAGTCCATAAAACTAGAGGTCGCAGCCTACATTGAATCCACGGGACGCTTTGCTCCATCAGATGGGCCTTCCCAAAATCCCTGATCCATCAATCCGCACATATAACCGGAAGTACAATAGTGTATATTTACATTCGAGATTATACCGGTACTCAGAGATACAAGTTTACAAACGTGACCACCTGAGCCATAGAGGCCGCGGATTGAGGATTGAGGATTCTTCTTAGGAACTACTGGACGGATTTCAACCAAACTTGGCAGCAAGCATCTGAACCTTCGGCCAGTGGAGCTAACAACACACCATGTCCGATATAGCGGGGGGGGGGGGGGGGGGGTAGTACTGTAAGCGTTATTCTTGAATTTTACATCCGTAAATAGGTCACCGGAAGCGTGTCTGGTGATTTACAAAGGGTTCGTTAACTCACATCGTTCACACTTCAATCACTCTTGTTACGTAGAGCGAAATGTGTAAAAGATTTAGAAATGTTGCAAACTCATCTTACATTTAAAATATTTAATTGAAAATAAGCTTCACGATCTCGATTAACTCAACATTTCAACCATCGTTGATATGGGTTTTTAACGAGTGATGACCTAGTTCACAACGCTAACAGTACGTGTTTGTTATTTAGGTCATATCTAACTATGTCAACAGTGCGGGGGGGGGGGGGGAGCGACTAAGCCAGACTAAACAACCAATGCCAAAGAAAAGGGCAGATTCTGAGCAAAAGCAGTATGTACTAAATTTAGAAAAACTGGTGAAAGAACAGGAAAAACCTGTAGAATTTTTATAAAAAAACCTCGATGTCATGAATAACGGCAGTTATCATAACGCCCCAGACCATCTGAATAGGACTGCTCTGAAATTTAATCGAAATCTTAAGGACAGATCCTCCATTTATTTCCCACGGTAAGAATTTTTTTTATTTTTTCTGTACTGATATTTAAATATATGAGAAGTAAAAAAATGACTTAAAAACTATAGGTCACCAAGCGAATTAAAAAGTTATTGGATTTCAAGGGAGACTACTCTTGTCTAAAATTGCAAAAATGAGGTGTCACTTATATACCCACAAAAAAGGTGTTCGAAATGACTAGGATTACATAAATAAGTCTTTATTGTGTTCAATATGTTTTATTCTGTCTAAATGAGTATCAATTTGGGAAAATTAAGTGATGGTTTTGAAATTTTTTGTAAAACATTCTTTCAAAAGTAGCTGAAATTGCTCTTTTTTCGCCACGTTTTTGATAATAAAAAAATCCAGCGGTAAGAATTTTTTCTTTTTTTGGTATAGACATAGTGCTTGGTCATACCTACAAAAACAAAAAAAGAAAAATATATCAAACCAAGCGTTTTTCTTAGTTATAAGTAAAATTTGGTTTACTTTTTGCAGTTCTGTCCGAAATTGTTTCACTTCTTTCATCCATTTACTTCCTTATTACCAGCTTTAGATAATAAAATGTGTCATCTTTTGTGTCCATCTGAAGCGGACTAGCTCATAAAGACACCACTTTGCTTTTGTTGCTCCGTTTCCTATCGCTAAGGCCACATGTTGAACGCGTAACAGAAAGTGAAATGTACCATCCGAGTACTATTACACTTTAATTGACCAAACAGAGAAAATTGAAATAACCGAAAAGGGTCTTGTCATTTATCAACCAAACATTAACTACATGTAAAAAAATACATTTGCTGAAAAGGCCAATTACTGAAACAGCTTTATTTCGTTATTTTGGATATGCGCAGTAAGTTGCGCAGTAACAACTGGAGGATCTGTCCTTAACAGGTTATAGGACTTGTTTCATATTTTCCATGTTATTTTTTTAGCTCCACTGGCCTTAAGCCAGCGGGCTATTGTCATGGCGTTGTGTCCGTCGTGCGTCCGGTCGTCAACTTTTTATGCTCCCCAAAGGAGAGCATATAGTCGCCGCTTTGTCTGTCCGTTCGTCCGTCATTCCGTCCGTCCGAAGTGATTTCTCCATAACCCTTGGGCCAAATCAAATGAAACTTACCATGTGAACTCCCTATGACATAATGCAGATTTACTTTTCCCAGTTTTTGGATTTGAGGCCTCGTCATGGGAAAAGGGGACTTAAGGTACAATACAGTTTTTCTCTAATTTCTCCTAGTCTAATGGTCAGAATTTGATGATATTTCATATTTGAGTAGCAAATCAGATGCCCTTGACAATTAATTGCTCTCCATGGCATACATTTTAATGTGACAATGCCTTATTCGGGGAGCATTGTCCGTCTCTGACGGCCCTTGTTCTTTTAAAATCTTCTCCTTAGAATTTACTAGATGAATTTCAACCAAACTTCACAGGAATGATCCTTAGGTGGTCCTCTATCAGATTCCTTCAAATAATTCTGATTGAACCATTAAGTCTAGAGATATATGCCCTTGAATTAAAAAAAATGGCTGTTTTAACTTTGTTTTCACTCTAACCACTACAAATATAGATTAATCAAAACACAACTTGATCAGAATGTTGGTGCTGATAAGATTTTGCCTGGGCGCAATTTTCAGCTTGATCTGAATATTACGTCTGTAGTTATGTGCCCTTGAAATTGGCAAAAGTACCATTTTTTGACCTTATGTTTACTAAAACAAACATTAATTTCCACCAATCAACACAAAATTTTCACATTATCTTACTGGTTTTTAGATTGCTTTAAGAGCAACAAGTATTGAATAATCTAGTGAAAACTTGTACTTGATATTACAAGAATTTCAGGCTTGATCAGCTATTTACGTTATTTTTTTTAAAAGGGTATTTCCCAAAATCTATTTTTAGCTCAAAATCTATTTTCAGAAGTATGAAATATTTTGGAGTAATCAATGGTCTGTTAAATGGCAAACATGTAATTATACTTTATTTGCTTCAAGAACCACACATTATGAACAATCTAGTTTTGTAACTTTCTTTTAGCTCTATTAAACACAAGCATTGAACAATCTGATCAAAACCTGATTTAAATATTACATGAATTTCAGGCCTGTGGAGCGACTCAAGACCTTCAATCAGGTCTTCAGTCTTATTTTTGTAGAGTCTACTTGTGGTGAGCAAGATGGTCTACTCTCTTAAGTGCTGTATACATATTTGTTCATAACTATTTAAAAGAATCCATAGTTCATATTGAAAAAAAAATCAATAGACTATTAAGTGCCATATCGTCGATGTTAAATGCAGAAACCCTGTATCTCATTTTTCGGAAGGTTTTAAAAGGAGAGAAAAACTATTCAATAACTTTAACGAGACTGAAAGGTTTTATTTGAAATTCACACATACAACATGTTATCAATACTATCAAGTAAACATTTTTTTCCAAAGCCTGCAATAATTTCTTAAAATGGATAAACATCGTTTTTACCTACCAAAAGGGTTTTGCATTTAAATCGAAAATATATATTTTGTACATGTTTATATAATCGTCTAGATCATATTTTATTAAAAAATGTTTCATTTTTTATTAGATTTCGTTCTTTCTTTCTAGCCAATGCAACAGGACGCTTACCTGTATGTCTGTCGATTCCACAACCACATCTACCCCCAGCTGTGGAGGGGGATTAGAAATATCCCGGCTGCCCTGTCCTGTAGCAAATGGTAAGACCCCAAGCAAAGGACAGTGTGTCTGTAACGGACCCGCTTGTTGGCCGTGAGTGGATACTCGTAAGCCGGAAAAGGGGATCCTGGTCAGTTGAGGGAAGCCCAGGGCTCTCCAGCTTCCCAACACGCTGGCTTTGGCCTCGGCTTCGGTGTAAACGGGAGCTTAGATGGGCCCGGTCTAGGCAATCGGCTGGTCGCTTTAGACGAAGACTTTGTTTATTCCAACTCGCTATCTCTTTCACTGCCTAGAAATTGTAAATGTTATACATTTTCTTGTGTCAATATTATGTTATAATAAATAGTCTTGATTTGTTTTTCGTCTATATAGGCTCATGGGCTAATTGGGTTGATTAAATGCCTTGGTCGGCGTTGAGATGCATGATTGGTTTTTCATTTTTAGAAATTAGCCATGTATATCTTTGCCGCACTTGTTTGTTTGGTCGGCTTGAGTATACCATCTGGGTATCCCTGGCATGGGGAGCAGGAGATCCGCTCCATTTTCCATGTCCCCTTGTTGGACTCCGTGGTGGGTTGGGGAACCCAGATGATGAATCCTAAATTTCTCACCATGGATTCCAAAACTTTTAAGAGAACGCGTTTAGACATCGACACGGACACGGATCATCGACCTTGTAATACGAATTTCCCTAGGTTCCTGCTGATAGAATCAGTTAATGAGAGCAAACCATTGACAACACTTTCGCCATTTGTAATTAATAAGTGCCTCGTATCATACGCTGGCGAACCTAAAAGTGTCAAGAAGCTCAAATCTGGTGCCCTGTTAGTAGAAGTGGACAAGAAGTCACATTCTGACAATTTGCTGCGACTCAAAAAATTCTATGACATTCCGGCCAAATGTACAGAACATGCAACCCTGAATACTTCCAAAGGCCTCATTCGCTGCCCTGACCTTCAGGGGGTGTCTGAGGAGGAAATTGTTGCTGAGCTGGAGTCTCAGAATGTGACTGCAGCTAGGAGAATAATGATTTACAAAAGTGGACAGAGAAAACCGACCAATACGATTGTTTTAACTTTTAGTACGGCTATTCTACCAAAATCATTGAGAGTAGGGTATTTGAAGGTGAACGTAGACCTTTACATCCCTAACCCGCTCCAATGTTACAAGTGCTTCAAGTTCGGTCATCATGAGAAAAGATGTAGTGAGGAGCAGCGTTGTCGTCGTTGTGGTGATTTAGCAGAGTCCCATGACGTCGACGATTGCGAGAACTCCATGAATTGTGTCAACTGTGATGGTGCACACATGTCAACTTCTCATGTATGCTCACATTGGAAGCGGGAAAAGGAGATCGTCACTGTGAAATGCAGGGAAGGACTCTCCTTTTTCGAAGCCAAAAAGATTGTTGAAAGCCGTTCTCAACTCGCTTCTTACGCCCAAGCAACAAAGGTTAATCAATCTTCAAGTAAAGGAGACAGTGGATGTGATAACTGTAAAGGACTTTTCAGGAAATTAATGATATTATTTCCTGAAAAGAAAGATGAAATCTCTAAGCTGTTTCCCTCATCTAATTCTGTTGTGGCTTCCTCTTCTTCTTCTAACACTGCAGTATCATCTCCATCTCCTACAACGAGTACTTCTACTTCACATAAATCTTTAGAACCGGAACTACCTTTACAAAAGGCACCCGACACCTCTAAAGTTACAGATCGTTCAAAGTCAGCCAGTGTAGTTTCTATCAGCAATGATGGAAACAAGTCTAGTAATAATGAAGATCGAAGGCCTAAGCCTTCAAAACCGGTGATCTCTGATCGCCAACCAAAGGGATCTCAAGATCCCATTCAACAATACAATCGGTATCATAGTCTTGAAGAAGACATGATAACCGAGGACCTCGCAGATTCCAAAAAGAATAAGCAAGGTAGCAGCATTATAAAACTTAACAAAAGATGAATAATTTAAGACTTCCAATACTCTGTGGTACAATTTTAATTTTAATATCTCTCATGGCGAATACTATTATTCAATGGAATTGTAGAAGTATTAAGTCCAATTTTGAGGAACTTAGTCTTTTAGTCTCTAAAGAAAAACCAGTAGCAGTTTGTTTACAAGAAACCTTCCTTAAAGATACAGACAAATTTACCTTTAAATATCATTCTTGTTACTTTAAAAACTTTACGGGAAGTGAAAGAGCATCAGGAGGTGTAGGTATTATTGTGAATAACAATGTTCCACATCGCCCTGTGCAGCTTGACACTACTTTACAGGCAGTTGCCGTAAGTGTTTCTCTCAACAAAACAGTAACCCTTTGTTCTATTTATCTTCCTCCTAGTTCTCCTGTTGACAACAGGAAACTAGATCGTCTTGTTGAACAGTTACCCAAACCTTTTATTTTAATGGGAGATTTTAATTCCCACCATACGCTGTGGGGATGTTCAAACACAGACAACAAGGGCTATATTGTTGAAGACTTTATTTCAAGGCACGATCTTTCTCTTTTAAATGATAAGTCATCTACTTATCTACATCCTGCTACTGGTTCTTATTCGTCATTAGACTTGACAGTTTGCAGTCCTCAAGTTTTTCCAGATTTTAACTGGAAAGTTGATGACGACCTGCATGGCAGTGACCATTTTCCGATTTTTATTTCGGAAATTGGGCCGTCTGTACAGGAGCGACCACAAAGGTGGAAACTCCATAAAGCAAACTGGGGCTTGTTCAAAACTGTATGTGAACAGTCCATTACACCTCAAGCTTTTGAAGATTGTGAGAATCCTGCAGAATTATTTACCTCTCTGTTATATTCATCTGCAGAAAAAGCAATTCCAAGAACATCTAAAACCCCTAAACATCCAAATAAGCCATGGTTTAATGATGGTTGCAAGAAGGCTGTAGCAAAGCAAAAGTCGGTTCTTAGAGAGTTTGATCTAAGGCCGACTAAGGAAAATCTTATAAAGTTTAAAGTTGCACGTGCGAGAGCACGGCGCACTATTAAACGCAGTAAACGTACGTCTTGGAGACAGTATGTATCTAGATTGAATTCTAGATCGTCTGTCAAAAAGACTTGGGATATGGTTCGGAAAATTAGTGGCAAGAACTCCTCGCTCAGTGTTAGTCATTTGAATACTGATAATGGCGTTGTTTCATCTAAGCCTGACATAGCAAATGTTTTGGCAGATACTTTTGCCAAAAAATCCTCCTCTTCTAATTATTCACCTGAATTTCAAAAACATCAAGAACAAAAAGAAAAAGTTAACTTAAATTTTAAATCCAAAAATACAGAACATTATAATAAAGAATTTACTGTTAAGGAGCTAAAAACAGCCCTTAAGAAATGCCATGATACTGCAGTTGGATGCGATGATATCCACTACCAATTCTTGAAGCATTTACCGCACCAATCCCTTCAATGTTTACTTGATATCTTTAACAGTGTTTGGAAAACGGGAATACTTCCAGCCTCGTGGCGGGAAGCTATTGTCATTCCAGTACCCAAACCTGGTAAAGATTCAGATAATCCTTCAAATTACCGGCCTATAGCCTTAACAAGTTGTGTTTGTAAAACCATGGAAAGAATGGTCAATGACCGTCTTGTATGGTTTCTTGAGAAAAACAAACTTATTACGTCCGCCCAAAGTGGCTTTCGTAAGCAAAGAAGCACTCTCGATCATTTAGTTCGCTTCGAGACTTTTATACGAGAAGCTTTTATCAAGAAAGAACACGTTGTTTCAGTCTTTTTTGATTTAGAGAGTGCATATGATACCACATGGAAGTATGGAATCATGAATGACCTCCATGATTTCGGTATACGAGGTCGCCTTGCTTATTTCATTTCTGCATTTTTGGATGAACGGCAATTTAGAGTCAGGGTTGGAGATACGCTCTCTGATCCTCATGAACAGGAGATGGGTGTCCCCCAGGGCTCCATTCTTTCTGTTACACTTTTTAGTGTTAAAATAAACAATATTATAAAGGCTACTTGCCCTGGTATTGAATATTTTCTTTACGTTGACGACTTCTGCATTTGTTACAGGTCTAAACACATACATACCATTGAACGACAGTTACAGCAGGTTCTAAACAACCTGAGTAAATGGTCAAATGAAAATGGTTTTAAATTTTCTAAAACCAAGACAAAATGTATGCATTTTTGTAAATCGAGAAAACTCCACCCCGATCCAGAACTGACTCTGGACGGGATCCGTATTGAAGTTGTCCCAGAGTTCAAATTCTTGGGACTTTTATTTGACTCTAAATTGTCTTTCATTCCGCACATTGAATATCTGAGCAATAAGTGTAAGAAAGCTCTAAATCTTTTACGTGTCGTCTCCAGTATGGACTGGGGAGCTGACAAAAAAGTTTTATTACGCCTTTATAGATCTCTCGTGAGATCTAAACTAGACTATGGTTGTGTTGTTTACGGATCCGCCCGTCAATCATACTTGCGCAAGCTTGATTCGATTCATAATCAAGGTTTACGTATTGCGCTGGGCGCATTTAAAACATCGCCAATTAACAGTCTCTATGCGGAAGCAAATGAGCCATCTTTGAATTTACGGAGAAAGAAATTATCAATGGATTATTATCTAAAACTTAAATCTAATCCAGATAATCCTACACATGACGTTGTTTTTGAACCTCTTCATGAAGAGGATTTTAATAAAAAAGAATCAGTTATACCTCCTTTTAGTTTACGTTGTAAGGCAGATGTAAATTCTCTAGATTTTGATATAGATGACGTGGCAGAACATAGAGTTCCAAATGTTCCTTTGTGGACGTCCAAAAGTCCCACCTTTATTTATGATCTTGCTTCAACGAAAAAGTCGGAAACTGATCAAGTTGTGTTTAAAAATAAATTTCTTGAAGTACAAGAAAAGCACATGCTTCACTTACAAATTTATACCGATGGTTCTAAAAGCGAAGAAAAAGTTGCTTCTGCTGCCATTTTAGATGGCTTCAAATATCAGTATCGTTTGCCCGATAACTCGTCCATTTTCTCTGCCGAGCTCAAGGCTATTGACCTTGCGCTCGAGCACATCATTGAAAATGGCTATTGGCGCTACATTATTTTTACAGACTCTTTATCCTGTATGCAAGCGCTCGAGCACGAAAATACGGACAATCCTATTATTGTAAAACTTCTTGAGAAGCTTTCTCGTTTGTATGCTTCTGATGAAGATACTGATATTGTCTTTTGCTGGCTTCCAAGCCATTGCGGTCTACGTGGCAACGAAGAGGCAGACAAAGCTGCCAAGGAGGCGTTGTCACTAGATATTTTACCTTTTAAAGTTCCTTTTACTGATTTTAAACCTCTCATATACAATTTTATTCAAAATGTATGGCAGAACTGTTGGAGCGACGAGGCCAATCATCAAAATAAATTGTTTTCAATAAAGCCTGCACTTGGTGACTGGCTGCCAGGTTTTCGATCTGAGCGCCGCGAGGAGTTAGTTTTGGCCCGACTACGAATTGGTCACACACATTTGACCCATTCGTACTTATTAAAAAACGAGAAAAAGCCTCAATGTATTCCTTGTAACGAGGCACTAACTGTTCAGCATCTACTCATAGATTGTGTAGATCTAGCCATCATTAGAAACAGGCACTTTAATGTCGACAGTTTGAAAACATTGTTTGAAACTGTAAGGCCTGAATCAATTTTTAATTTTCTGAAAGAGTGTAATCTCTTTAAAAAGATTTAGCTGTGATAATTTAATCTGTGATATTTTTTATGTTCTATGGATTTTCCGGTCGAGTGGACTCGGACATGGGTGTTCTCTGATCTGGGAGGAGCCCATGTCTATTCGTGCTCACGTCGGATTATTCATGGTACATTGTCATACAATATGTCGTATGATAGTTTTAATCATTTATACTTTATTTTAATAGGTTTTATGCACTATGAATTTTCCGGTCGGGTGGACTCGGGCATGGGTGACCTCTGATCTGGGAGGAGCCCATGTCCATTCGTGCTCACGTCGGATTATTCGGCGATGTGCATTGTAGTTTTTTATATGATTTTCCGGTCGGGTGGACTCGGACATGGGTGTTCTCTGATCTGGGAGAAGCCCATGTCCTTTCGTGCTCACGTCGGATTATTCATTGCCTATTGTTATTTTATCCTCTATATGGTATTTTTATCTGGTTAATTTCAGTTTGTTTAATTTATTTCGATGATCTGTGGATTTTCCGGCCGGGTGGACTCGGACATGGGTATTCTCTGATCTCGGAGGAGCCCATGTCCTTTCGTGCTCACGTCGGATTATTCATGGTGTATTATAAATTTGCATAGGATTTTATCTGTTATAGAATATCGTATTTTTATCATTTCTCCTCTAGATGTTTATGTAACTAATACATATTCCTATACATCTTGTAGTGAGGTATAATTACGGTGAGTGCGCCCAATATGACCTTAGTAGTCGACGGGCCTTAAAACTCCATTCATTCATTCATTCACAACCACATCTTCTGGCGGTATTACTCAAACGCACTGGCCGCCTTATCTAGACTTTCTTTCAACTGATCTAGGGTGGTGTCCACATGAATCAGTTGAAATCTATCGCCCCCTTCTCGCCCCCTTCTTGTCGTACTAAGTTCGTTCTGACAACTCTCAAAACTGACCTGCACAACAAGACAGTTTGAGAGATGTCACTCCTTGCCATAATTACTCTCATTTCTTCAGGGATATATCCATCGCCCTGTAGGTCAATGGAAATATTTTGCAGGGCAGAATCTAATCCCTCGCATAACACAATCAGTTGATCTACGTGGTAATGCAGCATCTCCTTTGCACATACTGGAACCAACGCTTTTATGTTGTCCAGCATGCAGCGAAAGACTTGTAAGATCGTGTTCAATTGAATTGCATTCATTTCTTCTTTTCTTTATTTTTCTTACACTTTCCTTAGATCATATTTTATTTTAAAAAAAAATGCATTTTGATTAGATTTTGTTCTTTTTTTAGCCAAATACATACACGATTCACATATCAACATGATGCTTACCTATTGGCTTGTGGAATCCGTCGGTATTCTTCAAATGCTGCTCTTGTAGTAGTCAGACACTCCTTCAGCTGACTATGATCGTTGTGATATGGATCAGCTGATATTTATCACATCCTTCTGGGCGGCGAATGTTTTCTTTAACCGACATTAAAACTGCATTGCACGAAAGCACAGTTTGCGAAATGTTACTCCGCGCCATTATCACCCCTATTGCTTCGGAGCTAGAACCGTCAGCTTGCATGTTAAAACTAAAACTATGCAAGGCTGATTCTAGTCCACTGCAAATGGCTATAAGCTGGTCTACAGCGTTTTCTAGCATTAATTTAACGCTAACCTGAACCAGTGCATTCAGGTTTTCAAGCATTGAACAATATACTTGGCAAATTAAATTCAATTCAACTACATTCATTTTTTTCTTCTGATTTTTATTTCCACGAGAAATTTAACTAACTTCACCAACTGATGACAAAATGTGATGTGATTTGGGCGTTGTTCTGAAAGTCAAAAGTCATGGTCCGGTTAAAAAGATGAATAAAAACCGGTTTCTCATCATATCATATGATTTCTGGGATAGAAAAAACATTTCACATGGTATCCACATGCTAGAAATGGTATAAATCAATGTAAGAAAAGAGAATAAAAAGGGATTCCATAGCTCTATATAAAAGATAAGGATGAGCAAATAAAAACGCACTAATGCACAAATGCTACAAGTCTAAACAATCAATGCTATTTTCTATGTGTAACATTTTTATCATATTTATTGCTGCAAAACAGCTATTATATTAAGAAAAGAGTCAAAAAGTCACGAATTCTGACCATACACTTGATTTTTTTCAAAACAAATGTTTCCATGGAAACTAAAAAAAATCAACATTAAAAGCGCATCAAAAGAGACTTAACTTCAAATGTGACGTCATCTGATGATGACTATTCATTCTTTCACTATTTCACATTATAAGATACGTTATAATAGTCTTTATTAATCGTTAGCAGGAAATTAGACCAACTTGTTGAACAATTACCTAAACCTTTTATTATAATGGGAGATTTCAATTCCCACCATACTTTGTGGGGTTGTTCAAATTCTGACAATAAGGGTCATATTGTTGAGGACTTTATTTCAAGACACGACCTTTCTCTTTTAGATGATAAGTCATCGACTTATCTCCATACTGCTACTGGTTCTTACTCATCTTTGGACTTGTCAGTTTGCAGTCCTCAAATTTTTCCAGATTTTAACTGGAAAGTTGATGACGACCTGCATGGCACATTTTCCGATTCTTATTTCGGAAATTGGGCCATCTGTACAGGAGCGACCACAAAGGTGGAAACTCCATAAAGCAAACTGGGGCTTGTTCAAAACTGTATGTGAACAGTCCATTACACCTCAAGCTTTTGAAGATTGTGAGAATCCTGCAGAATTATTTACCTCTGTTATATTCATCTGCAGAAAAAGCAATTCCAAGAACATCTAAAAACCCTAAAAATCCAAATAAGCCATGGTTTAATGATGATTTCAAGAAGGCTGTTGCAAAGCAAAAGTCGGTTCTTAGAGAGTTTGATCTAAGGCCGACTAAGGAAAATCTTATAAAGTTTAAAGTTGCATGTGCGAGAGCACGGCGTACTATTAAACGCAGTAAACGTACGTCTTGGAGACAGTATGTATATAGATTAAATTCTAGATCGTCTGTCAAAAAGACTTGGGATATGGTGCGTTAAATTAGTGGCAAGAACTCCTCGCTCAGTGTTGGGCATTTGAATACTGATAATGGCGTTGTTTCATCTAAGCCTGACATAGCAAATGTTTTGGCAGATACTTTTGCCAAAAAATCCTCCTCTTCTAATAATTCACCTGAATTTCAAAAACACAAAAAGAAAAAGTTAACTTGAATTTTAAATCCAAAAATGCAGAGCATTATAATAAAGAATTTACTCTTAAGGAGGTAAAAACAGCCCTGAAGAAATGCCACGATACTGCAGTTGGATGCGATGATATCCACTACCAGTTCTTGAAGCATTTACCGCACGAATCCCTCCAATGTTTACTCGATATCTTTAACAGTGTTTGGAAAACGGGAATACTTCCAGCCTCGTGGCGGGAAGCTATTGTCATTCCAGTACCCAAACCTGGTAAAGATTCAGATAATCCTTCGAATTACCGAATTATTTATGATCTTGCTTCAACGAAAAAGTCGGAAACTGATCAAGTTGTGTTTGAAAATAAATTTCTTGAAGTACAAGAAAAGCACATGCTTCATTTACAAATTTACACCGATGGTTCTAAAAGCGAAGAAAAAGTTGCTTCTGCTGCCATTTTAGATGGCTTCAAATATCAGTATCGTTTACCTGATAACTCATCCATTTTCTCTGCCGAGCTCAAGGCTATTGACCTTGCTCTCGAGCACATCATTGAAAATGGATATTGGCGCTACATTATTTTTACAGACTCTTTATCCTGTATGCAAGTGCTCGAGCACGAAAAAACAGACAATCCTGTCATTGTAAAACTTCTTGAGAAGCTTTCTCGTTTATATGCTTCTGACGAAGATACTGATATTGTCTTTTGCTGGCTTCCAAGTCATTTGGGTCTACGTGGCAACGAAGAGGCAGACAAAGCTGACAAGGAGGCGTTGTGACTGGATATTTTACCTTTTAAAGTTCCTTTTACTGATTTTAAACCTCTCATTCATAATTTTATTCTAAATGTATGGCAGAACTGTTGGAGCGACGAGGCCAATCACCAAAATAAATTGTTTTCCATAAAACATGCATTTGGTGAATGGCTGTCAGGTCTTCGATCTGACCGCCGCGAGGAGTTAGTTTTGGCACGACTGCGAATCGGTCACACACATTTGACCCATTCTTACCTATTAAAGAACGAGGACCTCAATGTATTCCTTGTAACGAGGAGCTGACTGTACAGCATCTCCTCATTGACTGTGTAGATTTAGCCATCATTAGAAACAGGCATTTTAACGCTAACAGTTTAAAGACGTTATTTGACACTGTTAGGCCTGAATCAATTTTTAACTTTCTTAAAGAGTGTAATCTCTTTAAAAAGATTTAGCTGTGATATTTAATCTGTGATATCTTATATGTTCTATGGATTTTCCGGTCGGGTGGACTCGGACATGGGTGTTCTCTGATCTTAGAGGAGCCCATGTCTATTCGTGCTCACGTCGGATTATTCGTGGTACATTATTATACAATTTTTCGTATATTTTCAATCATTTAGACTTCAGTTATGTTTAATAGGTTATATGCACTATGGATTTTCCGGTCGGGTGGACTCGGAGATGGGTGACTTCTTATCTGGGAGGAGCACATGTCCTTTCGTGCTCACGTCGGATTATTCGGCGAGGTGCATTGTATTTTTTGATATGATTTTCCGGTCGGGTGGACTCGGACATGGGTGTTCTCTGATCTGGGACCCCCAGCTGTGGAGGGGGATTAGAAATATCCCGGCTGCCATGTCCTGTAGCAAATGGTAAGACCCCAAGCAAAGGACAGTGTGTCTGTAACGGACCCGCTTGTTGGCCGTGAGTGGATACTCGTAAGCCGGAAAAGAGGATCCTGGTTAGTTGAGGGAAGTCCAGGGCTCTCCAGCTTCCCAACACGCTGCTTTGGCCTCGGCTTCGGTGTAAACGGGAGCTTAGATGGACCCGGTCTAGGCAATCGGCTGGTCGCTTTAGACTGGAGTATAAATCGTTGTTCTATTAGTTCAGCTTCGACTTATGTCGGTGTATACTTTGTTATACAAATTGCTGTGTCATCGTCACGTTTGCATTATTATTTTACAAGTTTAATCTCTAGTCTATATAGGCTTATGGGTTAATTGGGTTGATTAGGTGGCTTGATCGGCGCAGATTTGCATGGCAGAGCTCTGTGTGAGTTGTTTCATGTATGTTTTTGCCGAGCTTGTTGTTTGGTTGGCTCGAGTATACTACCTCGGTAACCCTGACATGGGGAGCTGGATACCCGCTCCGCAATCCATGTCCCCTTGTTGGACCCCATGGTGGGTGGGGGCCGCGGGTAATGAATATTAAATCTTTAACCATGGCTTCTCAAACTTCTAAACGTAAATGCTATGAAATGGACTCGGACTCTGGAAATGCATCATCGACCTCTTCTTTTCCAAGATTTCTTCTAATAGAATCAAAGGACGAAAATAGACCGCTGACAAAACTATCTCCTTTTGTGATCAATAAAGTGTTGCTTTCTCGTGCTGGTGAGCCTAAATCAGTTAAAAAACTGAATTCAGGTGCACTTCTCGTAGAGGTAGTAAAACGCGCCCACGCTGAAAATCTCTTGGACATTGAAAGTTTTTTCGAAATTCCCGCTGAATGTACGCCTCATGCAAGCCTTAATACATCTAAAGGATTGATACGCTGTCCCGATCTTCAGGGAGTATCAGAACATGAAATTGTTACCGAATTGGAATCACAAAATGTAACAGCTGCAAAAAGAATTACGGTTTTCAATAATGGCGTAAAGAAACCCACGAATACGATTATCTTGACTTTCGGATCTTCATTGTTGCCCAAATCAATTAAGGTTGGTTATCTTAAAGTAAACGTGGATATGTACATCCCAAATCCATTGCAGTGTTACAACTGCTTTGGATACGGGCACCACGAAAAGAAATGCCAAAAGACCCAGGTATGCCGTCGGTGTGGTGGTGATGCAGAGTCACACGATGTTGACAACTGTGAGGAAAAGCTTCAGTGTAAAAACTGTGGCGAAGCTCACATAGCCACCTCCCGCTCCTGCTCTCACTGGAAAAGAGAAAAGGAAATTGTTACCATTAAGTATAGAGAAGGTCTTTCTTTCTTTGAGGCAAGAAAAGTGGTCGAAAGTCGAATAAACCTTAATTCCTATGCTCAAGCAACTAAAGCTAATTCCAATTCAAACAATAATGAAAACAGCTGCCAAAACTGTGAGGATCTTTTCAGAAAGCTATGCGTGCTTTTTCCTGAGAAGAAAAACCAAATAGCAGAATTATTCCCTAAACAAAATGTAACACCTTCCTCTTCTGTAAACCCTCCAGCCCCTGCGTCTTCATCGTCTAGTAAATCTACTACACCACAAACTACCTCTACTTCTACAACAGCTCCTACTCCAATCCCACGCAATGTAAATAAACCAGATTCCGAGTCTAAGTCCAAAAGTCAAAGTTCTACAAGTAATGAAATGGCTAATCAAAATCGAAGGTCAGCACCTTCAAGACCCCCGATCTCTGATCGACCACCAAAAGGATCACAAGATCCTATTAAACAATATAACCGTTATCGGTCCCTCGATGATGACATGATAACGGATGATTATGCAGATTATGCAGATTCCAGAGGTAAGCAAGGAACAAATATCATTAAACTGAATAAACTAAAATGAATAATTCCACACTTCCAATAAACTGTTGTTTCCTAATAATTATAATTTTCACCATGGCGAATACAATTATTCAATGGAATTGTCGCAGTATCAAGTCGAATTTTGAAGAACTTAATTTATTAGTTTCGAAAGAAAAACCAGTAGCAGTTTGTCTACAAGAAACATTTTTAAAAGATACAGATAAATTTTCACTCAAATATCATTCTTGTTATGTTAAAAACTTCACGGAAAGCGAACGAGCTTCAGGTGGTGTAGGTATCATTGTGAATAACAATGTTCCTCACCGTCCTGTTCAGCTGAACACAACTTTACAAGCAGTAGCTGTGAGTGTTTCACTTAACAAGACTATCACGATTTGTTCTATCTATCTCCCCCCTAGTTCTCCTGTTGACAGCAGGAAACTAGACCAACTTGTTGAACAATTACCTAAACCTTATATTTTAATGGGAGATTTCAATTCGCACCATACTTTGTGGGGCTGTTCAAATTCAGACAATAAGGGTCATATTGTTGAAGACTTTATTTCAAGACAAGATCTTTCTCTTTTAAACGATAAGTCATCGACTTATCTCCATCCTGCTACTGGTTCTTACTCATCTTTAGACTTGTCAGTTTGCAGTCCTCAAATTTTTCCAGATTTTCGCTGGAAAGTTGATAACGATCTGCATGGCAGTGACCATTTTCCGATTCTTGTTTCGGAAATTGGGCCATCTGTACAGGAGCGCCCACAACGTTGGAAGCTCCATAAAGCAAACTGGGGCTTGTTCAAAACTATTTGTGAACAGTCCATTACACCCCAATCTTTTGAAGATTGTGAGAATCCTGCAGAATTATTCACTTCACTATTATATGCATCTGCAGAAAAGGCAATTCCGAGAACGTCGAAAAATCCTAAACATCCTAATAAGCCGTGGTTTAATGATGATTGCAAGAAGGCTATAGCAAAGCAAAAGTCGGTTCTTAGAGAGTTTGATCTAAGGCCGACTAAGGAAAATCTTATAAAGTTTAAAGTTGCACGTGCGAGAGCACGGCGCACTATTAAACGCAGTAAACGTACGTCTTGGAGACAGTATGTATCTAGATTAAATTCTAGATCGTCTGTCAAAAAGACTTGGGATATGGTGCGAAAAATTAGTGGCAAGAACTCCTCGCTCAGTGTTGGGCATTTGAATACTGACAATGGCGTTGTTTCATCTAAGCCTGATATAGCAAATGTTTTAGCAGATACATTTGCCAAAAAATCTTCCTCTTCTAACTATTTGCCAGAATTTCAAAAACACCAAGAACAAAAAGAAAATATTAAATTAAATTTCAAATCCAAAAATACGGAGCATTATAATAAAGAATTTACACTAAAGGAGCTTAAAGCAGCCCTTAAGAAATGCCATGATACTGCAGTTGGATGTGATGATATCCACTACCAGTTTTTAAAGCATCTACCGCACCAATCCCTTCAGTGTTTACTCGATATCTTTAACAGTGTTTGGAAAACGGGAGTACTTCCAGCCTCGTGGCGGGAAGCTATTGTTATTCCAGTACCCAAACCTGGTAAAGATTCAGATAATCCTTCTAATTACCGGCCTATAGCCTTAACAAGTTGTGTTTGCAAGACAATGGAAAGAATGGTCAATGACCGTCTTGTATGGTTTCTTGAGAAAAACAAACTTATTACGTCGGCCCAAAGTGGCTTTCGTAAGCAAAGAAGCACCCTCGATCATTTAGTTCGGTTCGAAACTTTTATTCGGGAAGCTTTTATCAAGAAAGAACACGTTGTTTCAGTCTTTTTTGATTTAGAGAGTGCATACGATACAACATGGAAGTATGGAATCATGAATGACCTCCATGATTTCGGTATACGAGGTCGCCTTGCTTATTTTATTTCTGCATTTCTGGATGAACGGCAATTTAGAGTCAGGGTTGGAGATACGCTCTCTGATCCTCATGAACAGGAGATGGGTGTCCCCCAGGGCTCCATTCTTTCTGTTACACTTTTTAGTGTCAAAATAAACAATATTATTAAGGCTACTTGCCCTGGTATTGAATATTTTCTTTACGTTGACGACTTCTGCATTTGTTACATGTCTAAACACATGCATACCATTGAACGACAGTTACAGCAGGTTCTAAACAACCTGAGCAAATGGTCGAATGAAAATGGTTTTAAATTTTCTAAAACCAAGACAAAATGTATGCATTTCTGTAAATCGAGAAAACTCCATCCCGATCCAGAACTCACTTTGGACGGGATCCGTATCGAAGTTGTCCCAGAATTCAAGTTCCTTGGTCTTTTATTTGACTCTAAATTATCTTTCATCCCGCACATTGAATATTTGAGCAATAAATGTAAGAAAGCTCTAAATCTTTTACGTGTCGTCTCCAGTATGGACTGGGGAGCAGACAAAAAAGTTTTATTACGTCTTTATAGATCTCTTGTGAGATCTAAATTAGACTATGGTTGTGTTGTTTACGGATCCGCCCGTCAATCCTACTTGCGCAAGCTTGATTCTATTCATAATCAAGGTTTACGTATTGCGCTGGGCGCATTTAAAACATCACCAATTAACAGTCTCTATGCGGAAGCAAATGAGCCATCTTTGAATTTACGTAGAAAGAAATTATCAATGGATTATTATTTAAAACTTAAATCTAATCCCGATAATCCTACACATGACGTTGTCTTTGAACCTCTTTATGAAGAGGAATTTAATAAGAAGGAATCAGTCATACCTCCTTTCAGTTTACGTTGTAAGGCCGATGTAAATTCTCTAGATTTCGATCTAGATGACGTGGCGGAACATAAAGTTCTAAACGTACCTTTGTGGACGTTTAAAAGTCCCACCTTTATTTATGATCTTGCTTCAACGAAAAAGTCGGAAACTGACCCTTTAGTATTTAAAAATAAATTCCTTGAAGTACAAGAAAAACACATGCTTCATTTACAAATTTATACCGATGGTTCTAAAAGCGAAGAAAAAGTTGCTTCTGCTGCCATTTTAGATGGCTTCAAATATCAGTATCGTTTGCCCGATAACTCGTCCATTTTCTCTGCCGAGCTCAAGGCTATTGACCTTGCGCTCGAGCACATCATTGAAAATGGCTATTGGCGCTACATTATTTTTACAGACTCTCTGTCCTGTATGCAAGCGCTCGAGCATGAAAAAACGGACAATCCTATTATTGTGAAACTTCTTGAGAAGCTTTCTCGTTTATATGCTTCTGATGAAGATACTGATATTGTCTTTTGCTGGCTTCCAAGCCATTGCGGTCTACGTGGCAACGAAGAGGCAGACAAAGCTGCCAAGGAGGCGTTGTCACTAGATATTTTACCTTTTAAAGTCCCTTTTACTGATTTTAAACCACTGATAAATAGTTTTATTCAAAATGTATGGCAAAATTGTTGGAGCGACGAGGCTAATCACCGAAATAAATTGTTTAGTATTAAACCTGCACTTGGTGAATGGCTGCCAGGTCTTCGATCTGACCGCCGCGAGGAGTTAGTTTTGGCACGACTGCGAATCGGACACACGCATTTGACCCATTCGCACCTATTAAAGAACGAGGAAAAACCTCAATGTATTCCTTGTAACGAGGAGCTGACTGTCCAGCATCTCCTCATTGATTGTGTGGATTTAGCCATCATTAGAAATAGGCATTTCAACGCTAACAGTTTAAAGACATTATTTGATACTGTTAGGCCTGAATCAATTTTTAACTTTCTTAAAGAGTGCAATCTCTTTAAAAAGATTTAGGTATGATACTTACTTATTTAGGTATGATATTTTATATGTTCTGTGGATTTTCCGGTCGGGTGGACTCGGACATGGGTGTTCTCTGATCTGGGAGGAGCCCATGTCTATTCGTGCTCACGTCGGATTATTCATGGTACATTGTTATACAATATTTCGTATGATATTTTTAATCATTTATACTTCAGTTATTTTTAATAGGTTATATGCTCTATGAATTTTCCGGTCGGGTGGACTCGGACATGGGTGACCTCTGATCTGGGAGGAGCCCATGTCCATTCGTGCTCACGTCGGATTATTCGGCTAGGTGCATTGTATTTTTTTATATGATTTTCCGGTCGGGTGGACTCGGACATGGGTGACCTCTGATCTGGGAGGAGCCCATGTCCTTTCGTGCTCACGTCGGATTATTCATGGTGTTTTATAAATTTGCATAGAATTTTATCTGTTATAGAATATCGTATTTTTATCATTTCTCCTCTAGATGTTTATGTAACTAATACATATTCCTATACATCTTGTAGTGAGGTATAATTACAGTGAGTGCGCCCAAAATGACCTTAGTAGTCGACGGGCCTTAAATCTCCATTCATTCATTCATTCATTCTCTGATCTGGGAGAAGCCCATGTCCTTTCGTGCTCACGTCGGATTATTCATGATATATTTTTTTTATCCTCTATATGATATTTTTATCTGGTTAATTTCAGTCTGTTTAATTTATTTAGATGATCTGTGCGTGCTCACGTCGGATTTTTCATTGTGTTTTGTTTTTTTTGCTTAGAATTTTATCTGTTGTATAGAATATCGTATTTTTAGCATATCCCCTCTGGATGTTTATGTAACTAATACATATCCTAATACATCTTGTAGTGAGGTAACGTGAGTGCGCCCAATATGACCTTAGTTGTCGACGGGCCTTAAAACTCCATTCATTCATTCTTGAGAAAAGCAAACTTTTTACGTCGGCCCAGAGTGGCTTTCGTAAGCAAAGAAGCACCGTCGATCTTTTAGTTCGCTTCGAGACTTTTGTACGAGAAGCCTTTATCAAGAAAGAACACGTTGTTTCAATCTTTTTTGATTTAGAGAGTGCATATGATACCATACCATAATTCATACCCATATTCAACCCATACCCAGGATCGATTGGAACAAAATTATTACTTAATTGTTTCCAAACAGAAAGTCCTTGTAAGTTTCATGCCTTTGAATTTGACAATATTGCCATTATATCTCTTGCCATCATGACCAGGCAAATCAACGAAATAAATTATTTTCGATTAAACCTTCACTTGGTGAATGGCTGCCAGGTCTTCGGTCTGACCGCCGCGAAGAGTTAGTTTTGGCCAGATTGCGAATCGGTCATACTCATTTGACCCATTCGCACCTATTAAAGAACGAGGTAGAACCGCAGTGTATTCCTTGTAATGAGACACTTACTGTCCAACATCTACTCATTGATTGTGTAGATCTTGCCATCATAAGAAACAGGCACTTTAACGTTGATCACCCCCAGCTGTGGAGGGGGATTAGAAATATCCCGGCTGCCATGTCCTGTAGCAAATGGTAAGACCCCAAGCAAAGGACAGTGTGTCTGTAACGGACCCGCTTGTTGGCCGTGAGTGGATACTCGTAAGCCGGAAAAGGGGATCCTGGTCAGTTGAGGGAAGCCCAGGGCTCTCCAGCTTCCCAACACGCTGGCTTTGGCCTCGGCTTCGGTGTAAACGGGAGCTTAGATGGACCCGGTCTAAGCAATCGGCTGGTCGCTTTAGACGAAGACTTTTTTGTTTGTACCAATGCGCTATCTCGCCAAATGTCTTGAAATTGTACATGTTATACACTTTCTTGTCACTATCTATGTTATGATTAAATGTTTTGGTTTGTTTTCGTCTATATAGGCTCATGGGTTAATTGAGTTGATTGAATGCCCTGATCGGCGTCGAAATGCATGATTGGCCTTTGTTACAGAGATTACTCATGTATGTCTTTGCCGCGCTTGTTTGTTTGGTCGGCTTGAGTATACCATCTGGGTATCCCTGGCATGGGGAGCTGGAGATCCGCTCCATTTTCCATGTCCCCTTGTTGGACTCCACGGTGGGTTGGGGAACCCAGATGATGAATACCTATCTACAACCATGGATTCGAAAACTTTAAAAAGGACACGTTTTGATACTGACTTGGACACGGAAAATCGATCACGTAATATGAATTTCGCTAGGTTCTTGCTGATTGAATCAGAAAATGAAAGTAGACCGTTGACAACTCTATCGCCATTTGTCATAAATAAATGTATTCTTTCGTATGCTGGTGAGCCTAAAACAGTCAAGAAGTTAAAATCTGGTGCCATTTTGGTAGAAGTAGACAAGAAGTCCCATTCTGATAACTTATTGCGAATTAAGAAGTTCCACGATATACCTGCCAAATGCTCCGAACATGCAACCCTCAATACCTCGAAAGGCCTCATTCGCTGCCCTGATCTTCAGGGAGTGTCTGAGGAGGAAATTGTTTCGGAGCTTGGAACTCAGAATGTAACTGCAGCCCGACGGATTTTCTTTTACAAACATGGACAAAAGAAGGCCACTAATACTATTGTTTTGACATTTAATACAGCGATTCTGCCAAAAAGTTTAAAGATAGGTTACTTGAAGGTTAATGTAGACCTCTATATCCCTAACCCGCTGCAATGCTATAAATGTTTTAAGTTCGGGACCCCCAGCTGTGGAGGGGGATTAGAAATATCCCGGCTGCCGTGTCCTGTAGCAAATGGTAAGACCCCAAGCAAAGGACAGTGTGTCTGTAACGGACCCGCTTGTTGGCCGTGAGTGGATACTCGTAAGCCGGAAAAGGGGATCCTGGTCAGTTGAGGGAAGCTCAGGGCTCTCCAGCTTCCCAACACGCTGGCTTTGGCCTCGGCTTCGGTGTAAACGGGAGCTTAGATGGGCCCGGTCTAAGCAAACGGCTGGTCGCTTTAGACTGGAGCATGTCATTGTTGTATTTGTACAGTTTTCATCGACCTATTGCGGTGTATTCATTTCTGTTTACAATGTTTGCCTTTGGCACACTTTCATTGTCATCTTTACAAGTTTTAGCTCTAGTCTATATAGGCTTATGGGTTAATTGGGTTGATAATGTGGCTTGGTCGGCGCCAATTTGCATGGCACTGCTCTGTCTTTAGAGTTTTTTCATGTTCATTTTTGTCGAACTTGTTATTTGTTGGCTCGAGTATATTACCTGGGTAACCCTGGCATGGGGAGCTGGATATCCGCTCCATAATCCATGTCCCCTTGTTGGACCCCAAGGTGGGTGGGGGCTCGGGTAACGAAATATAAAAAACTAAACATGGCTAACCAAACTTTTAAAAGAAAATGTAATGAAATGGATTTGGATTCTGGACACGCTACATCGACTTCTCTTTTTCCTAGATTCTTAGTTATTGAACCGGAAGACCCAGAAATGCACTCACTCGCCAAATTGTCTCCCTTCGTTATACAGAAAGTTCTTGTTTCTTGTGCTGGACAACCGGTTTCGGTGAAAAAGCTTGCGTCGGGTTCTTTATTAGTTGAAGTGGAAAAGAAATCACATGCGGACAATTTATACAAAATGAGAAAATTCTATAACATCCCTGTTGACGTTTACGCCCACGAAAAATTAAATAGTTCAAAAGGAATCATCAGATGCCCAGACTTAAAAGGAGTTACGGAAGCGGAAATTGCAAAGGAGCTTACCGATCAAACAGTATCGGAAGCTAAACGGATACATGTTTATAGAAATGGAGTAAAACAACCAACAAATTCAATTATCTTGACCTTTGAAACGCCTATTATACCAAAAACAATTCGAGTTGGATACCTGAAAGTAAACGTTGACTTATATATTCCAAATCCCCTACAATGCTATAAATGTTATAAGTTCGGGCATCATGAATCAAAATGCAGACACGATGAAGGACCCTATTGTAGACGCTGTGGAAAACCTGAGAAAGATCACGAAGGAAAAGAATGCACAAACCCAATTAAATGTTTAAACTGTGGTGAAGAGCACATTGCAACTTCTAAATCATGCCGGGCTTGGAAAAAAGAAAAGGAGATTGTAACTATAAAGTATAAAGAAGGACTCTCATTCCCCGAAGCCCGTAAAATAGTTGAAAGTAGAATTAATCTTACCAGTTCATATGCTAACGTCACCAGAGCAAACACTAATAAAACAGAAAGTGAATGTCAGAACTGTAAGGACTTATTTGGCAAACTGTGTCTACTCTTTCCCGAAAAGAAGGAGGAAATTTCAAAGTTGTTTTCTTCTTCTAAGTCTCCATCTCAAGATAAACATGAAACTCCAAAAACCGTTGCCGACAATGCTCCAAGTACATCCAAGAAAACACCCGTTGTTCCAGTTGTTGAAAAAAAGAAAAGTCAAGAGCCCTCTATTGAGTCCAAGTCTAGCAAAAAAAGTTCAAGTAATGAAGAATCCTCGGATTCACAAAAAAAATCTAAGCCAAAAATAGTGATCTCAGATCGACAACCAAAAGGATCTGACGATCCCATCAAAAATTTTAACAGGTACCAATGTCTTGAAGAAGACATGGTAATGGATGATTCTTTTGAATCAGACCCTATTAGAAATAAGCAAGGCAGTAGTAACATTATAAAACTTAATACTCGGAAATGAATAATTCCAAACTTCCATTGCTCTGTGGTATATTTATACTTATATTTTTAACAATGGCGAATAATATTGTTCAATGGAATTGCCGCAGCGTCAAAGCCAATTTTGAAGAATTAAATCTTATTATCTCTAAACAAAAACCAGTAGCAGTTTGTTTACAAGAAACTTTTCTTAAAGATACAGATAAATTTACTGTCAAGTATCATTCATGCTATTTTAAAAACTTTGTTGGTAGTGAGAAAGCTTCAGGGGGTGTAGGTATCATTGTTAATAACAGTGTACCGCATCGTCCTGTTCAGCTGGACACCACTTTACAGGCAGTAGCCGTTAGCGTTTCTCTTAACAAAACCATTACTCTTTGTTCTATTTATCTGCCTCCTAGTTCTCCTGTTGACAGCAGGAAACTAGAGCGGCTTATTGAACAGTTACCTAAACCCTTTGTCTTGATGGGAGATTTTAATTCTCACCATACTTTGTGGGGATGTTTACACACGGACAACAAAGGTCATATTATAGAAGATTTCATATCCCAAAATGATCTTTCTCTCTTAAATGATAAGTCATCTACTTATCTACATCCTGCTACTGGTTCCTATTCTTCATTAGACTTAACATTTTGTAGTCCTCAAATTTTTCCGGATTTTCACTGGAAAGTTGACGACGATCTGCATGGTAGTGACCATTTTCCGATTCTGGTATCGGAAGTTGGGCCATCAGTACAGGAGCGACCACAACGGTGGAAACTCCATAAAGCAAACTGGGGATTGTTCAAATCTGTATGTGAACAGTCCATTACACCACAAACTTTTGAAGATTGTGAAAATCCTGCAGAATTATTTACTTCTTTATTATATGCATCTGCAGAAAAGGCAATTCCGAGAACGTCTAAAAATCCTAAACATCCAAATAAGCCTTGGTTTAATGAGGATTGCAAAAAGGCTATATCAAAGCAAAAGTCGGTTCTTAGAGAGTTTGATCTAAGGCCGACTAAGGAAAATCTAATTAAGTTTAAAGTTGCACGTGCGAGAGCACGGCGCACTATTAAACGCAGTAAACGTACGTCTTGGAGACAGTATGTATCTAGATTAAACTCTAGATCGTCTGTCAAAAAGACTTGGGATATGGTGCGAAAAATTAGTGGCAAGAACTCCTCTCTCAGTGTTGGGCATTTGAATACAGACAATGGCGTTGCTTCATCTAAACCTGACATAGCAAACGTATTAGCAGATACATTTGCCAAGAAATCTTCCTCTTCTAATTATTCGCCAGAATTTCAAAAACATCAAAAACAAAAAGAAAAGGTTAAATTAAATTTCAAATCCAAAAATACAGAGCATTATAATAAAGAATTTACTCTGAAGGAGCTAAAAACAGCCCTTAAGAAATGCCATGATACTGCTGTAGGATGTGATGATATCCATTATCAGTTCTTGAAGCATTTACCGCACCAATCCCTTCAGTGTTTACTTGACATCTTTAACAGTGTTTGGAAAACGGGAATACTTCCAGCCTCGTGGCGGGAAGCTATTGTTATTCCTGTGCCCAAACCTGGTAAAGATTCAGATAATCCTTCAAATTATCGGCCTATAGCATTAACTAGTTGTGTCTGTAAAACCATGGAAAGAATGGTCAATGACCGTCTTGTATGGTTTCTTGAGAAAAACAAACTTATTACGTCAGCCCAAAGTGGCTTTCGTAAACAAAGAAGCACTCTCGACCACTTAGTTCGTTTCGAGACATTTATACGGGAAGCTTTTATCAAGAAAGAACACGTTGTTTCAGTCTTTTTTGATCTCGAAAGCGCATATGACACCACATGGAAGTATGGAATCATGAATGACCTCCATGATTTCGGTATACGAGGTCGCCTTGCTTATTTCATTTCTGCATTTTTGGATGAACGGCAATTTAGAGTCAGGGTTGGAGATACGCTCTCTGATCCTCACGAACAGGAGATGGGTGTTCCCCAGGGCTCTATTCTTTCTGTTACACTCTTTAGTATTAAAATCAATAACATTATAAAGGCAACTTGCCCTGGTATTGAATATTTCCTTTACGTTGATGACTTCTGTATTTGCTATCGATCAAAACACATGCATACCATTGAACGACAGTTACAGCAGGTTTTAAACAACCTGAGTAAATGGTCAAATGAAAATGGTTTTAAATTTTCTAAAACCAAGACAAAATGTATTCATTTCTGTAAATCGAGAAAACTCCATCCCGATCCAGAACTCACTTTGGACGGGATCCGTATCGAAGTTGTCCCAGAATTCAAGTTTCTTGGTCTTTTATTTGACTCTAAATTATCATTCATCCCGCACATTGAATATTTGAGCAATAAATGTAAGAAAGCTCTAAATCTTTTACGTGTCGTCTCCAGTATGGACTGGGGAGCAGACAAAAAAGTTTTATTACGTCTTTATAGATCTCTTGTGAGATCTAAATTAGACTACGGTTGTGTTGTTTACGGATCCGCCCGTCAATCCTACTTGCGCAAGCTTGATTCTATTCATAATCAAGGGTTACGTATTGCGCTGGGCGCATTTAAAACATCGCCAATTAACAGTCTTTATGCGGAGGCAAATGAGCCATCCTTGAATTTACGTAGAAAGAAATTATCAATGGATTATTATCTAAAACTTAAATCTAATCCAGATAATCCTACACATGACGTTGTATTTGAACCTCTTTATGAAGAGGAATTTAATAAGAAAGAATCAGTTATACCTCCTTTCAGTTTACGTTGTAAGGCAGATGTAAACTCTCTAGATTTCGATCTAGATGACGTGGCGGAACATAAAGTTCCAAACGTACCTTTGTGGACGTGTAAAAATCCCACCTTTATTTATGATCTTGCTTCAACGAAAAAGTCGGAAACTGATCCTTTAGTATTTAAAAATAAATTCCTTGAAGTACAAGAAAAACACATGCTTCATTTACAAATTTATACCGATGGTTCTAAAAGCGAAGAAAAAGTTGCTTCTGCTGCCATTTTAGATGGCTTCAAATATCAGTATCGTTTGCCCGATAACTCGTCCATTTTCTCTGCCGAGCTCAAGGCTATTGATCTTGCGCTCGAGCACATCGTTGAAAATGGCTATTGGCGCTACATTATTTTTACAGACTCTCTGTCCTGTATGCAAGCGCTCGAGCACGAAAAAACGGACAACCCTATTATTGTGAAACTTCTTGAGAAGCTGTCTCGTCTCTTTGCTTCTGATGAAGATACTGATATTGTTTTTTGCTGGCTTCCAAGCCATTGCGGTCTACGTGGCAACGAACAGGCAGACAAAGCTGCCAAGGAGGCGTTGTCACTAGATATTTTACCCTTTAAAGTCCCTTTTACCGATTTTAAACCCCTGATAAACAGTTTTATTCAAAATGTATGGCAAAATTGTTGGAGCGACGAGGCTAATCACCAAAATAAATTGTTTAGTATTAAACCTGCACTTGGTGAATGGCTGCCAGGTCTTCGATCTGACCGCCGCGAGGAGTTAGTTTTGGCACGACTGCGAATCGGGCACACACATTTGACCCATTCGCACCTATTAAAGAACGAGGAAAAACCTCTATGTATTCCTTGTAACGAGGAGCTGACTGTCCAGCATCTCCTCATTGATTGTGTAGATTTAGCCATCATTAGAAGCAGGCATTTTAACGCTAACAGTTTAAAAACATTATTTGATACTGTTAGGCCTGAATCAATCTTTAACTTCCTTAAAGAGTGTAATCTCTTTAAAAAGATTTAGCTGTGATATTTAATCTGTGATATCTTATATGTTCTATGGATTTTCCGGTCGGGTGGACTCGGACATGGGTGTTCTCTGATCTGGGAGGAGCCCATGTCTATTCGTGCTCACGTCGGATTATTCATGGTACACTGTTATACAATATTTCCTACGATATTTTTAATCATTTATACTTCAGTTATTTTTGATAGGTTATATGCCCTATGAATTTTCCGGTCGGGTGGACTCGGACATGGGTGACCTCTGATCTGGGAGGAGCCCATGTCCATTCGTGCTCACGTCGGATTATTCGGCGAGGTGCATTGTATTTTTTTTTATATGATTTTCCGGTCGGGTGGACTCGGACATGGGTGACCTCTGATCTGGGAGGAGCCCATGTCCTTTCGTGCTCACGTCGGATTATTCATGGTGTTTTATAAATTTGCATTGAATTTTATCTGTTATAGAATATCGTATTTTATCATTTCTCCTCTAGATGTTTATGTAACTAATACATATTCCTATACATCTTGTAGTGAGATATAATTACAGTGAGTGCGCCCAATATGACCTTAGTAGTCGACGGGCCTTAAAACTCCATTCATTCATTCATTCATTTAAGTTCGGGCATCACGAGAAGAGATGTCAGGAGGCTCGGCGTTGTCGTCGTTGTGGCGATCTGGCTGAGACTCATGACGTCGACGATTGTGAGAACTCTGAGCTATGCGTAAATTGCGACGGTGCTCACATGTCGACTTCTCGTGCATGTCCGCATTGGAAGCGGGAAAAGGAGATTGTAACTGTCAAGTGCAGGGAAGGTCTCTCTTTTTTCGAAGCGAAAAAGATTGTAGAAAGTCGCTCCCAGCTTGCTTCATACGCCCAGGCTACGAAAGTACATTCAGTAACCAGTAAAACTGACAGTGGCTGTGAGAATTGTAAGGGTCTTTTCAGGAAATTAATGATCTTATTTCCTGAGAAGAAAGAAGAAATTTCTAAGTTGTTCTCTGCCTCTAACCCAGTAGAAGCTTCATCTTCTGTTAGACCGGAAACCAGCAAGTCTTCAGACTCTGAAAAATCCTCAGGCGCCGCACCAAACATTTCTCCAGCTAAAGAACGTTCTAATTCTGAATCAAGAGCAGCCAGCAAAGTTTCTGTTAGTAATGACGAAACAAAGTCTAGTAATGAAAATCGAAGGCCAAAGCCTTCAAAACCGGTGATCTCTGATCGCCAACCAAAGGGATCCCAGGATCCTATTCAACAATACAATCGGTATCATAGTCTTGAAGAAGACATGATAACTGATGACCTCGCAGATTCCAAAAAGAATAAGCAAGGTAGCAGCATTATAAAACTTAATAAAAGATGAGTAATTTCAGACTTCCAATACTCTGTGGTATAATTTTAATCCTAATATCTCTCATGGCGAATACTATTATTCAATGGAATTGTAGAAGTGTTAAATCCAATTTTGAAGAGCTTAGTCTTTTAGTCTTTAAAGAAAAACCAGTAGCAGTTTGTTTACAAGAAACCTTCCTTAAAGATACTGACAAGTTTACCTTTAAATATCATTCTTGCTATTTTAAAAACTTTACGGAAAGTGAAAGGGCATCAGGAGGTGTTGGTATCATTGTTAATAACAATGTTCCACATCGCCCTGTGCCGCTTGACACTACTTTACAAGCAGTTGCCGTAAGCGTTTCTCTCAACAAAACAGTAACCATTTGTTCTATTTATCTCCCTCCTAGTTCTCCTGTTGACAGCAGGAAACTAGATCGTCTTGTTGAGCAGTTACCCAAACCTTTTATTTTAATGGGCGATTTTAACTCACATCATACGATGTGGGGATGTTCAAACACAGACAACAAAGGTCATATTGTTGACGACTTTATTTCAAGACAAGATCTTTCTCTTTTAAATGATAAATCATCTACTTATCTACATCCTGCTACTGGTTCATATTCATCATTAGACTTGACAGTTTGCAGTCCTCAAATTTTTCCAGATTTTAACTGGAAAGTTGATGACGACCTTCATGGCAGTGACCATTTTCCGATTCTTATATCGGAAATTGGGCCATCTGTACAGGAGCGACCACAACGGTGGAAACTCCATAAAGCAAACTGGGACTTGTTCAAAACTGTTTGTGAACAGTCCATTACACCTCAAGCTTTTGAAGATTGTGAGAATCCTGCAGAATTATTTACCTCTCTGTTATATTCATCTGCAGAAAAAGCAATTCCAAGAACGTCTAAAAACCCTAAACATCCAAATAAGCCATGGTTCAATGATGATTGCAAAAAGGCTATAGCAAAGCAAAAGTCGGTTCTTAGAGAGTTTGATCTAAGGCCGACCAAGGAAAATCTTATAAAGTTTAAAGTTGCACGTGCGAGAGCACGGCGCACTATTAAACGCAGTAAACGTACGTCTTGGAGGCAGTATGTATCTAGATTAAATTCTAGATCATCTGTCAAAAAGACTTGGGATATGGTGCGTAAAATTAGTGGCAAAAACTCTTCACTTAGTGTTGGGCATTTGAATACTGATAATGGCATTGTTTCATCTAAACCAGACATAGCAAATGTCTTGGCAGATACCTTTGCAAAGAAATCCTCCTCTTCTAATTATTCACCAGAATTTCAAAAACATCAAGAACAAAAAGAAAAAGTTAATTTGAATTTTAAATCCAAAAACACAGAGCATTATAATAAAGAATTTACTCTTAAGGAGCTTAAAACAGCCCTTAAGAAATGCCATGATACTGCAGTTGGATGTGATGACATCCACTACCAGTTCTTGAAGCATTTACCACACCAATCCCTTCAGTGTTTACTTGATATCTTTAACAGTGTTTGGAAAACGGGAATACTTCCAGCCTCGTGGCGGGAAGCTATTGTCATTCCAGTACCCAAACCTGGTAAAGATTCAGATAATCCTTCTAATTACCGGCCTATAGCCTTAACAAGTTGTGTTTGTAAAACCATGGAAAGAATGGTCAATGACCGTCTTGTATGGTTTCTTGAGAAAAACAAACTTATTACGTCGGCCCAAAGTGGCTTTCGTAAGCAAAGAAGCACTCTTGATCATTTAGTTCGCTTCGAGACTTTTATACGAGAAGCTTTTATCAAGAAAGAACACGTTGTTTCAGTCTTTTTTGATTTAGAGAGTGCATATGACACCACATGGAAGTATGGAATCATGAATGACCTCCATGATTTCGGTATACGAGGTCGCCTTGCTTATTTCATTTCTGCATTTTTGGATGAACGGCAATTTAGAGTCAGGGTTGGAGATACGCTCTCTGATCCTCATGAACAGGAGATGGGTGTCCCCCAGGGCTCCATTCTTTCTGTTACACTTTTTAGTGTCAAAATAAACAATATTATTAAGGCTACTTGCCCTGGTATTGAATATTTTCTTTACGTTGACGACTTCTGCATTTGTTACAGGTCTAAACACATGCATACCATTGAACGACAGTTACAGCAGGTTCTAAACAACCTGAGTAAATGGTCGAATGAAAATGGTTTTAAATTTTCTAAAACCAAGACAAAATGTATGCATTTCTGTAAATCGAGAAAACTCCATCCCGATCCAGAACTCACTTTGGACGGGATCCGTATCGAAGTTGTCCCAGAATTCAAGTTCCTTGGTCTTTTATTTGACTCTAAATTATCATTCATCCCGCACATTGAATATTTGAGCAATAAATGTAAGAAAGCTCTGAATCTTTTACGTGTCGTCTCCAGTATGGACTGGGGAGCAGACAAAAAAGTTTTATTACGTCTTTATAGATCTCTTGTGAGATCTAAATTAGACTATGGTTGTGTTGTTTACGGATCCGCCCGTCAATCCTACTTGCGCAAGCTTGATTCTATTCATAATCAAGGTTTACGTATTGCGCTGGGCGCATTTAAAACATCGCCAATTAACAGTCTCTATGCGGAAGCAAATGAGCCATCTTTGAATTTACGTAGAAAGAAATTATCAATGGATTATTATTTAAAACTTAAATCTAATCCCGATAATCCTACACATGACGTTGTCTTTGAACCTCTTTATGAAGAGGAATTTAATAAGAAGGAATCAATTGTATCTCCTTTCAGTTTACGTTGTAAGGCAGATGTGAATTCTCTAGATTTCGATCTAGATGACGTGGCTGAACATAAAGTTCCAAATGTACCTTTGTGGACGTCCAAAAGCCCCACCTTTATTTATGATCTTGCTTCAACGAAAAAGTCGGAAACTGATCCTTTGGTGTTTAAAAACAAATTCCTAGAAGTACAAGAAAAGCACATGCTTCATTTGCAAATTTACACCGATGGTTCTAAAAGCGAAGAAAAAGTTGCTTCTGCTGCCATTTTAGATGGCTTCAAATATCAGTATCGTTTGCCCGATAACTCGTCCATTTTCTCTGCCGAGCTCAAGGCTATTGACCTTGCGCTCGAGCACATCATTGAAAATGGCTATTGGCGCTACATTATTTTTACAGACTCTTTATCCTGTATGCAAGCGCTCGAGCACGAGAAAACGGACAATCCTATTATTGTGAAACTTCTTGAGAAGCTATCTCGTCTCTATGCTTCTGATGAAGATACTGATATTGTTTTTTGCTGGCTTCCAAGCCATTGCGGTCTACGTGGCAACGAAGAGGCAGACAAAGCTGCCAAGGAGGCGTTGTCACTAGATATTTTACCTTTTAAAGTCCCTTTTACCGATTTTAAACCCCCGATAAATAGTTTTATTCAAAATGTATGGCAAAATTGTTGGAGCGACGAGGCTAATCACCAAAATAAATTGTTTAGTGTTAAACCTGCACTTGGTGAATGGCTGCCAGGTCTTCGATCTGACCGCCGCGAAGAGTTAGTTTTGGCACGACTGCGAATTGGTCACACACATTTGACCCATTCGTACTTATTAAAGAACGAGGAAAAACCTCAATGTATTCCTTGTAACGAGGCACTAACTGTTCAGCATCTACTTATTGATTGTGTGGATTTGGCCATCATAAGAAACAGGCACTTTAACGTCGACAGTTTGAAAACATTGTTTGAAACTGTAAGGCCTGAATCAATTTTCAACTTTCTGAAAGAGTGTAATCTCTTTAAAAAGATTTAGCTGTGATATTAATTCTGTGATATTTAATATGTTCTATGGATTTTCCGGTCGGGTGGACTCGGACATGGGTGTTCTCTGATCTGGGAGGAGCCCATGTCTATTCGTGCTCACGTCGGATTATTCATGGTACATTGTCATACAATATTTCGTATGATAGTTTTAATCATTTATACTTTATTTTAATAGGTTTTATGCACTATGAATTTTCCGGTCGGGTGGACTCGGACATGGGTGACCTCTGATCTGGGAGGAGCCCATGTCCATTCGTGCTCACGTCGGATTATTCGGTGATGTGCATTGTAGTTTCTTATATGATTTTCCGGTCGGGTGGACTCGGACATGGGTGTTCTCTGATCTGGGAGAAGCCCATGTCCTTTCGTGCTCACGTCGGATTATTCATGGCCTATTGTTATTTTATCCTCTATATGGTATTTTTATCTGGTTAATTTCAGTTTGTTTAATTTATTTCGATGATTTGTGGATTTTCCGGTCGGGTGGACTCGGACATGGGTATTCTCTGATCTGGGAGGAGCCCATGTTCTTTCGTGCTCACGTCGGATTATTCATGGTGTATTATAAATTTGCATAGAATTTTATCTGTTATAGAATATCGTATTTTTATCATTTCTCCTCTAGATGTTTATGTAACTAATATATATTCCTATACATCTTGTAGTGAGGTATAATTACAGTGAGTGCGCCCAATATGACCTTAGTAGTCGACGGGCCTTAAAACTCCATTCATTCATTCATTCTTTAACGTTGATAATTTGAAATCGTTATTTGATACCGTGAGGCCTGAGTCGATTTTTAACTTTCTTAAAGAGTGTAATCTCTTTAGAAAGATTTAGCTCTTTTTATTATAGTCTGTGATATTTGATCTGTGATACTTTAGTTACGTTTAATATTCTATATTTATTTGTTCTGTGGATTTTCCGGTAGGGTGGACTCGGACATGTGTGTTCTCTGATCTGGGAGGAGCCCATGTCTATTCGTCCTCACATCGGATTATTCATAGTTCATGGTTGTTTTTTGTCTAGTTTTGATATTGTTTTATAATAATAGTATTGATTACTTTTTATACAAGGTAACATTATCTATTCTTGAATTAGATATATAGTCACTATAATTTACCTTTCTGGATGTTTATGTAACTATATACATATCAGTAATTTTGTGTACATCCAGGTATGTGTTGCTGTTGCGCCCAATATGACCTTAGTAGTCGACGGGCCTTAAAACACTATTCATTCATTCATTCATTCCATCATGATTCAGGTTAGCGATTTAGGACCATCATAGTCCTCGTGTTCAAAAGTAGAAACTACTTCCCCGTTTACTGGCAAAGTGATAATGAATGGACCATGTAGGAGGAGATAGTCTTCCAAGGTATCTTTGTCTTCAATGAGGTGACACTTCTTTTCGTTCAGAAGAAACTCTTTCAGTAGGCTCTCCTGGATTACTACTTTTTTCATGTCTTGGAAAAAGGTTGTGACGGAGACGTTGCTTTCTAGCTTCGAAGGTAGTTGTTTATGGTGGCATCCACCGCACCTTACGGGTGTACCTGTTGATCGCTCTATCGACTTTTTATACACGTAGCACTTCAGTACAACTTTTACACTCACTGATGGAAGATCGATTTTTATTTTTTGTTTGTTTGAGTAGTGCCAAATCCTCATTGATGTTGTCGAATGGTGTGCTTTGTTTTACAACACTTGCTTGTTGTATAAAAGTTCATGATGTTGTCAAACATCCTGTTTTGTATATGGGAAATGTTGTAGAATGTGTTGGGGTGTAAGTTGTCTGCCAACTTTTGGTCCCATACTACTAATTTTCTCGTTCCACTTTTGTCTGATCGTTCTCAATCCAAATCTGGTGTTAACTTCTTTCCCTTTCGTTTCATAGCCAATGAATTTGATGTTGATCAAGCCCTGAAAGAATAATACACATACTCGATGTTAATTGAGGTGTGAATATCAGAATGAGATGCTCTATACAGAACGCCAAAAATTAAGGGTGGTCGAATATAAAAGCTGCAACAGACCACAAAAATAGATTACGATAATGTTTAGCTTGAAAAGAATATGCTAGTGAACAGCATCATCTTTTTTCATTGTGAGTGTGTTTTCAAAATCTTTTCCAATCTGAGACACCAAACTAGGTCCGTTTTGTTAAACCTTAGTTGTGCTATTAAGCCATTACCAGACGACAAATCTTGTACTATTCCAATTCGGAAGGCGTTGCAAATTACTATTTCATATTGACACAATTCAAAAATATGTTCATTTTTGGCTAGAAAACATTGCGTAAAAAGAAGGAAGTACTTGTGATAAGCAATTCATTCATTTTCCACAATGTTTTACCATGAGATTTTTATGCCCCCTTTCGAAGAAAATGGGGGTATATTGTTTTGCAAGTGTCGGTCGGTCGGTCGGTCGGTCTGTCCGTAGACCAAACCTTGTCCGGAGCATAACTCGAAAAGTATTAAAGGTATAATCATGAAACTTCATAGGTGGATAGATCTCATTATGGAGAGGTGCAGTGCACAAGAACCGTTACTCTGCTGATCAAAGTTTTTGAGTTTTTAGCTCACCTGAGCACAAAGTGCTCAAGGTGAGGTATTGTGATCGGTCTGTTGTCCGGCGTCTGTCTGTCTATCTGTCCATCTGTCTATCTGTCTATCTGTCCATCTGTCAACTTTTCACAAAAAAAACTTCTCCTCCTAAAGTACTTGGTAGAATTCAATCATATTTCACACATATGATCTATGGGTCATGCTTTTTCAAAATACTTCAAAGAATTTGAATCGGGGCCATAATGGGGTCAAAAAGTAGGTCACTAGGTCAAATCTTCTTTCTGCTCTAGGAGCCACATTTAATGCTCAATCGTTGTGAAAATTAATCAGAATATTTGTCTTGATGATATTTAGGCCATGATAAAAAATAGGTCAAATAAGGTCAAAAACTAGGTCACTAGGTCAAATATTGTAAAATCCATCTTTTTACACTGGAAGTGCCAATATTGGTCCAAACTTAGTAGAAATTGTCATGAATGTTTATTTTGATGATATCAAGGTTAAGTAAAGAAGTGGGTCATGCTAGGTCATTAAGTAGGTCAAGAGGTCAAATCTTACGAAATCCTTTATTTTGCTCTGGAAGTGCCAATTCTTGTCCAAACTTTGTCAAAATTGTCCTCAATGTTTATCTCGATTATATCTATCAAATGATGAAAAGTGGGTCATACAAGGTCAAAAACAAGGTCACAAGGTCAGATCTTTTAAAATCCTTCATTTTGGCCCGGACATGCCAGTTTTGGCCCAAACTATCTCAAAATTGTCCTGAATGTTTATCTTGATGATACCTAAGTCATGTCAAGAAGTGGATCATGCCAGGTCATAAACTAGGTCACGAGGCCAAATCTTGTAGAATCCTCCCTTTTCCTCTGGAAGTGCCAATTTCGCTCTAAACTTTGTCAAAATTGTCCTAAATGTTTATCTTGATGATATCTTGGTCATGGTCAAAGATGGGTCATGCAAGGTCAAAAACTAGGTCACAAGGTCAAATATTACAGAATCCTTCCTTTTTCTCTAGAGATGCCTATGTTGCCCTAAAACTTTGTTAAAACTATACTAAATACTTATCTTGATATCTAGGAAATGTAGAAAATGTGGGTTATGTAAGGTCAAAAACTAGGTCATTGGGTCGATTCTTGGTTTTGCTTTAAGAACGGAAATATATACTCAAACATTGTGAAAATTGTTCAGAATGTATATCTTGGCGAAATTTTGGTCATTTTAAAAATGGGTCATGTGAGGTCAGAAACTAGGTCACTAGGTCAAATCTTGTTTTCCGCCAAGAAGCAATATATTTACTCAATCATTGTGAAAATTCGGAATGTTTATCTTGGTGATATCTTGGTGATATGAATAGCAGGTCATTTGAGGTTAAAAACTAGGTCACTAGGTCAAATTTTGTTTTTGCTCTAAGAACAAAAATATTTACTCTATCATTGTGAAAATTGTTCAAAATGTTTATCTCGATGATATCTTGGTGATGTGAAAAGTGGGTCATGCGAGGTCTAAAACTAGGTCACTAGTTCAAATCTTGTTTTTGCTCTAGGAACCAAAATATTTACTTTATAGTGGTGAAAATTGTTCAGAATATTTATCTTGATGATATCTGCATGGGTAAAAGTTTTCAGGCATATGCCTGAAGTTCAGGTTTTTGAGTATTCCAAAATGCCCCATTTTCTCGATTTTTACTATGCAAATACAGACTTTTTCAGGTTTTTCAAAATTTTCAACTTTTACCCCTGTATCTTGTCAATGTAAAAAGGGGGCCATGTGAGGTCAGAAACTAGGTCACTAGGCCAAATCTTGTTTTCCCTCTAAGAACCGAAATATTTACTCAATCACTGTAAAAATTCAGAACTTTTATCTTGATATCTTTATCAGAAACTAGGTCACTAGGTCAAATCTTATTTCTGCATTTAGAACCATAATGATATCTGAATCATTGTGAAAATTGTTCAGAATGTTTATTTTGACAATATCTGGGGCATGTATAAAGTGGGCCATAGGAGGTCAAGATATAGGTCAAATTATGTTTTTTTGCTCTAAAATATCAAAATATTTATTCATCATTGTGAAAATTGCTTATCTTGATGATAAATGGGTCATGTAGAAAGTGGCTAATGTTAGGTTTAAAACTAGGTCAAAAGGTCAAATCTTGTTTTTGCTCTAAGAACCTAAATATTTACTCATCATAGTGAAAATTGTTCAGAATGTTTATCTTAATGATATGTAGGTCATGTAAAAAGTGGATCATGCAAGTTTGAAGATAGCAAGATGTTTGTCTCAATGTCCTCTCAGGTGAGCGATGCAGGGCCATCTTGGCCCTCTTGTTTTTTGTTACAATTTCTTGCAATTTTTAGTACCAATTTAATTAAACAAATTATACGTTATTAAGGATTTATAATGAATGGACTCGCATCCAACAGATAGTTTCCTGGCTTTAAAGGAGCAGTATTAAAACTTTGCATGGTGAATATATTACATGTAAAGGCAAAATTATATATTTAGAATTTACTTAATTCTTGGACATACTTAATCTTTTTTCAAATGGCAAAATTTCAGAGGTATCAAATTGATGTTGCAATGTTGTCTTGATAAAACATGTATAAAAAGGAGAAATGTTGTTATCCCTGAAATGAAAGGCTTGGTCAAAACATTGAGAATAAGGAGAAAATGCTGATGATCAGCATTTTCTTCTTTTTCCTCGATGCTATGCAATATTATTTACAATATTTGCCTAACATCCAGTTGTGATGTAATCAGCAGCGTCTGAATTCAAACACCCTAAATGTTTGTTGTTTGGGAAAGAGTTGGGCCTAAATAAGAAATCTTAAATGCCTTTAACCCATTACCAGACCTACTTAAAAGCTGCTGCTGATGATAAAATGTTTAACAATAACAAGAGCATTTGTGTATGAAACAGCACAGAAAATATTGAGACAAAATGAGGCTGATTATAAGCATTGTCTTCTTTTGTTTCAATGTTTTTACAAGTCTATAAAATTAGGGACGTCAAAACCATGTCTTGTTTGGGAAAGGGTAAACCACTCTTATTTGTTGCTCGATGACAAAAACATATTTCACATACCTGAGAAATTATCTCTTTCGATGGGGACTCTCACGCTCAAGGTTGGAAATTCCACAACGGGCACATTATTCTGAATGTCTATCACTGTTCCACGCAGTCCATTTACTAGCTTGGATGATATATTGCGGAGCGAAATCACTGGTGCTCCAATCTTCAGCCATAGTATGTGGGGTGCTAAAATATGTGACAAATATTTCTTTTTCCCCAGAGTCTTTCGATGAAAATTTAAAGAGTGGTCCATTCAGTTGGAGAATACTGTCTCGGTTGAATTGTCAACCCTGTCATTTGGCCATTTGGTAAAGGGTTATTACATGTATAAAGCTTACAAAGGGCAAACTTTGGTATGAATATTGAACCCCGACTTCCATTTAAACTTTCGCCCAAAAATATGTCTGGGTTCCATTTGCATACGAGAGTGTTGTTTAAGGCTCCTCTTGTGTTTGAATACTTTGTCGCATATGTCACATTTAACTTGGGGTTCTTTAACTTGTACTGTTCCAGAATGGTCCACAGAGGCTGCTAGCTGGCAATTACTTCTCAGATGTCAGTTTAATGTGTACTTGTATGCGAACCGTTTCTTACATCTGTCACACTCAAATGGCTTCTGGCCTTGATTGATAAGCATGTGTGATTGGAACCTGAATCTTGTTGGGTAGTGTTTTTGACACAAGTGACATTTGAACTTGAATTGTTTTAGATGTTTTGTCTCTATGTGTAGTTTTAAGTACACTCCTGAGCTGAAACGTTTCCCCGCAATTGTCACACAAATATGTATTTGCATGAAATTCCAAGTGTTGTTTGTATGCGTCCTTCCTCGTAAATGTCTTCTTGCATATGGAACAGATAATATTTGACTGTCTGTGTGATCTCTTGTGACGAGAAAGAGCACTTTGCGTACTTCTTTTGACAAGTGAATGTAGTGGGTCTGTCCATTTTCTGAAATGTAAAATATGCAAAATCATATAAAAAAATCTGCTTGAAAAAAAATGGAATTTATTTAACTAACACTTTGTCACTTTTCAGCAAATTCCAAATTTGATTAGTTGGTTGAAATCCGTCCAATGGTTCTCAAGAAGAAGTCAAAAATGTTAAAAGTTAACGGACGACAACGAACGAAACACAGTCACAATAGGTCATCATGACCTTCGGTCAGGTGACCTAATAAAAAAACTTAGAATGTCTTCACCCCCTCTTATCTGTTGCTCTGCAATAACATATGGCATATATCTGAACTGAAGTTAATAAAACTAAAAAGCGTCTTACTCACCATCTGATAATCATACTATACATCATCCAGTGTGCTGACATTTACAGCTTCTTCATGGGGGTTGTAAACAGAGTAAGTCTTCTGGAAATCCAATTTTCCCGTTTTCTCCAAGTCTCCTTCTCTGAAGACTTTAATCTCCAAAGAGCCATTTAACCCTGGTTGAACCTTGGCATTGGTAATCTTAAAGACTTTCTACAATAATTCTAAAGGTAAACTTGGATTAGACTCATTGGTGAATCGGTAACCGGTGAATCTACCACAGGTCTCAGGCTCAGGTTTTGATACGGAAAGGGTTAGAGGCTGGGTTTACCAAGTTTTGATAGACGATATCAGGCTCCAGTTGTTAAAAATCCCATGACTACCGATTGAATCACGCCATACTATCTAAATTTTATAACTACAGTACTGCTACACCTATGCAAATAACAATTGTTTGTCAAAAATTACGTCACCTGTCATGGTAAATGTAGATATTGATTCGGTCGGCACAATCCCTTCTCACCATCCTGTTTAACTGATCCCACATGTGCTCAATGGGGCGGGCAGTCTACCACTGTCCCAGTTTGTCGGAAACGCTCTCCGAGACAGTAAATGGTCGTGTGATGACATCCCATCACGTGTGCAACAGTCCGTGACGTCATCCCTGCCTGCAGTATCCCAAGAGCAAAAGTACGTTCGTCATTGGAAAGCATCGGCATTGTTTCAATCTTTTAACACTTGCGACTGATGGAATGTTTGGGTGTTTTCTTTATGTCACCTACTGCATGTACCTTTTCAACCTAAAAACTGGTTTTTGCACGAGGTCATATCTGCAGCATGTGCAGAAAACCTGTTTTCCCAGTTTGAACGGCTAGCGTCACGGGAGAATGGGTTTCGTGCGTATGAGTGTATTTTTTGCATACGTAGTCTCTGGCCTATACCAATTAACACTTTTCCAGCAAAATAAACTATTTAGTTACAAAAATATTAAACAAAAAAAGTTGTGCGTTATTTCCGAGGTTCAGTATAGTATAATGATTGTCATTTTCTGGTGTATTTATTGCTGGGTGTAATGAGGCTAAAACACAATACAGAAAACACTTCTTATCATGATTTCGAATATTTAAAATGCTTATATTCTCTGTAGAGACGCCATATTTAAATGCCATCATGCCAAGGTCACTTGTGACAGTATTCTGTTGATCTGTGTTAAAGACACAATGAATATCAGCTTCCTCCACACAACATTCTAACTTATCTTCTTGTTGCTGTTCAGTTTGAGGAGCAGCATTGGCCCATGTATCATCAGGAAAACCATTTTGCTGAATATCATCTAAGCCATCGTTTATTTCTTCTGTGTGATGTTCAAACTTGCTCTGTCTTTCAGAAATAGTTTCGTAATTCTTTGTATATGTCTGTTGATAGGTGATTGGGTGTGTGTTTTAGTTGTCAACAGAAGCTGACTAGACACTCATATAAATTGTTTAACAATCAACTTTCATCCAAAAAAAAATCCTCTTCTCCTTCTTCCTCTCTGTCCTCTCCTCATTAACCGATCGATTAAGGTATACCACCCCTAATGAGATTTACGTGACGTCGTAATTATTAATGCGACGTCGTTTAGCATTCGTTACGCATCCGAACATATTCGGGCGACGTCGAAAACGTTCGGCGGTGGAACGTTCCACCGCCGAATGTTTTCGACGTCGCCCGAATAATTCCGACGTCGCGTCAATCTCATTAGGGGTGAACTACCTTAAGTGGATAATCCAACGTTCAAGAAGAAGGATAAACAAGTGAATTGTTCTTCTACACACAATCATGAACGTTCCTAGGAAATGATAAAAAGGAAGAAAAAAACTCTTAAATGTCAGAGAATTCCATTCTTCTGCTATACACTACTCTCTCTTCCCCCATGCACTGCAACAAAGTTTATTACATGCACTCCTCTTCAGCCTGCATCGAGTTCCTCTCATAAGCCAGCCAATAAATAAAGAGAGTGTGATTAGAAGAAGCACTGAAATAAGAAGACAGAGAGAAAGATATTTTGAGTACACAAATATCACATTATTGCCTGAGTTATCAAATTAATGTCTTAATCCTTTCCCAAACAAGAGCTGGTTTAACGTCCCTGATAGAAAAGGCTTGAGAAAACATTGAGACAAAGTAAGAAAATGCTGGTACACAAATTCCATCATCATAAGACATCCATTATGTCATCTGCAACAGCTTTCAAAATGGGCCGCCCTATAAATTTGCTGTTTGAAAAAGGGTTAATGTGATATTGACAGGAGTATTTTTTTTCTTCTCCCATTACAAAGCTAGCATGATTTTCATTTGGGAAATTGTATAAAATCACATTGGGGAAAATGAGTGAATGTAAGCTTAAACAATATTTGTCTGTCTAATCAATGGAAATAAACATGTTTTGTCAAATGTCAGTGATCGTGATCAAAAAATAAAACAATTAACACTGTCTATTATAAAGTCTAACAGCCCAAGCCCCAAATTTTCCAGCCAATGATGAAGTTGGTAGCCAAGGTAGAAGTTGGTCGATTCGTCCCTATTTGTACATTTATTGTAGTTTGCTGTAATGAAGTTACATTTTTACATAGATTGTTATCATTGAAATATAGTTTAACATTAAAAAATTAAAGGGAGGAATATCAAAATTGATTTTGAAACTCTATTACAATTCAATTGGTATGTTTAATTCTCAAATAATATTGATTGAATGTCAGAAGTGCACTACTGTTGTCTTACATGTAACGACAAAAAGGTCAGAATACTCGCACTTACTTGAATACCTGTACATTTCATTTTGCTTTTCACAGTCTTTTAAGATGTTTCGATTGTTAGCTTAAATGTAAAAAATTAGAGCAAGTTTAAATCTTTTGATGAAACATGTGCTCTTTGTTGTATTTTTAATATTCAATATATAAACAAGCATGCATGTTTTCAAAACAAAGTGTCTTAGTTAAGTAGTGATAGAAAGAATACTGATAATATAACCCAGTAGTGTGTTTTTAATGGGGTCTTAAGATTGGATCTTAAGATTACTCTTAAGATTGAGTCTTAAGATTGGGTCATTAGAAACCTCTTTAGATTACACATATGTCAAATTTTCAGCATATTTTAACATGTTCACATATTTAAAGACATTCTTCATCTATTGAATTTTCTGCATATTTTAGAGTTTTCTGCATATATTAAGTTGTTTACATATACAACAACAACAAAAAAAATAAAAAAAAAATGCCGCGTTTTTTTCAAAATCGGAAAAAGTCCATGCATTGTTATGTTTGAGGTATTTTTCCCACGCTACATCGTGATTACTAGAGTGAATCGATGTAATTATTTGAATAGCAATGGATTGACGTCACATAATAAAAATAGAATAAAAGAATGTTACATTTTTAGAGTATGGCAGTTTTGTTTATAATTTTAACAAAGACTTGTCTGATAAAGAGAAAAATGAAAAGTTGTTAGAAAAATTTTATTTTATTTAAAAAAAAAATGCTGGAGCGTTTATGTGTCCTGAGAAGGTGTTTCTGCTATTTGTTTGGTCTTTTAATGCAGTAAGAAATAGCTTAGTAGTCGACGGGCCTTAAAACACTATTCATTCATTCATTCCGGCCAAATAAAGAAAATTGAAATATGCCTCCTGCGTTTCATACACGAATCCCACGTGTTACAAATTATTTTTTATGGATTGATGTGCCAAAAATAAAAACATAAAATTTGTCAGAAATCTCTACAACAACAACCCATAACAGTTGGTGTTTTACAAGGTGGTGCAATTCAAGCGTAGGTAATATTCTTATATCCACATTTCCAGCCGTTCTATACAAATTTAATACAAAATATCGTTCATTACTGTCAAACATCAACATTTTGTTACATTCGTGCCATTTTTCAAAAGAAAAGCAACCCGTATGTTAAATAAACATGCAACTGCTATCATCAAACTTGTGGCCGAGTACAGACAAACCGGAAGTGCTGCCAACCTACCAAGACAACCAAGTGATAGGAAATCAAACCGGAATTATGACCGTAATATTGTTTTGTCTCGCCTATATGAGTTGAAGCGCCCATAAGCTTACATAGAAAGGGATACATTATGCCTTCAAGGGAGACCATTCAGTGTCCAAACTATCCGATAATGGCTAAATTCATCATGCCTATGAACAAGTTGCATCAACAATGACCTCACAATTTACATGTTCATGTTTAGTTGTCAATGATGCATTAAATTGACTGATTGTGAAAAAATGCTTTACAGACTAACGATTTACTGTCCAGTATGATGATGATCTGGCACATGCTTAGCGAGCGTAAAGAACCTTGCATAGATCTAAGATATTAAGAAGATATCCCTACAGTATATTTCAGAAATTACAAAATGTTAATGCGTTCCTGATACCATGCTATTATGGGAGAGAACATGCAACACTCAAGAGATTGATTTCGTGACAAACAGTGGTCTCCGTTACCTGCTTCTTGTTCAATTTAAACTTTCGTGAAGTTTATGAAAATTCAACATATGATGGTAACATGGTTGAAGTGAAGTTGACTCAAATTTGGTATTATGTTATGCCTGTCCGGAGATATGCTTTATGATGTAGTCGGAGTACTTATAAGTTTTGAGTAGTATATAAGGATACATATTATTTATACTAGATTAACACCCCACACCATACATAATTGATTTATAAAAGCAAATAACATCTATTGTCAATTACACGTTATGTGTCTTTGTTTGAAATTCAGTCTTAATCCTTTCCAAAAAGACAAAGATATAGGGTGATCAAATTCAAAAGCTGGTACAGATGACAAAGATGATGTTGATAAAGATTTTATTTGTGAAATTTTTAGAAAAAAAATACTAAGACAAGCTTTATCAATTTGGGACGGTAAAACAAGGTCTTGTTTCGGAAAGAGTTAAAGAGTGAAAACAACAACTTTGTCAAATTCAATTTCACATGCCTATGTAAATCTAGACTTCTGTTTCTCAAAAATTTCTTTGGAGCTTTCTGGTGGGACTGGTGCTAAGTGAGCTGATATTCTACGAGGATCTGAAGCCTCCAATTCCTTTCCTTTTTTCATCCCTACTTGGTCTTCTAACCTAGCCTTTAGCCCTCCTATCAGAAGTATATACGAGAACTCTTTTTCTTGTTTTATAGGACGCACTGTCCACCTTCCACTTTTTTTATTCCATGTTCTGTTGAGTGTGAAAACAAAAAATAGGTTGAATACACTAACGCCAAAGCCATTTGTTTATGAAAACGGCCTTGGTAAAAGACAATTGCCTATATTCTTATTCTTCAGTTATTGAAAAATTTAATGTTGTGTATAAGATAATATCACTTTTGTTTCAATCAATTTTTGCCCGAGTTAAATTGTTTTTCTGTTTTATCACATATTTTGTGGTGTTATATTCATTTATCAATTAACCAATAATGCAATTATTTAATAGCACATTACTTCATCAAATTCGATAAAGTGATAACCTTAGTGATCCATCTGTATTCAAATGGTTAGGTCTGTTCAGGTGGAGATTGTGGTCCAGTGCAGCCAGCAGATTTCTCACCCTGTAGGGGAGTAGGCAAATCTCTTTGCGCAGTACATTAGGATGTGTTGATGGAAATTTTCCAGATCAGCTGTACTTCTGTAAATAGATCAAAACAAATACATACCAAAATATTTTTCAGAATTCAAATACAGGGTTTTCATAGAGTAAAGGGTTGGTAAGGAATAACGGATGACCTTAAGGAAGGTCAAATTGCATGGAACAGATATATCATTGTAAAGAAACAGCCATGAACCATGAATAATCCGATGTCTATTCGTCCTCACATCGGATTATTCATGGTTCATGGCTGTTTTTGTCTAGTTTTAATATTGTGTTATAAAACTAGTATTGAATACTTTTATACAAGGTAACTTTATCTATTCTTGAATTAGATATATAATCACTATAAGTTACCTTTCTGGATGTTTATGTAACTATATACATATCAGTAATTTTGTATACATCCAGTTATGTGTTGCTGTTGCGCCCAATATGACCTTAGTAGTCGACGGGCCTTAAAACACTATTCATTCATTCATTGTAAAGAAGTTGCATACCAAATTTGAGCTTTGTATATCAAATTCTTTTGGAGAAAAGGCAAATGTTAAGTTTTCGGACAGACAGATGGATAGACAGACAAACGGACGGGCAGACAAATGGACACAAGTAAAACAATATGCCCCCCCGATATCTCAATTGGGGCATTACGGAGGCATAAAATGTGTGTCATAGCACAGAAAATATTGAATATAAAGGAGGAATTGTTTATCTTTAGGTAGTTGGCCAAGCAATGTTGTACTTAAATATGGAATATGAAGTGAATATCCTAAGTAATAAGGCAGTTATGGCCAATGTTAAAGTTTCCAGACAGACTGATGGACATAATGACATACAGACAGACAAACAAGTCAAGAACTATATGCCTCCCTAATCGGGGCATGGAAATGTCCATAATTAGTTTATCTCTCCTTTTTTGAACATGCTTTGTTATAATGTATACAAACTGGGGCAATGTGAAATACAATGAGTTTCACAAACCTTCACAATTTTCGCAACAATACTGCTTCTGGCAGTGGAGCCCAAGGCCTGTAACAAACTTCTCTTTTGTCCACTTGTGGGTTCTTCCTCTGGTTAATTGGGAATGAGCACTGAATCATCAACAGCCACTGGAGCGCTGTATCCCATAGATGAAATTGAGATAAACCACAATGAACCAGGTTTTACCAGACAGTTGGCAAATTAATACGATTTCCCAAACGTCTGTGAACTTGATAAATCCTGATCCTTTCAACCTTTGATCCATTTAACCCAATGGCGTTGAAGTATTGAAGACTGGGTCCGGTCTGTCTTCTTTTCATAGGATTGGATTTTACTGGATTTCTTCATGATTTTGACATTGATTGTTTTCTTCTCATCCGCGTTGTGTTTCGAGGCCTGTGGCAATAAGTAATTCTGGGGTTATTGCGTCAAAATTAAAGTAAAATAATTTGAAAATTCCAATTGAAAAGAAGATTCAGAGTAATAGTGAAAGGAAAAATATTTCCTTGTATTACAGCAATGTTCTTCATAATAGTGCAACTGTTGAAAGATATAAATGGAAAATGCTCTGTAAACAATAATAGTGCAACTGTTGAGAGATGTAAACGCTCTGTAAACAGCATGAAAGAAATTGTTATCAAGACATTACAAAGAGAGTCCTTGTAATTTTTTGCATGCAAACACTTATTAATTTACCTTAACAAAAGGAATAAAAGATACAGAATAACCAACAAAACATATTTCTTATCAATTCAAAGAATCATGTCATTATAAATAATAAGTATCCCTTGAAATAGTACTATATTTCTTCACAACAGCATTCCATACTGATCAAATTGAAAAGCATTCCACACAATATCAATTGAAATACTATTTCAGTACAGAGTTGAATGGAAATTCAAAGAAAATGTTTATTACCACCATTCTCTAGATGTTTATTGAATTCATTTCTGTCATTTATTGTGAAAACTTTCCAAATCCAGGAAATGAAGTTTTTCAAGAATTCTTTCAAAATGCTATCGTAAATTCCTGTGGTATATTTTGGCTTTTTGAATTAACATGGAAACATCGACTAAAAAAGACTAGCCATAAAGTATAGAAATAGAGAAAAATAATATTTCTTATATCAAGTTTTGTTGCATTTCAGCCATTAATTCACGAGATATCAAACAAATTGCCATTTTTCTGCGGCGTAATTCTAATTGTTACACAGCGATTTTTGGTGAACAAACTGGGCTTATTTGCGTAATCGACATCGAAATTTGATTTTCGTTCGACACAAACATTCTACAGCATTTCCACTGTAATATAATATATTTTTCAATGTGTTTGACGTTACTTAATCGCAAAATTATTCATAAATACCCGCCGCCGTTGAAAATTTATGTTACATGTTACACGCGTTTTTTCGCCGAATTTACGAACAAAAAGTCTTTCTAGCAAATTTATATAAACTAACAACCTGAAAAGAGTACGTCATGATCTTACGGTTATTCTGACATCTAACAATGTTTTGTGAAGGAAAACGCGTCTTGCAAAATTCAGTTATGAATCGCAGAGAGTAGCGTTTTGTGAAAAGTTCCCAATACCGTGCGCGACGTCATATATATTAAAGAATGAGTCAAACTGTTAGCAAACAGCACTTGCATTGAAAAGGCAATAGGTATTTCTTTTATCTAATTACTTACTTATAATGATAGGTGTTGACTCATCTGTAACAAATGGATCCATCGTTTCTGGTTCATACTAAAACAAACCCAAAAATCCACCTTAAAATTTAAACCGTTACATACAATATTTCAACACCCACTCATTTATACCCCAAGGAAAGAATCTTCTAAAATGTTAAAGTAATGATATACAGCTCAATTATAAAAACCACTTTAAATTGTTTGCATTTTGTGTTTACATTAGGTTAATTGACCAACTGTAATTTCTCTAATAGCATATATTATAGCGGACGAGAATTGACCTGGCAGAGCATTCCATTCGATAAGCATGGGTTGCTCTGCCAGGTCATTTATCGTGAGGTATACACACATTCATCACAATAATGATGAGTCAAAGAAATTAGTTTTCAATTTAATACTTACATGGACAGAAGTATCTTGTGTTGTTTGGCTGGTGATAACTGGGTCTGAGTCTGCTGTCGTTGTTTTCGTTGTTGTAGTTTCTGTGGGAGTTGATGTAGTTTCTGTGGGAGTTTCTGTGGGAGTTTCTGTTGATGATGTCTACAAATGAATCAAGAATCAAAATTTAGTATGGCTCATCCACCATGCAAGTTTTTGGGAATGTGTTCGAAGTCATTGGTAAACAACAAGACTCATTAACCCTTACTCAAACAAGATCTTGTTATACCCCTATTAGAATTGACTTAGGAAAACATTGAGATAAACAGAAGACAAATGTTGATAATCAACATTTTCTTCTTTTGCTTCAATATGTTTTGATTGTAAAACAATCCTGTTTATAGTATCAATCTTTTCATCTGTAGCAGCTTTCCAAAGTCTAACATCTAATATTCTGCTCTTTAGGGAAGAATTTAAGGATTTTCTGTAATCATTTCAGCAATCTGAAATTTTTTTAAACTTATAACCAAACTCATTTTCTAGTTTTTAATTGCTGTCAAGAAGTCAGCGAAGAAATTACAACATCTGAATGAAACAAAAAGATGTCACAGCATGTGTGAGGAGAAAACATTTTTCCTCTTTTCACTTGATCCCCCACATCCCCATTCATCCTAAATATTATGAAAATAAGCACACAAACAGATCTAGACTTACTTCACAAATTTTATTTCCTTCGATGTAAACCGTGAGGCCTGTCCTAATGGTTGAACAAAGCTGTTCGCATCCTAAACAAAACTTCACTTCCACGATTCTTAAATTTGGCAGGTTGTCGAGTTGTAAGGTTGATGACTCCATCAGAATCAGTCTCATGATTTCGAGAATTTTCACGTCATCATTCTCGTGGAACCTTGTTCCCCCTCTAACAGTCGAACACGAGAGAATTGGCCCTTCCATTACACATTCTTCTGCCCAACATTTCACGATTAACTTGATGAAAACGAGAAAAATTGGCTTCATTTTTCGACTTTCCCTAACAATGGGAGGTGGAAAAAAGTACCCGGATAAAAAAAAACAAACAAAGAAAGAAATTACCCGGATGCGGGTGGATTAATGTTTTATTTTGTTATATTAAAACTAAGTTCGATATTGTGTAAGAAACGTAGTGGTCGAGTAGATCTGTCATCGGATTAGCGGTCTAGAGAACCAAGGATCGAAACCAGGCATGAGCGCTATATTTCTTTTATCTAATTTTTGATGAAATTATGAAATTTGATTTAATTTTATACAAATGTTCGCTTTTAAAAAGGGTTCTAGTGTTGTGATAGAATAGAACTTCAATTATATTCTAAACATTTTTATATGATTAATTTGATTTTTTAGCTCACCTGACCACGAAGTGCTCAAGGTGAGCTATTGTGGTCGCTCACCGTCCGTCGTCCGTCCGTCCGTTCACAATTTCTTCAAACATCTTCTCCTCCTGAACCATTGGGCCAATTCTGACCAAACTTGGCTGGAATGTTCCTTGGGTGCCCTTTTTCAAAACTTGTTCGTTAATTTTTGATTTTCCAAAAAATGTGGGCGTGGCAGGGCGGGGCTTAAACATCCTAAGAAAATTATTTAAAAATCAACCATTGGGTCAATTTGAACCAAACTAGGTAGAAATGTTCCTTGAGTGACTCTCTTCAAAATTTGTTTTCAAATTTTAAGATTAGTCAAAAAATGTGGGCGTGGCAGGGTGGGGCGTATAAGACTTACTAAGGAAGATAACCAATCAGTGAAGCCGTAAGACTTTTAGTGTTAACACTTTTAGTGTTAAAGTTGCCTCCCTTGGTCCATTTTGATAAACTTGGATTTTATCTGATCAATGATCTAGACTTTCCCCAGCTTAAGTAAACAAATGGGGATTTAATCTAGCTGTTATCAGTGTTCTAGAATAGTGGATAAATTTCAACTCTAATATAACATCATTGAGCATGTAAAATATTATAACTAGAATTGTAGTTACAACATTTGTCAGACTATGTGACTTTATCAATATTTCTATAGAATGAATATTCATGAATGTAAATTATCTTTAATGATTTATATACATGTATCTTCATTTTAATAAAATATCAATAAAATTTTGAAATGTGTGAATGGTTTTAAATACTTACTGGTACCGCAAATAATATCTGATTATCCGTCTGTAATAGAAAAACAATACTTTGCATTATTTATCACCCAATCCATGTTTAGAAGTAAATTTCAAAGATGGATTAGGTAATCAACATTTTCGAGATTTCAAAGATGATTATTGATACGTAAAAATATAAACATTTCATACATTGAATAAAACGCAAAAATGCTTTCCTCAACACAAATACTATAAAAAGAGAAAATACTTTGGTGATATGTAATGTCAGCTTACCAGATCTACTATTTCCTGTGGCACAGGTGGCACAGGTTGTGCATGAGTGTCTTCACTCTGCTCTTGAGGCTGTGTCTGTAAAAATAAGTAGAATGCTCACTATTATCTTTTTCTCAATTTGCTATATGAATTCAAACGATGGTTCATCAGTTCAACAATCTAAGAAATAGTCTAAAAAATAGTCTAAGAAATACACTCACGATAACGTAATAGTTGGCATCAGCCCTGAAGGGGGCTATTGCGGCCGCCCTCCACGGGGTGGTGTAATTTCCACGGAGGTTGCTTGAGGTGACACCCCCTGATTAGGGGTACCAGACGAGGACTGAAACAGACAAAACATGGTCATATAAATCTATATGCTGTTATTTTTCAAATACGTTGAATAAATCATCTTTGGTTTTGTCAGCACCTAGATTTAGATTCAATGATATCAGATTAATTGGTGTCTAGTCATTGCTATAGATACCAACAATCTGCATCTAGTCATCGGTATAGCGCCACAATCATAGGTTCTAAAACTGTCTTACACTAGATCGATATGACATAAGGACATTAAGTAGTAAAAAAACGATTTTTATAATCATTATTATTACTGTTATTATTATTGTGCTTAAAAAAGACGACGCTCTATTTTCAAATTCAGTTGCAGCAACAAAAAGAAATGTTTTAAGATTAAAACAACGCACCAATCTGAACTAAAAAATCAAAGCAAAAGGACGACACACAAAAAAGCAAATAACAGAACTAAAAAGATAAGACAACTTCAAGGTCAATATAGAATAGAGATTTCACTTTTGAAAATCGAAGCGACCACTCACGAAGCAATTTTTCGTGTCGGAAATATATTCTTTATTCAACTTTTTTTTCTTTCAGTATTTCACGTTTAAAAAAATTCGAAGCGACCACTCACGAAGCAATTTTTCGTGTCGGAAATGTGGTCTTTATACAACTTTTTTTTTTCTTTCAGTATTTCACGTTTAGATTGGAAAGACATTCGTAAAGAATCTAAAGATGCGAATAATACCGACTTCTAAAGACTTAAACATACGAAAAAGAATGATAATTTTAAAAATAAAATTTAGACATAAAAGAATAAGAAATTAAAAGACTTCCTCCTTAAAGAGGGCGTTGTACCTTTCGAATGAAGGTACGAGTCGCATTAAATCTTTTACTTCTTCCTCATTGAAAGAGATAGATTTCATCTTTGAGAAATCAAACTTTCCAATTGTGAAGCAATTTTTTGTATCCGATATGTGCAGATACGTTTTGCCTTTATAAGGCATAAATGTCATCTATTTGGTTTTACCAAATTTAATGAAAGCTTTTGAGAGCTTTCCATCATTAGTACGCCTGGATTGAAAAGCCATAATTCAAAGATCCGTATTACAAATTATCAAGAAAGTTGTGAGGTTGGGAAGATCATTGGAATCATTTATACTCGTGTTAGCTGTCACTCATTTGCTTGATTTATGACGATATTGGTTCAATTTGAAGAAAAAGCAGTCAGCTTGAAAAAACCAAGCCAACGTATTTTCACCTCGTTGGTCATCACAAAAAATGTAAACATCCCACAATTTTTTTTATCTGTTACAGATCATTGCATTCATAGGTAAACACCGATGGAATACACATCCATTAATTACACCCTTAACCATTGTTTAGTTTCCCGTTCGTGAAAATGTCCTTTTCGTAAAATATTTTCCATTTCGTTATTTTCTTATGTAAGGAAGACGTAAATCGTACCGACCTATTATATAACTGCGCAATTGACTCACTGCGCAATTTTCGGTGAAATAAAACGGAGTAGGACAAAGAAAAGAAAGAAAAATGAAATTCTTAATCAACATCAGCATCCGCCAATTTGTGCCCCCTTTTTTATTGATGATGAATGTATTGAACGACCAGGGCTCATGGATTGTTCGAGCTTGGATGTGAGTGTGAACTACGAAGCCAAGAGACTGTCCGAGGTCAGCAGAATTATCTTCACCCGTTTCATGGGACGACTTAGTTTAACCAATCTACCCGATGTGAGGATGGTGGAGGTTCAGTACGGGGAACCAAACTGCAACCAACTTACCAACTTTGATAGACGGGTGGTTTTGAGGGGAGAACATGGCTCCATATCTTGCCAGGTGTGTAAAATAGATTTCAAAAAATACTGTTTATATAAGTCTCATTTCGACAAAAGACTCGCTATCACAAGCTCAATCATGATGCCGTCCTTGTCCAAGACTGAAAGGTAAAAGCTCGAACACACCATTTAAGATACTTGAACCATACATGTTTTAAATGACAAGTCTAGTACACCACCTAGACAATTCGCCTCGACCTTATCATTTTATGGGTTATAACATATATACAGATGGTTAAAGGGACATTTCATTCCATTTTCAATTTCTTACAGTATGTCTTGATGCCAAGATTGGTCATTCTAAAGAGTATAAATACTATTAGTTTTTAAAAGTTGTTGCCAATAAGCGAGAAACACGCATAGTCCGTCTTATGACCCAGGTAAAAAATGATTTCGCTGCACCCCCCTAGGTACCAAGGTTGTTATATACCCTTTTAAAGCTTGAAATATGTTGGATACGATGCACAATGTTGTCAAGTTGTAAACCTGTGCAGATCTCGTGGAAACGCACAAATATGTGGGTGGGGTAAGATAACATATGAATCATTTGAAATACATTTGTCAAATAAAAATCGTCTTAAACCTAACAACTTAGGAATAAACTCCTTCAAATTCATAAAATTATTATGGAATAAACCAGAAGAAACACACAAAACACATTTCAACCGATTATGCGTAGAAATAAGTCTCAGATATCTCGTCAATTTGCATATGGTGGGTGGGGTAATTTTTACACAGTAAAACACTTGACCACAATAACAAATTATCGCTTTATTGTTCGGTAAAACGTTCGTACAACCGTTTTTAGATTGAATAAAACTTATTTGGATCTTAGCTAAACACATTCACAAAAAATCTTACCGGATATACAAAAGAAACGGTTCAAGGCTTATCTTGAAAGTAGCCCCTATTTCCCAGTAAATTACAAAATCGTCCTTCAAATGATTTCAAATAAGGCGGAATTGTATGAAGATCGCTGCACCCCTAACTCCTGATGCACCAAGACTGTTATATACCATTTTAAAGCTTAGAATATGCTGGATACAATGTACAATGTTGTCAAGTTGTAAACCTGTGCAGGTCCCGTGTAAACAAATAATATGTGGGTGGGGTAAGATAAGATACAATTTATTTGAAATGCATTTGTCATATAAAAATCGTTTTAAACCCAACAACTTAGGAATGTACTCATTCAAATTCATAAAATTATTATGGAATAAAGCAGAAGAGACATGCAAATTACATTTCAACCGATTTTACGAGGTAATAAGGCTCATAAATCTCGTCTAATTGCATATGGTGGGTGGGGTAATCTATACACAGTAAAACACTTGGTCACACAAACAAATAATCGCTTTATTGTTCTGAGAAACATTTGTACAGTCGTTTTTAAGATTAAATACTTATTCGGATCTTGGTAAATAATCTTCACTAAATATCGTATCAGATATAAACAAGATACAGTTCTAGGCTTATCTTGAAAGCGATCATATTTCCCTGTAAATAACAACATCGTCCGTCAAATGATTTTTAAATAAGGAGGTTTTTAAGATTTCTGCACCCCTAACCTCTGATGTACCAAGGCTGTTATATACCAGTTTAAAGCTTGGAAAATGATGGATACAATGCACGATGTTGGCAAGTTGTAAACCTGTGTAGGTCCCGTGTAAACACATACTTATGTGGATGGGGTAAGATAAGAAACAAGTTATATGAAATACATTTGTCAAATTGAAATTGTCTTAAACCCAACAACTTAGGGCTTAGCAAATTCGAATTAATGAACTTATGTTGAATAAACCTGAAGGGATATACAGAAAACGTTTCAATTCATCATAGGCTGAAAGAATGCTAATATATTTCGTAAAATTGCACATGGCTGGTGGGGTGTTTTATACAGAGTAATATACGTAGCCACACAAACAAATAATAGCATTATTGTTCTGTGAAACGTCAGTCCAACAGTTTATAGATTAAGTACAATCTTTTTTTTTTGGATCTTAGTAAAACACCTTCACTCAATATCTTAACAGATATATACAAGACAGGGTTTTATACTGCATTTGAATATGCTCCCTGTAAGTTACAACATAGTCATTTACATGATTTCACTCATGTTGGCTATTGAAGGAGTTGCTACATCCGACCACAATTTCTCAAAGCTGTTACATACCACTTTAAAGCTTGATATATACTGGATACAATGCACAATGTCCTCAAGTTGTAAACATGTGGAGGTCCCGTGGAAACACGCAAATATGTGGGCGGGGTAAGATAAACATTTTTAATACATTTGTCAAATATATATCGTCCTAAATTCACCCATTTAGAAATGTTCTCATTCAAATGCATGGAATTATAACTGAAATTACCTGAAGAGATCTACTAAATACATTTCAATCGATGACACCAAGAAAAAGGCTACGGCGGATCCAGGATTTCTTCTAAATGAAACCAACTTTCTTCAATATTGGACCTCAAAAATTGGACAAATCAACTAAACAAACTTCTTCTAAATAAAAAACTGATGTCAGTGTTCCGAGGTCTTGTTACAACTTTCTGTTTTGACCCTGGGCCGGTGGAATTGGGCAAATAGCGACGTTTGTCGTAAATTGGGAAAAAACTAAAACATGTATAACAGCTATCAATTAGACTGTATGTATGTAAAATACACTTGTAAATACTCTTGTTTAAGAACTTTCATCAAAACTGTATTCAAAACGTTTGTAAATGAAGATATTGCCTTATCGTGGAGAAATCTGGGTGCTCATTGGGAATTTTCACTCAAGAATTGAAATTGTCAGTCTCAATCTAATAACGATTAGATTGTGATCAGAAAAAATATTGCAGAGATTCTTTTTGTGGTGATTCACACCAGAGATGTGCTACCGGTGCACGTAATTGCACAATAACAGCTTCCAGTCGTGGTGACTGCAGTGATTGTGATAACTATGGGCATCAGTCATGTAACAGCTATAAAACTGATTGTAATGTGTAAGTCTCCAAAGTTGGGTAAAAACATAACATATAGGTGTAAGCTAAGACAAAAAAAGCTTTAAGCATTTTTTGAGGACACTTAACTCTTGATACAATGGTCTGATTTATTCGGTAGTGCAAATAGAAGAGTTTAATTGCAAGCCCAGTTGATCACAATAGCTGAATTGTGCCCCGCATTTCTCATTTTTAATTGATTAATAAATTAGAAAAATATCAAGAAATGTACAAAATAAGGGGAAGCATGAACTCAACAAAGCCATTCTCTAAAAGATTTTTTTGCCAAGCCCGTGGAAGTATTTTACTCCGAAAAGTGTCATTCAGAAATAAAATACGTCCCTGTATTAATTATTAACGGACTGTATTATCGATTTCAAGTTGACATATACATCTTTTTATGAATCTTTGCTGTCCTTAAAATCATTTGTATTACTTTTCCACATCAATTTAGAAACAAAACGAATTTTTATGCGCCTTTTCCATGTGCAAATCTGCTGTTTGCCGTCATATTGGACGCCATCATGTTATTAGTGTGTTGTCCAATGATGCCACAGTAAAACCTTTTTCATTCACAAATCAATACAATTATCTTATATCAAAAATGCTGAAATATTTTCAAAAGATATTCTTGCTCAAATGAACTGTCCAGGGACTCCATACAATATGTATTTTGCTATATGACTATTGATAGTTAAAGCAGAGATTATTGTAAGTTAGAGGTGAAGATCGAACATATGGGAGCAGCTTAGAACTATTATTTCTTGTTTATATCTGTTCAATTGGGTGAAGATGTTGTATTAATAATTTGTATTTAATCTATAAATGGTTGTACAAACGTTTCACGGAATAATAATAGTATTATTTGTTTGTGTGGCTAAGTATTTAACTGTGTATAAATTACCCCCCCCCCCCCCACACACACACACACACCAACCGTATGCAAATTGACTAACTATCTGGAATTATTTCTGCGTATAACCGATTTGAATGTGTTTTGTATATCGCTTCTGGTCATTTCAATAATAATTGCATGCATTTGAAGTGTGGGAACATTTCTTGTCAGTTTAAGACGATTTATATTTGACAATTGCTTTACAAAAATATGTTATCTTACCCCACCCATATATTTTGTATGCTTACACGGGATCTCGACATGTTTACAACTTGGCAACATTGTGCATCGTATCCAGCCTATTTCAAGCTTTGAAATGGTATATAACAATATGGGTACATCGTGGTCGGATTCAGCAACTCCTGTAATAGTCGCCTTGCAAGATACCAACTAAAAGACTATGTTGTAAGTAACAGGGGGTGGGTGGGAGATTTTCAATTGCAGTCTACAACTCTTGTATATATCTGATAAGATATTGGGTGAAGGTGGTCTACTAAGATCGAAATAAGTTTGCAGTTCATCTGTAAACGGTTGGACTGACGTTAAATCACAGAACAATAATGGGATTATTTGTATGTGTTGCTATGTATGTCACTTAGTATGAAACACCCCGCCATAGGCATTTTTACGAAATATCTGAGCATTATTTCTGCCTACAATCAATCGAAACGTTTTGTGTATATCCCTTCAGGTTAATTCAATGATGATTTTATGAATTTTAATATGCTAATTCCTAAATGGTTGAGTTTAAGACAATTTTGATTTGACAAATGCATTTCAAATAATTTATATGTTATCTTACTCCACCACATATGTATTTGCTTACACGCGACCTGCACAGGTTAACAACTTGACAACATCATACATTGTATTCAGCATATCCTAAGCTTTAAAATGGTATTTAACAACCCTGGTGCATCGGGGGTTAGGGTTGCAGATATCTCCTTAACCTCCCCCTTTATTTGAAATCATTTGACGACGATGTTGTGATATCGGGGAAATAGGAGGCACTTCTAAGAAAAGCATAGAACTGTATTTTGTTTATAACTGATTAAGTATTTGGTATAGATGTTTAACTAAGATCCAAATAAGTTGTTTTTAATCTAAAAACGGTTGTACAAACGTTTCACGGAACAATAATGCGATTATTTGTTTGTGTGGCTAAGTGTTTTACTGTGTATAAATTACCCAACCCACCATATAAAATTTGACGAACTATCTTAGCTTTATTACCTCGTATAATCGGTTGAAATGTGTTTTGCATGTCTTTTCTGCTTTATCCCATAATAATTTTATGAATTTGAATGAGTACATTCCTAAGTTGTTGGGTTTAAAACGATTTTTATATGACAAATGCATTTCAAATAAATTGTATCTTATCTTACCCCACCCACATATGTATTTGTTTACACGGGACCTGCACAGGTTTACAACTTGACAACATTGTACATTGTATCCAGCATATTCTAAGCTTTAAAATGGTATATAACAGTCTTGGTGCATCAGGGGTTAGGGGGGGCAACAATCTCCGTACAAATCCGCCTTATTTGAAATCATTTGACGGACGATGTTGTAATTTACTCGGAAATAGGGGGTACTTGCAAGATAAGCCTAGAACCGTTTCTTGTGTATATCCGATTAGCTTTTTCGTAAATGTGTTTTACTAAGATCCAAATAAGTTCTATTTAATCTAAAAACGGCTGTACAACGTTTCATGGAACAATTATGGGATAATTTGTTTTTGTGTCCAAGTGTTTTACTGTGTGAAAATTACCCCACCCGCCATATTCAAATTGACGAAATATCTAAGCCTTATTTCTATGTATAATCGGTTGAAATGTGTTTTATATGTCTCTTCTGGTTTAATCCATAACAATCGTATGAATTCGAATGGGTACATTACACAGTTTTTTTGGTTTTAGACGACTTTTTTTTTACAAATGTATTTCAAATAATTCAAATGTTATCTTACCCCACCCATACATTTGTGTGTTTCCACAGGACCTGCACAGGTTTACAACTTGACAACATTGTGCATCGTACCCAGCATATTTCAAGCTTTAAAATGGTATATAACAACCTTGGTACCTAGGGGGGTGCAGCGAACTCCTTAAATAGCCCCCTTATTTGATTTCATCCGACGGACTAGCATTTAAAGTTGAGACATAATCGATAAATTGCATATAAATCCGAACTGTTGTCCACAACAATTTGTTCAATTTTAACACAAAAATATAAATTTCTCGTAAACAGCGCAATATTTTGGCTTGAAATTTTCAGAATTTTCATAAGGAAATATGCTCTTTCAGATAAACATAAAAGTAAAATTTATGACAAAAAATTCTGAAATGTCACTTTAAGAAAATTTGATACAAGAGTATTATTCAATTGAATTGTGATATGCGCACATGATTTCAACTGAATTGTGACCCCCAGCTGTGGAGGGGGATTAGAAATATCCCGGCTGCCCTGTCCTGTAGCAAATGGTAAGACCCCATGCAAAGGACAGTGTGTCCGTTATAAGTGCGGACCCGCTTGTTGGCCGTGAGTGGAGACTCGTAAGCCGGAAAAGGGGATCCTGGTCAGTTTAGGGAAGCCCATGGCTCTCCAGCTTCCCAACACGCTGGCTTTGGCCTCGGCTTCGGTGTAAACGGGAGCTTAGATGGGCCCGGTCTAGGCAAACGGCTGGTCGCTTTAGACTGAACATGGTTCATTGATATCCAGATACAGACCTCGTTTTTGTTTTATTACAATGTTATGGGTGCATGTGTCACTTTTTGCATTGTCATTTCACGTTAAGTTTGTTCAAGTCTATCTAGGCTCATGGGCTAATTGAGTTGATTAAATGTCTTGTCCGGGACTGATTTGCATGATGAATCTCTGTAATTAGGGTTATATCATGTATCTTGGCCCCGAACACGTTAGTTGGTTGGCTCGAGTATACTATCTGGGTAACCCTGGCATGGGGAGCTGGATATCCACTCCAATTACCATGTCCCCTTGTTGGGTTAGGGTTAGGCGGGTGGGGGCCCGGATAATGAAGTTTAAATCTCTAAACATGGATACTCAAAAGTTTAAAAGAACGCGATCTCAATTGGACTCGGACTCGGAAAACACTAGCCAATCACACTTCCCAAGGTTTCTTCTAATAGAACCAACAGATCCTGAAAAGCCTTTAGTCAAATTATCGCCCTTCGTCATCCACAAATGTCTTTTGTCGTATGCAGGCGAACCTAAATCAGTGAAAAAGCTCAGATCTGGTGCTCTATTGGTTGAAGTGGACAAAAAGTCTCACGCCGACAATTTAATGAAAGTTTCTAAATTCTTCAATGTTCCGGTTAAATGCACTGAGCATGTTGTTCTCAACACATCGAAAGGCCTCATACGCTGCCCTGATCTCCAGGGAGTGTCCGAGGATGAAATTGTTGAAGAGCTGGAATCACAATTAGTTACTGCGGCTAAAAGAATTCACATCACTAAGAAAGGTATCAAACAACCAACAAACACAATAATTCTCACCTTCAAAACTTCTTTGCTACCTAAATCTTTGAAAATTGGCTACCTAAAAGTGAATGTCGATCTCTATATACCAAACCCTCTGCAGTGCTACAACTGCTTTAAGTATGGTCATCATGAGAGAAATTGCAAAGAGTCGGATGCACGTTGTCGGCGTTGTTGCGAGTCAGGTGAATCGCATGACATCGATGAATGCTCCAATCCGCTAAAATGTGTAAATTGCGGCGAGGAACACTTTGCAACCTCTCATGCTTGTTCTCATTGGAAGAGGGAAAAAGAAATAGTGACCGTTAAGTACAAGGAAGGACTTTCTTTTTTTGAAGCGAGGAAAATAGTAGAAAACAGGACTAATATTCAAAACTATGCCCAAACAACAAAAATTAACTCTAGCAAAGAATGTGAAAACTGCAAAGGCCTCTTTGGAAAATTGTGTATTCTTTTTCCAGAGAAGAAGGAAGAGATTGCAAAATTGTTTTCTTCAAATAAACCTTCGCCAACAGTCTCATCCTCTACTACTGACAAGCCACAATCAACAAATAAAACTCCTGAACCTCCAGTTAACACCATATCTCAACCAGTCGCAGTTAACAATGTTAATAAATCAGATCAAAAGTCCGAGTCACAGTCTTCTAAACAGTCTTTAAGTCAAGAATCAGGCAACCAAAATCGAAGGCCTGTACCTTCGAAACCGGTGGTCTCTGACCGCCAACCAAAGGGATCCCAGGATCCCATTAAACAATACAATCGGTATCATAGTCTTGAAGAAGACATGATAACCGATGACCTCGCAGATTCCAAAAAGAATAAGCAAGGCAGCAGCATTATAAAACTTAACAAAAGATGAGTAATTTCAAATTTCCAATAATCTGTGGTATAATTTTAATCCTAATATCTCTCATGGCGAGTACTATTATTCAATGGAATTGTCGAAGTATTAAATCCAATTTTGAAGAACTTAGTCTTTTAGTCTCTAAAAAAAAACCAGTAGCAGTTTGTTTACAAGAAACCTTCCTTAAAGATACAGACAAGTTTACCTTTAAATATCATTCTTGTTATTTTAAAAACTTTACGGGAAGTGAAAGAGCATCAGGAGGTGTAGGTATCATTGTGAATAACAATGTTCCACATCGCCCTGTGCAGCTTGACGCTACTTTACAGGCAGTTGCCGTAAGTGGTGTTTCTCTCAACAAAACAGTAACCCTTTGTTCTATTTATCTTCCTCCTAGTTCTCCTGTTGACAACAGGAAACTAGATCGTCTTGTTGAACAGTTACCCAAGTCTTTTATTTTAATGGGAGATTTTAATTCCCACCATACACTGTGGGGTTGTTCAAACACAGACAACAAGGGCCATATTGTTGAAGACTTTATTTCAAGGCACGATCTTTCTCTTTTAAATGATAAGTCATCTACTTATCTACATCCTGCTACTGGTTCTTATTCATCGTTAGACTTGACAGTTTGCAGTCCTCAAGTTTTTCCAGATTTTAACTGGAAAGTTGATGACGACCTGCATGGCAGTGCATGGCAGTGACCATTTTCCGATTCTTATTTCGGAAATAGGGCTATCTGTACAGGAGCGACCACAGAGTTGCTATATAGAAGTATGTGGCATTTATCTACAGGGTTCTCCACAAAATAATGTGAGGATGTTGTCTATACAGTAGAATTCCAGAGTGCTTTGGGAACAGAGTTGTAGTCCTTCAAATGAGTTCTAGTAAAAATTATTATAAGTCTCTTCTAACAATGTTTCTGTATCCAGAGAAGAGGGGAAATGTTGAAATGCGTTGAAATAAAGACCACTAGTGCAGATGATTAATGTGCATAAGTGCACTTTCAGCGGATCTACGTGTTGTCAAGCCTGGACCGTTGTAGATTGGCACATCCAAAAGGTGTAGGCGGACGTACAGAATTTGATGGGTAGTTGTGTTTGCAGACAATTTGCCGATAACCAATATTTTCTCCGTTTGCTGCAGCTTTTTACGTGACAAATCGCACACTAATTGTTTCGTTGTCAACACCCAGTTTGTCGCCTGTAGTAGGTTTGAAATTGAACAACACTGAAATTTCGAAGTTTCGGGATGCGTTTACTCAGTAACTGAACCATTTGCCATACGCAATATGATCTATTCAGTGTGAGTAAATTAGGTTCATTACTTCGACACGAATTCTATGATGGATTAAAATTTTAATCTATCACACAGAGACAGAGCTAGCCTCCAGAGACAGAGCCAGCCACCAGAGACAGAGCCACTGTAGAAATTGCTCAAATCTTATTTTCACCAATCATTTCTAAGGTTTTGTGACATGGGAAAGGGATGTCTAATCGAGAGTATTCCTCGGTTAGTATATAACATATTTTGGCTGCGACAATTGGATGCTTACCGTTGGTATGTACATAAATACATGATGTAAACAAGAAAAAATCACATAGGGTCTACTCACGACGACAATGATCCTGTGAAAATCATGCCGACTTTGGAGCCCACACAAGTAGCACCGACAGATAAATGGTCATAGGGGAGCATGACATTCCCGTTTTTTCGCTTTTAAGCACCAAAAGAAAATGATTGAGCACCAAAGTTGAACATTCACCTGTTTTTGTCCAAACATCCTGCTCCCAGAGACAGAGCCACACATGGCCGGAAGCGCCCCAGAGGATTTGAACGGCAGAGCCATTGGCTCTGTCTCTGTAGTTTCCTAACCGTGACTTAGGAATTAGAACGGTTGTGATAAAACTAGATAGATACAGGGATAAATCTGTTGATATACAGTCGACACTCGTTGTGTCGAAGTTAGAGGGGTCATCAAATACCTCGATATATCCGGAGTTCGAGTGAACCGGTTTGGTCCAGTTTCTTCTTAAACAACAGTTTGACCTATTTATCGGTAAACAAGTGCGTACCTAATTGAAATATAGTAGGAAAAGGAAAGCTCGAAACAAGCAATTTCTATCCTTTTCCTACTATATTTCAAAGGCTATATTTATTTTAAAGAAATTATTTCATCGGTTTTTTAGCTCACCTGAGCAACATGCTCAAGGTCAGCTTTTGTGATCACCCTGTATTCGGCGTGCGTCGTGCGTCGGAAGGCGTCAACAATTTCTTTAAACATCTTCTCCTCCTTAACCACTGGGCCAATCCTAACCAAACTTGGCAGGCATGTTCCCTGGGTGACCCTTTTCAAAACATGTTTTCAAATTTTTGATTCGTCAAAAAATGTGGGCGTGGCAGGGCGGGGCTTATCAGACTTGGAGAAATTGTTGAATATTTCTTAAAAAATCTTCTTCTCCTTAACCATTGAGTCAATTGTTACCAAACTTGGCAGAAATGTTCCCTAGGTGACCCATTTTCAAAACTTGTTTTCAAATTTTTGATTCATCAAAAAATGTGGGCGTGGCAGGGCGGGGCTTATCAGACTTAGAGAAATTGTTAAATATTTCTTCAAAAATCTTCTTCTCCTTAACCATTGTGTCAATTTTTACCAAAGTTTACAGAAATGTTCCTTGGGTGACCCTTTTCAAAACTTGTTTTCAAATTTTTGATTTGTCAAAAAATGTGGGCGTGGCAGGGTGGGGCTTATCAGACTTAGAGAAATTGTTAAATAATTCTTCAAAAATCTTCTTCTCCTTAACCATTGTGTCAATTTTAACCAAAGTTGGCAGAAATGTTTCTTAGGTGACCCCCTTTGAAATTTGTTTTCAAATTTTTGATACGTCAAAAAATGTGGGCGTGGCAGGGCGGGGCTTATTAGACTTAGAGAAATTGTTTAACTAATTCTTCAAAAATCTACTTCTCCTTAACCATTGAGTCAATTGTTACCAAACTTGGCAGAAATGTTCCCTGGGTGGCCCTTTTCAAAACTTGTTTTCAAATTTTTGATTTGTCAAAAAATTTGGGCGTGGCAGGGCGGGGCTAATCAGACTTAGAGAAATTGTTAAATAATTCTTCAAAAATCTACTTCTCCTTAACCATTGTGTCAATTTTGACCAAAGTTGGCAGAAATGTTCCTTGGGTGACCCTTTTCAAAACATGTTTTCAAATTTTTGATTTATCAAAAAATGTGGGCGTGGCAGGGCAGGGCTTATCAGACTTGGAGAAATTGTCAAATAATTCATTAAAAATCAAATGTTGATATAATTTGTACCAATCTTGGTTGGAATGTTTCTTGAGTGACTGTCTTCACTGCGTGTTGATGAATGTTTGATTTGTCATAAAATGAGGACATGGCAGGGCGGGGCTTATCAGACTAAAAAAAATTGTTAAATAATTCTTCAAAAATCTTCTCTTTAATTAATGAATTAATTTTTACCAAAATTGGCAGAAATGTTGCTTGGGTGACCCTTTTCAAAACTTGTTTTCAAATTTTTGATTCGTCAAAAAATGTGGGCGTGGCAGGGCGGAGCTTATCAGACTTAGAGAAATCATGAAAAAAATCTTTAAAAATCAACCATTGGTCAAAGTTGAACCAAACTTGGCACATCTGTTTCTTGAGTGAATGTTTTCAATGAGTGTTCATGAATTTTTGATTTGTCAAAAAATGTAGGCATGGCAGGGTGGGGCTAATCAGACTTGGAGAAATTATTAAACAATTCTTTGAAAATTTGTTTCTCCAAATTATACCAAATTATCCAGGAATGTTCCTTGGGTACCCCTTTTTAATTTTTTTTGACAAATTTCTGATTCGTCAAAGATGTGGGCATGGCAGGATGGGACTTACTCGACTAGGACAAATTCTTTAAAAATCAACTGTTGGGCCAATTTGAACCAGGGATGTTGCATGAGAGCACAATCAAATACACAACGCACTCAGGTGAGCGATATCAGTGCCTTTCAGGCACTCTTGTTTTATATATATCCATAGATGATGACATGTCTAGATTTCCACTTCGACTTAGGCGGAAATTCGACTTATCCGATGTCGACATAACGAGTGTCGACTAAGTGATACTTACAGTATCCGAGGGAATGTATGCAGATGTCATGCGGGAATGGTAGCTTATAAGCTACTTTCAGCTTCCAAATGCCCTTTTCGTTATATACCGTTTTTCCTGGTTCCTCATTTCGTCAGTCTTCGTCTTTCGGCTCAGAAATTTAAGGTATCCAAACCCCTAAAAGCAGCAAAGAGCCAAAGGCAAAATTTTAAAAGTGCAAATAATTCCTAAACTGTGTTACATTTCCATTCCAAATACAAACATAAGCATTTTGCAGAGTTTAGAATTTTGAATTAATGCATACTTATGGAAATATTTCACAAAAATGTTCAAAATTACCTCCCTTGCATATGGATATATAGTAAAATAATATTTGTAAATTATTTTCTTCTTGGAGCATAATCTTGAAATCCGGCACGGTGAATCAACTTATATGAAGTGTATTTACAAGTGTGTGTAATTTGATGCATTCGTACTGCTAGAAAGTGGTGATTTTTTCAGGGTCTGTAAACCTTAATGCAGGAAAAATCTCATTCAGCCAAAACTTATGAGAATAAGTTTTCAATGGCAAATTGTACCAAATCCTTTGTCATTTTTTCCATGAGATTTTTCTCATCTTGATCTATCCATTTGAGTGAAAATTTTGGCATATTTATAATAGAATTTTCCCTGCATATCTACTTAACATTTGGTAAAAGAGGATAGCTTCAACTATATAGATTTTATATCATAACTCTTTCCGAAATAAGCGCCGATTTTACGGAAATGAAAGGGTTCAGGAAAACATTTAGAAAAAAGAAAATACTGATAATCAACATTTTCGTCCCAACATTTCATGTGCTAGATCACAATTTCCGTCGGGAATCAAATTTTCAGACACAAACAAAGAAATCTTAAAGCCCTTTCAACTGTTTGTACATTTCCGTTTTGGAAAGGGTTAAACTGGAGGGGCCCATTTTACTAACGAACTTACGCAAGAATTTTTTCGTAGTTCAAATTATTTGCGTAAGTACGTTTTACTAAAAATGTTTTTGCGTAACTTTACGATAAAAAAAAAGTTTGCGTAAGTTTTTTCGTAACTAATGCCAGTGCATCAATTTACCTTTAAAACGCCCCGTAATGCATGTTAAATGATTCAGAAACCTGAAAATAAAGCCTAATTATTGTCATTTCTTTTATCCTCGATTAAATTTCTTTAGTGAGCCCCTGTGCACCCCAAAAATCTATCGTGTGTTGTGGTGACGTAATGGCATATGCTGACCTCATTTATAACGTGTAAAACAACCGATGTAAACAGCCTAGTAAAGAGTGGATTTTGTTGACAGGCAAGGATAGAGATGAATAGGTAGTCAACTTATTTCAAGGAAATGATAGGCCTGTATTATGATTCGAGGCCATTGTTATCTTTGGAATTTGCCACCTTACCAAACACAACATTTGACGATTTCTCGTGTAAAAACAATGGAAACTTCACTTGTACAAACACTATTCAGGGACACTTTGGACTGAGGAAACATAGGAAAGTGATTGTGGAATTCTTTTTATGAATTTATCCGACAACCAAATGGATTATCGATGGTATGTTTTATGTAGTTGTTTGAGTTTGATCCGTTTTTCTGATCAAGTTTTGAACAAAATTTTAAATTTGTTCTATGTTTTTAATCCCAGTCCACACTGACAACACACGCCCCGTGACACGGGCCCAGCCCATAGATAAATCGCTCAATTCCACGCTCGTTTTAAGTTAACATTATTTCGTCAGTAGGCCTACTTGCAAATCGAAATTAGATCTATGCTTTGAAACTTGAAATGAACATTCTTGAGCAGATACTGGCAGCCTCGGCGCTTTTCAAATGTTCACGGCCGAGTGCTGCACTCAATGCAGTGCAGGCCTGTTTCAGTATTTTGCAGGCTTTTTCCCATTATTTATCAACTTCTTAATGCTAGTTATGAATAAAAAAACACTATACTGCAAAGATAGCTTTACAAGATTTGTTATTTTCGTCGGAAAACTAAACCGAGATGAGCATGATGAGAGCAAAAATGTCCGCCATTGTTGTTTCATTTTTAGAGTTACGACAATTTTTTTCTTACGTTCAAAATTTTCTTTCGATCGTTTAGTAAAACGCACTTAAGAATTTGCGTTTTTTAACGTAATTAAAGTTACGCAAAAACTTACGCAAAACTTAGTATAAAACGGTACCCAGGTGGTATTATGAATAATCACTTGTTGTCTTGATTTGCTCATTTTACATCAATATTTCCCCTATCTTAACTCAATTAATGAAACTGGAGGAAAACTGCAGGCGTGTAGATTCTATTGCATTGTAAAAAAAAAAACACCTTTCAGTTTATCAAAATATACGGAAGGGACAAGACTTCACGGTTAAAAAAAAAATCATGAACGATAGAACCAATCTGGGTCAACATTTTACTATGGAATGTACAATTACGTCATACGAAATCTCCCGCGATCAGTGCGTGTGACGTCATCAGGCATAGTTTTGTGTAAAGAATTTTCTGAAATGTTTTCTTTTTGTGCTTTAAACATTACTATCGAGTATCTTTTATATATATAGCGTAACTTGAATTTATTGAATTCTGGAAATACGAAATTTGATTCAGAATTTTAACACTGCTGACTGACTTTCGTGTTTAGTGAGATTTATGGTGTGCTTTTGTGTGAAAATCGAGTCCAGTCTGAAACCGGAACTTGAGATCCAGTGGGCGAAAATTTCAAGATGGCCGAAAAATAGTCCTCTAGGGTTTAGAAAATTGAAATATTGAAATTGACTAAAACGGTAATTTGTGCTTTTATCTTCCTATACTCGTACGTGTAACCTATAGGCGATCAAAAGATCGCGGCTTCGCCGCGATCTTTCGCTCGTATTATTTATAATATTTACTTGGAATTTTGGGCGATTTGCATCGAGCTTATCAAGGTTCACTTTCTCTTTTCAGTCTTTACCATTTCACCCATGATACGGTTTGGTTATACTGACTTTTCAGACGAGACAGTGCATTCGTTTTGTTCAGCTGTACACTGATTCGCTTCATAGACATCCTAAAACGAAGGTGCATCTCTTGACTGTCTCTTTAATTTATGTTGACGGTAAAATACGTCAGAGAGCCATAAAAGAGATGTTCTAGAATATATTTCTGAGACGCGCAGCAATTTCATGCAACTTAAGGAATGTAATGGTCGACTAGAATTTGTGTTAGAGCTACCGGAAGTGCGCAATAATATTCGTGCTAATGATTTCGTGAACAAAGAAGCTCCGGTGAAATTTTAATAAACAAACCAATGATTGTTGCGTTCGACCGAGAGGGTAACGAAGATAAACCTAAGAAAGTTGGCATGTATCTATATGACCAGTTGTTTAAAATAAACCGCACGCGTCGATCATGATGCTGTGTGGAATGCCTACCAATACGAATGTGCATTGGAAAAGACGCTGTTGGAAGGCCCATTTGTCCCTTGTCGAATGTGTACTCTGTGAATGTAGGCGTTGGATTTCCCTAACCTACAGGGTCATTAACAGACTCCAAATGTTGTTTTTTTTGCCTGGAAGACAGGTTAGTTTGCTGTGTTGATGAATCAACAACAACACCCTTGTCGCTCTTCTCGAAAATCTTAATTGTGCGGAAACAGATTACATGAATGTTTGGACTGTTTAACATGAAAGAGACAAGTGCTTGGAAGGCGTGTCATGTTTTTCTTATTGAGAGACCTTTTCGAATTAGGAAATGTTTTTTATGCTGTTTGAAGACTTTACCCAAAAATAAACACAGGAGATGTCTCGGTGAAATAACCCGTAAGGATTTCACCAGAAAACTGGCAAATCTGAAAAACGCTAAATGGCACATAGTTTTTGAAAGCATTAAAAGTAAACTCTATATGGATTCCGACTCCTTTATTGAGCCTATGAATTAAGGAATAGCTGCGTTAGAATTGGACTACTGTCCGCGTGTTTGATGAAAGTAGGCACGAAAGAATAAATCGGAATACAATTTCGGAGTGTGGGTTCTTTTAGATAATGATAGTGATCGACACAATGGAAAGAAATTCAACAAGGTAGCCGAATCCGTTCATGTATTGGTATTAGTTGAACTGGAAACAAGAGTGCCAAAGTCACAATATACGCCGCCACTTAAAAAAACTTGAAACACAAAAATGACATTAACAAGGATTTATAAATATCTACTCAAAAACCTGTAAAAGTTGTGTTCACAAGGTTTAATAAATATCCAGTCAAAAACCTGGAAGGAATTGCGTTCACAAGGCTGAAATATCATTTAACCCCAGAGACTAAGATTTAAATAAAGACCAAAAGTTAGGAGGAGTTGCGTTCACAAGGCTGCAATTTCAATAAGCCCCGGATACTTAGTTTTACGGGGGCATAACTCAGGGAAAAATCAATGAGCCATAAAATCCTTACTTCATACACATCTACCAATTAAGGTGATAACAACTATCAAGTTTCATTAAGATCAAATCAGAAACTTCAGGGATTTGCGTTCACGATGTTGGAATTTCAATAAGCCCCAGAGACAAAGTTTTAAGGGGACATAACTCAGGCAAAAATCAATGAACCATAATATCCTTACTTCATGTACATCAACCAATTAAGGTGATGACATTCACCAAGTTTCATTAAGATCAAGCCAGAAACTTAGGAGTCGAAAAAGTGGTTCTAAGAATTGGACGTCCAAAAGACGTCCAATTAAAAAACGGTTAAATCTAACCTGAGGTACATAGGCAATGCTTCGGGAAATGAAGTTTATAACTGGACAGAGAAGTTTCAGGAAGTGGTAAAATCAATAAACAATTTTCCAAAGGATGTTTTAGGTTATTACACACCTTTTCAGGTTTTCTTTCAAAGGTCCTTTGAGATAAATGTACACTGTCCAAAAGATGTGAGGGAAAAGGCAGCAAAAGCACAAATGAGATGTCGCACGAGAATGGTATTAAGACAAATGTCTGCCGATCCTGTTTCTAATTACAAAAAGGGCAAAAGGGTTCTTATCAAATTTCCACATAAAAGGGGTGCGATACCCAGGAAAAGAAAAATTATCTTTGCAGCTGTTGTTGGACGTAAAGGGTTCATGTACCGTATTTTGTTCAAGTCGACAAAAAACGTGAGGTCAAATGGGTATCAAGCGAAAGAGAATCGAAAGAAAGCAGATGCTTTAGAGAAGGAATGAATGAATGGTGTTTTAAGGCCCGTCGACTACTAAGGTCATATTGGGCGCAACAGCAACACATACCTGGATGTATACAAAATCAGTGATATGTATATAGTTACATAAGCATCCAGAAAGGTAAATTATAGTGACTATATATCTAATTCAAGAATAGATAATGTTACCTTGTATATATTAATCAACACTAGTATTATAACACAAAATTAAAACTAGACAAAAACAACCATGAACCATGAATAATCCGATGTGAGGACGAATAGACATGGGCTCCTCCCAGATCAGAGAACACCCATGTCCGAGTCCACCCGACCGGAAAATCCACAGAACAAATAAATATAGAATATTAAACGTAACTAAAGTATCACAGATCAAATATCACAGACTATAATAAAAAGAACTAAATCTTTCTAAAGAGATTACACTCTTTAAGAAAATTAAAAATTGACTCAGGCCTCACGGTATCAAATAACGATTTCAAATTATCAACGTTAAAGTGCCTGTTTCTTATGATGGCAAGATCTACACAATCAATGAGTAGATGTTGGACAGTAAGTGTCTCATTACAAGGAATACACTGCGGTTCTACCTCGTTCTTTAATAGGTGCGAATGGGTCAAATGAGTATGACCGATTCGCAATCTGGCCAAAACTAATTCCTCGCGGCGGTCAGACCGAAGACCTGGCAGCCATTCACCAAGTGAAGGTTTAATCGAAAATAATTTATTTCGTTGATTTGCTCGGTCACTCCAACAGTTCTGCCATACATTGTGGATAAAAGTATTAATTAGAGGTTTAAAATCAGTAAAAACCCCCAGCTGTGGAGGGGGATTAGAAATATCCCGGCTGCCTTGTCCTGTAGCAAATGGTAAGACCCCAAGCAAAGGACAGTGTGTCTGTAACGGACCCGCTTGTTGGCCGTGAGTGGATACTCGTAAGCCGGAAAAGAGGATCCTGGTCGGTTGAGGGAAGCCCAGGGCTCTCCAGCTTCCCAACACGCTGGCTTTGGCCTCGGCTTCGGTGTAAACGGGAGCTTAGATGGACCCGGTCTAAGCAATCGGCTGGTCGCCTAAGACGAAGACGTTTTGCTTGTATCCATATGCCTGTATCCATATGCAATATCAAACATTGCTTCCTTATATTACAAGTTATGCAATCACTAATTTCAATTATTTTGTTATTACAATTTTATAATGTCCTCGTCTTTATAGGCTCATGGGTTAATTGAGTTGATTGAATGGCTTAATCGGCGCTGAGATGCATGATTGTTTTTAATTTCTTTTGAAAATAAGTCATGTATATCTTTGTCGCTTTTGTGAATTTGGTTGGCTTGAGTATACCATCCGGGTATCCCTGACATGGGGAGCTGGAGATCCGCTCCATTTCCATGTCCCCTCGTTGGACTCCGTGGTGGGTTGGGGGACTCGGATGGTGAACGTTAAATTTTCAAACATGGATACCCAAAAATATAAAAGAACTCGCGCTGAATATGATGACTCGGACTCGGAAAATCGACCACGTAATTTGAACTTCCCAAGATTTCTATTAATTGAGTCTACGGATGAAACAAAGTTGCTTACTTCATTGTCACCGTTTGTAATAAATAAATGCATCCTTTCGTATGCCGGTGAGCCAAAATCAATTAAAAAGTTGAAATCTGGCGCACTCTTGGTAGAAGTTGACAGGAAGGCACATTCAGATAACTTACTGCGAATCAATAGTTTTTTTGATATTCCCGTTCACTGTTATGAACATTCAACATTAAATTCGTCAAAGGGACTCATTCGCTGCCCTGATCTTCAGGGAGTGTCTGAGGAAGAAATAGTTACTGAGTTGAAATCGCAAAATGTTACGGCAGCTAGACGAATCCATATTTTCAATAATGGACAAAAGAAAGCGACAAACACCATTGTTTTGACCTTCAGTACAGCACTGCTCCCCAAATGCTTGAAAGTGGGTTACTTGAAAGTAAATGTTGATATTTACATTCCTAACCCGCTCCAATGCTACAAATGTTTCAAGTTTGGGCACCACGAGAAAAAATGTCAGGAGGAACAGCATTGCCGTCGTTGTGGGGCTTCAGCCGAGTCGCATGACGTCGACAATTGCAAGAACCCTACCAAGTGTGTAAATTGCGGCGGTGAACACATTGCAACATCTCGTGTATGCCAACATTGGAAGCGGGAAAAGGACATTGTAACTGTCAAATGTAGAGAAGGTCTATCTTTCTTTGAAGCTCGTCGGATTGTTGAGAATCGTACCAACTTAACATCCTACGCTCAAGCGACCAAGGTGAAGTCTACTTCCAACACTGATAACAGTGACTGTGAAAACTGTAAAGGCATGTTTAGGAAACTCTGCATTCTGTTTCCTGAGAAGAAGGATGAGATAGCAAAGCTTTTTCCTTCCACTAATTTGGAATCTCCTCCTCTCGAAACAGAAGCCACAAGCAAGTCCGTTGAACCACATAAGCCTTTATGCTCGAAACCAACTGTTGATAACTCAGTCACGAAATCTTCAAAGCCTGATAACAAAGCTTCTACAAGTAACGTTGACAATGATTCGTCTAATCAAAACCGAAGGCAAAAGCCTTCAAAACCGGTGATCTCTGATCGCCAACCAAAAGGATCTCAAGATCCAATAAAACAGTATAACCGTTATCGGTCTCTCGATGAGGACATGATAACGGATGAATATACAGATTCCAGAAATAAGCAAGGCAGCAATATAATTAAACTTAACAAAAAATGAATAAATTCAGAGTTCCATTACTGTGTGTTATATTTTTTATTTTATTGTCCACCATGGCGAATACTATTATTCAATGGAATTGTCGTAGTATCAAATCTAATTTCGAAGAACTTAATTTATTAGTCTCCAAAGAAAAACCAGTAGCAGTTTGTTTACAAGAAACCTTTCTCAAAGATACGGATAAATTTACTTTAAAATATCATTCTTGTTATCTAAAAAATTTTACGGGAAGTGACAGAGCTTCAGGTGGTGTAGGCATCATTGTGAATAACAATGTTCCTCATCGTCCTGTCCAGCTTGACACAACTTTACAAGCAGTAGCTGTTAGTGTTTCACTGAACAAAACTATTACCATTTGTTCGATTTATCTTCCTCCTAGTTCTCCTGTTGAAAGCAGGAAACTAGATCGTCTTATAGAACAATTGCCCAAACCTTTCATTTTAATGGGAGATTTTAATTCTCACCATTCCCTGTGGGGATGTTTAAACACAGACAACAAGGGTCACATTGTTGAAGAGTTCATGTCAAGACATGATCTTTCCCTTTTAAACGATAAATCATCTACTTATCTACATCCTGCTACTGGTTCATACTCATCTTTAGATTTAACAGTTTGCAGTCCTCAAATTTTTCCAGATTTTAACTGGAAAGTTGATGACGACCTGCATGGTAGTGACCATTTTCCGATTCTTGTAACGGAAATTGGACCATCAGTACAGGAGAGACCACAACGGTGGAAACTCCATAAAGCAAACTGGGACTTGTTCAAAACTGTTTGTGAACAGTCCATTACACCCCAAACTTTCGAAGATTGTGAAAATCCTGCAGAATTATTTACTTCTTTATTATATGCTTCTGCAGAAAAGGCAATTCCGAGAACGTCAAAAAATCCTAAACACCCGAATAAGCCGTGGTTTAATGATGATTGCAAGAAGGCTATAGCAAAGCAAAAGTCGGTTCTTAGAGAGTTTGATCTAAGGCCGACTAAGGAAAATCTTATAAAGTTCAAAATTGCACGTGCGAGAGCGCGGCGCACAATTAAACGCAGTAAACGTACGTCTTGGAGACAGTATGTATCTAGATTAAATTCTAGGTCGTCTGTCAAAAAGACTTGGGATATGGTGCGGAAAATTAGTGGCAAAAACTCCTCGCTCAGTGTTGGGCATTTAAATACTGAAAATGGCGTTGTTTCATCTAAGCCTGACATAGCAAATGTTTTAGCTAATACTTTTGCCGAGAAGTCTTCCTCTTCTAACTATTCTCAAGAATTTCAAAAACATAAAGAACAAAAAGAAAAAGCTAACTTGAATTTCAAATCCAAAAATACAGAACATTATAATAAAGAATTTACACTAAAGGAGCTTAAAACAGCCCTTAAGAAATGCCATGATACTGCAGTTGGATGCGATGACATCCACTATCAGTTCTTGAAGCATTTACCGCACCAATCCCTTCAGTGTTTACTCGATATCTTTAACAGGGTTTGGAAAACGGGAATACTTCCAGCCTCGTGGCGGGAAGCTATTGTTATTCCAGTACCCAAGCCTGGTAAAGATTCAGATAATCCTTCTAATTACCGGCCCATAGCCTTAACAAGTTGTGTTTGCAAGACCATGGAAAGAATGGTCAATGATCGTCTTGTATGGTTCCTTGAGAAGAACAAACTTATTACGTCGGCCCAAAGTGGCTTTCGTAAGCAAAGAAGCACCCTCGATCATTTAGTTCGCTTCGAGACTTTTATACGAGAAGCCTTTATCAAGAAAGAACATGTTGTTTCAGTCTTTTTTGATTTAGAGAGTGCATATGATACCACATGGAAGTATGGAATCATGAATGACCTCCATGATTTCGGTATACGAGGTCGCCTTGCTTATTTCATTTCTGCGTTTTTGGATGAACGGCAATTTAGAGTCAGGGTTGGAGATACGCTCTCTGATCCTCATGAACAGGAGATGGGTGTTCCCCAGGGCTCTATTCTTTCGGTTACACTCTTTAGTATTAAAATCAATAACATTATAAAGGCAACTTGTCCTGGTATTGAATATTTCCTTTACGTTGATGACTTCTGTATATGCTACCGATCAAAACATATGCATACCATTGAACGACAGTTACAACAGGTTTTAAACAACCTGAGTAAGTGGTCAAATGAAAATGGGTTTAAATTTTCTAAAACTAAGACAAAATGTATGCATTTCTGTAAATCGAGAAAACTCTATCCCGATCCAGAACTCACTTTGGACGGGATCCGAATCGAAGTTGTCCCAGAATTTAAGTTCCTGGGTCTTTTATTTGACTCTAAATTATCGTTCATTCCGCACATTGAATATTTGAGCAATAAATGCAAGAAAGCTCTAAATCTTTTACGTGTCGTCTCCAGTATGGACTGGGGAGCAGACAAAAAAGTTTTATTACGTCTTTATAGATCTCTTGTGAGATCTAAATTAGACTATGGTTGTGTTGTTTACGGATCCGCCCGTCAATCCTACTTGCGCAAGCTTGATTCTATTCATAATCAAGGTTTACGTATTGCGCTGGGCGCATTTAAAACATCGCCAATTAACAGTCTTTATGCGGAAGCAAATGAGCCATCTTTGAATTTACGTAGAAAGAAATTATCAATGGATTATTATTTAAAACTTAAATCTAATCAAGATAATCCTACACATGACGTTGTATTTGAACCTCTTTATGAAGAGGAATTTAATAAGAAGGAATCAATTATACCTCCTTTTAGTTTACGTTGTAAGGCAGATGTAAATTCTTTAGATTTCGATCTAGATGATGTGGCGGAACATAAAGTTCCAAACGTACCTTTGTGGACGTGTAAAAGTCCCACCTTTATTTATGATCTTGCTTCAACGAAAAAGTCGGAAACTGATCAAGTTGTGTTTAAAAATAAATTCCTTGAAGTACAAGAAAAACACATGCTTCATTTACAAATTTATACCGATGGTTCTAAAAGCGAAGAAAAAGTTGCTTCTGCTGCCATTTTAGATGGCTTCAAATATCAGTATCGTTTGCCCGATAACTCGTCCATTTTCTCTGCCGAGCTCAAGGCTATTGACCTTGCGCTCGAGCACATCCTTGAAAATGGCTACTGGCGCTACATTATTTTCACGGACTCTCTGTCCTGTATGCAAGCGCTCGAGCACGAAAAAACGGACAACCCGATTATTGTAAAACTTCTTGAGAAGCTTTCTCGTTTATATGCTATTGATGAAGATACTGATATTGTCTTTTGCTGGCTTCCAAGCCATTGCGGTCTACGTGGCAACGAAGAGGCAGACAAAGCTGCCAAGGAGGCGTTGTCACTAGATATTTTACCTTTTAAAGTCCCTTTTACTGATTTTAAACCTCTGATAAATAGTTTTATTCACAATGTATGGCAAAATTGTTGGAGCGACGAGGCTAATCACCAAAATAAATTGTTTAGTATTAAACCTTCACTTGGTGAATGGCTGCCAGGTCTTCGATCTGACCGCCGCGAAGAATTAGTTTTGGCCCGACTACGAATTGGTCACACACATTTGACCCATTCGTACTTATTAAAGAACGAGGAAAAACCTCAATGTATTCCTTGTAACGAGGCACTAACTGTTCAGCATCTACTTATTGATTGTGTAGATTTAGCCATCATAAGAAACAGGCACTTTAACGTCGACAGTTTGAAAACATTGTTTGAAACTGTAAGGCCTGAATCAATTTTCAACTTTCTGAAAGAGTGTAATCTCTTTAAAAAGATTTAGCTGTGATATTTATTCTGTGATATTTAATATGTTCTATGGATTTTCCGGTCGGGTGGACTCGGACATGGGTGTTCTCTGATCTGGGAGGAGCCCATGTCTATTCGTGCTCACGTCGGATTATTCATGGTACATTGTCATACAATATTTCGTATGATAGTTTTAATCATTTATACTTCAGTTATTTTAATAGTTTTTATGCACTATGAATTTTCCGGTCGGGTGGACTCGGACATGGGTGACCTCTGATCTGGGAGGAGCCCATGTCCATTCGTGCTCACGTCGGATTATTCGGCGATGTGCATTGTAGTTTTTTTATATGATTTTCCGGTCGGGTGGACTCGGACATGGGTGTTCTCTGATCTGGGAGAAGCCCATGTCCTTTCGTGCTCACGTCGGATTATTCATGGCCTATTGTTATTTTATCCTCTATATGGTATTTTTATCTGGTTAATTTCAGTTTGTTTAATTTATTTCGATGATCTGTGGATTTTCCGGTCGGGTGGACTCGGGCATGGGTATTCTCTGATCTGGGAGGAGCCCATGTCCTTTCGTGCTCACGTCGGATTATTCATGGTGTTTTGTTATTTTGCATAGAATTTTATCTGTTATATAATATCGTATTTTTATCATTTCTCCTCTGGATGTTTATGTAACTAATACATATTTATACATCTTGTAGTGAGGTATAATTACAGTGAGTGCGCCCAATATGACCTTAGTAGTCGACGGGCCTTAAAACTCCATTCATTCATTCATTCATTCATTAAAATCAGTAAAAGGAACTTTAAAAGGTAAAACATCTAGTGACAACGCGTCCTTGGCAGCCCTATCTGCCTCTTCGTTGCCACGTAGACCACAATGGCTTGGAAGCCAGCAAAAGACAATATCAGTATCTTCATCAGCAGCATAGATACGAGACAGCTTTTCGAGAAGTTTAACTATGATAGGGTTGTCCGTTTTCTCGTGTTCCAGCGCTTGCATACTAGATAAAGAGTCAGTGAAAATAATGTAACGCCAATAACCATTTTCAATAATGTGTTCAAGCGCAAGGTCAATAGCCTTGAGCTCGGCAGAGAAAATGGATGAATTATCAGGCAGACGATACTGATATTTGTAACCATCCAAGATGGCAGCTGAAGCAACTTTTTCTTCATTTTTAGACCCGTCTGTATAAATTTGAAAGTGCATAATGTGTTTTTCCTGTATTTCAAGGAATTTGGTTTTAAATACAACTTGATCAGTTTCAGATTTTTTAGTTGAAGCTAGATCATAAATAAAGGTGGGACTTTTAGACGACCACAAAGGAACGTCTGGAACTTTATGTTCGGCCACATCATCTAGATCGAAATCTAGAGATTCTATGTCAGCTTTACAACGTAAACTAAACGGTGGAATTTCTGATTCTTTCTTTTTGAAGTCCTCTTCGTAAAGAGGTTCAAAAACAGAATCATGTGTAGGATTATCTGGATTTGATTTCAATTTCAAATAGTAATCCATAGACAATTTCTTTCGACGTAAGTTTAAAGATGGTTCGTTTGCTTCAGCATAGAGACTATTAATTGGCGATGTTTTAAATGCACCCAACGCAATACGCAAACCTTGATTGTGTATTGAATCAAGTTTGCGCAAGTAGGATTGACGGGCAGAGCCGTAAACAACGCATCCATAGTCTAATTTAGATCTCACAAGAGATCTATAAAGACGTAATAAAACTTTTTTGTCTGCTCCCCAGTCCATACTGGAGACGACACGTAAAAGATTTAGAGCTTTCTTACATTTATTGCTCAAATATTCAATGTGCGGAATGAACGATAATTTAGAGTCAAATAAAAGACCAAGGAACTTGAATTCTGGGACAACTTCGATTCGGATCCCGTCCAAAGTGAGTTCTGGATCGGGATGGAGTTTTCTGGATTTACAGAAATGCATACATTTTGTCTTGGTTTTAGAAAATTTAAAACCATTTTCATTCGACCATTTACTCAAGTTATTTAAAACCTGTTGTAACTGTCGTTCGGTGGTATGCATATGTTTCGAACGATAACAAATACAAAAGTCATCAACGTAAAGAAAATATTCAATACCAGGACAAGTAGCCTTAATAATATTGTTTATTTTAACACTAAAAAGTGTAACAGAAAGAATGGAGCCCTGGGGGACACCCATCTCCTGTTCATGAGGATCAGAGAGCGTATCTCCAACCCTGACTCTAAATTGCCGTTCATCCAAAAATGCAGAAATGAAATAAGCAAGGCGACCTCGTATACCGAAATCATGGAGGTCATTCATGATTCCATACTTCCATGTGGTATCATATGCACTCCCTAAATCAAAAAAGACTGAAACAACGTGTTCTTTCTTGATAAAAGCTTCTCGTATAAAAGTCTCGAAGCGAACTAAATGATCGAGGGTGCTTCTTTGTTTACGAAAGCCACTTTGGGCTGACGTAATAAGTTTGTTTTTCTCAAGAAACCATACAAGACGGTCATTCACCATTCTTTCCATGGTTTTACAAACACAACTTGTTAAGGCTATAGGCCGGTAATTTGAAGGATTATCTGAATCCTTACTAGGTTTCGGTACTGGAATGACAATAGCTTCCCGCCACGAGGCTGGAAGTATTCCCGTTTTCCAAACGCTGTTAAAGATATCGAGTAGACACTGAAGGGATTGGTGCGGTAAATGCTTCAAGAACTGGTAATGGATGTCATCACATCCAACTGCAGTATCATGGCATTTCTTAAGGGCTGTTTTAAGCTCCTTAAGAGTAAAATCTTTATTATAATGCTCTGTATTTTTGGATTTAAAATTCAAATTTACTTTTTCTTTTTGTTCTTGATGTTTCTGAAATTCAGGCGAATAATTAGAAGAGGAGGATTTCTTAGCAAAAGTATCTGCTAAAACATTTGCTATGTCAGACTTTGATGAAACAACGCCCTCATCAGTATTCAAATGCCCAACACTGAGTGAGGAGTTTTTGCCACCAATTTTCCGCACCATATCCCAAGTCTTTTTGACAGATGATCTAGAATTTAATCTAGATACATACTGTCTCCAAGACGTTCGTTTACTGCGTTTAATAGTGCGTCGTGCTCTCGCACGTGCAACTTTAAACTTAATAAGATTTTCCTTAGTCGGCCTTAAATCATACTCTCTAAGAACCGACTTTTGCTTTGCTACAGCCTTTTTGCAATCATCATTAAACCATGGCTTATTTGGATGTTTAGGGTTTTTTGACGTTCTTGGAATTGCTTTTTCTGCAGATGAATACAAAAGAGAGGTAAATAATTCTGCAGGATTCTCACAATTTTCAAAAGCTTGAGGTGTAATGGACTGTTCACATACAGTTTTGAACAAGCCCCAGTTTGCTTTATGGAGTTTCCACCGTTGTGGTCGCTCCTGTACAGATGGTCCAATTTCCGAAATAAGAATCGGAAAATGGTCACTGCCATGCAGGTCGTCATCAACTTTCCAGTTAAAATCTGGAAAAATTTGAGGACTGCAAACTGTTAAATCTAAAGATGAGTATGAACCAGTAGCAGGATGTAGATAAGTAGATGATTTATCGTTTAAAAGGGAAAGATCATGTCTTGACATGAACTCTTCAACAATGTGGCCCTTGTTGTCTGTGTTTAAACATCCCCACAGGGAATGGTGAGAATTAAAATCTCCCATTAAAATGAAAGGTTTGGGCAATTGTTCTATAAGACGATCTAGTTTCCTGCTTTCAACAGGAGAACTAGGAGGAAGATAAATCGAACAAAGGGTAATAGTTTTGTTCAGTGAAACACTAACAGCTACTGCTTGTAAAGTTGTGTCAAGCTGGACAGGACGATGAGGAACATTGTTATTCACAATGATGCCTACACCACCTGAAGCTCTGTCACTTCCCGTAAAATTTTTAGCTCACCTGAGCACAAAGTGCTCAAGGTGAGGTATTGTGATCGGTCGTTGTCCGTCGTCCGTCCGTCCGTCCGTCCGGCCGTCCGTCCGGCCTTCCGTCCGTCCACAATTTCTTTAAAGATCTTCTTCTCCCAAACCAGTAGACCAATTTTCTTGAAACTTGGCAGGAATGATCCTTGGGTGAAGGGCGTTCAAAGTTGTTAAAAGAATTTGATTCCATCAAAGACTCTGGCTGCCGCGGCATGAGAAAAGGGGGAAAATAGCCCAATTTCTTTAAAGATCTTCTTCTCCCAAACCAGTAGACCAATTTTCTTGAAACTTGGCAGGAATGATCCTTGGGTGAAGGGCTTTCAAAGTTGTTAAAAGAATTTGATTCTGTCAAAGACTCTGGCTGCCGCGGCATGAGAAAAGGGGAAAATAGCCAACTCTTTTAAAAGTCTTCTTCTGCCTAACCAGTCAGCCAATATTCTTGAAATTTCACATGAATGATCCTTGAGTGTGGGGCTTTCAAAGTTGTTAAAAGAATTTCATTCCATCAAAGACTCTGGCTGCCGCGGCATGAGAAAAGGGGAAAATAGCCAAATATTTTAAAAATCTTCTTCTGCCTAATTAGCAAGCCAATATTCTGGAAACTTCACATGAATGATCCTTGGGTGAAGGGCTTTCAAAGTTGTTAAAAGAATTTGATTCCATCAAAGACTCTTGCTGCCGCGGCATGAGAAAAGGGGAAAACAGCCAAATCTTGTAAAAATCTTCTGCCTTCAACTAGTTGGCCAATATTCTTGAAACTTCCCATGAATGATCCTTTGGTGAAGGGCTTTCAAAGTTTTTGAGAGACTTTGATTCCATCAAAGCCTTTGACTTCCGCGGCATGAGAAAAGGGGAAAATAGCCAAATCTTTTAAAAATCTTCTGGCTTACTACATGTAGTGGGCCAATATTCACATGAATGATCTTTGGGTTAAGGGCTTTCAAAGTTGTTATAAGAATTTGATTAATATCAAAGCTCTTAGTGCAGTGGCATCAGAAAAAGGGTAAAAGAGCAAACACTTTTGAAAAGGCTGAATTTTGTTTCATTCTTTTGAAAAACTAAGGAAAAGGGGCTTTATTGCAAAATTCTTAATTTGCTGCTATACAGGTCAAAATGTTTATCTAAACAAGGCAAGAAATTTCAGGTGAGCGATCTAGGGCCATCATGGCCCTCTTGTTTAGATAACAAGAATGATATTTTAAGGTAAATTTATCCGTATCTTTGAGAAAGGTTTCTTGTAAACAAACTGCTACTGGTTTTTCTTTGGAGACTAATAAATTAAGTTCTTCGAAATTAGATTTGATACTACGACAATTCCATTGAATAATAGTATTCGCCATGGTGGACAATAAAATAAAAAAATATAACACACAGTAATGGAAGTCTGAATTTATTCATTTTTTGTTAAGTTTAATTATATTGCTACCTTGCTTATTTCTGGAATCTGTATATTCATCCGTTATCATGTCCTCATCGAGAGACCGATAACGGTTATACTGTTTTATTGGATCTTGAGATCCTTTAGGTTGGCGATCAGAGATCACCGGTTTTGAAGGCTTTTGCCTTCGGTTTTGATTAGACGAATCATTGTCAACGTTACTTGTAGAAGCTTTGTTATCAGGCTTTGAAGATTTCGTGACTGAGTTATCAACAGTTGGTTTCGAGCATAAAGGCTTATGTGGTTCAACGGACTTGCTTGTGGCTTCTGTTTCGAGAGGAGGAGATTCCAAATTAGTGGAAGGAAAAAGCTTTGCTATCTCATCCTTCTTCTCAGGAAACAGAATGCAGAGTTTCCTAAACATGCCTTTACAGTTTTCACAGTCACTGTTATCAGTGTTGGAAGTAGACTTCACCTTGGTCGCTTGAGCGTAGGATGTTAAGTTGGTACGATTCTCAACAATCCGACGAGCTTCAAAGAAAGATAGACCTTCTCTACATTTGACAGTTACAATGTCCTTTTCCCGCTTCCAATGTTGGCATACACGAGATGTTGCAATGTGTTCACCGCCGCAATTTACACATTTGGTAGGGTTCTTGCAATTGTCGACGTCATGCGACTCGGCTGAAGCCCCACAACGACGGCAATGCTGTTCCTCCTGACATTTTTTCTCGTGGTGCCCAAACTTGAAACATTTGTAGCATTGGAGCGGGTTAGGAATGTAAATATCAACATTTACTTTCAAGTAACCCACTTTCAAGCATTTGGGGAGCAGTGCTGTACTGAAGGTCAAAACAATGGTGTTTGTCGCTTTCTTTTGTCCATTATTGAAAATATGGATTCGTCTAGCTGCCGTAACATTTTGCGATTTCAACTCAGTAACTATTTCTTCCTCAGACACTCCCTGAAGATCAGGGCAGCGAATGAGTCCCTTTGACGAATTTAATGTTGAATGTTCATAACAGTGAACGGGAATATCAAAAAAACTATTGATTCGCAGTAAGTTATCTGAATGTGCCTTCCTGTCAACTTCTACCAAGAGTGCGCCAGATTTCAACTTTTTAATTGATTTTGGCTCACCGGCATACGAAAGGATGCATTTATTTATTACAAACGGTGACAATGAAGTAAGCAACTTTGTTTCATCCGTAGACTCAATTAATAGAAATCTTGGGAAGTTCAAATTACGTGGTCGATTTTCCGAGTCCGAGTCATCATATTCAGCGCGAGTTCTTTTATATTTTTGGGTATCCATGTTTGAAAATTTAACGTTCACCATCCGAGTCCCCCAACCCACCACGGAGTCCAACGAGGGGACATGGAAATGGAGCGGATCTCCAGCTCCCCATGTCAGGGATACCCGGATGGTATACTCAAGCCAACCAAATTCACAAAAGCGACAAAGATATACATGACTTATTTTCAAAGGAAATTAAAAACAATCATGCATCTCAGCGCCGATTAAGCCATTCAATCAACTCAATTAACCCATGAGCCTATAAAGACGAGGACATTATAAAATTGTAATAACAAAATAATTGAAATTAGTGATTGCATAACTTGTAATATAAGGAAGCAATGTTTGATATTGCATATGGATACAGGCATATGGATACAAGCAAAACGTCTTCGTCTTAGGCGACCAGCCGATTGCTTAGACCGGGTCCATCTAAGCTCCCGTTTACACCGAAGCCGAGGCCAAAGCCAGCGTGTTGCGAAGCTGGAGAGCCCTGAGCTTCCCTCAACTGACCAGGATCCCCTTTTCCGGCTTACGAGTATCCACTCACGGCCAACAAGCGGGTCCGTTACAGACACACTGTCCTTTGCTTGGGGTCTTACCATTTGCTACAGGACACGGCAGCCGGGATATTTCTAATCCCCCTCCACAGCTGGGGGTTCTTTAGAGAAGGAACTTAAAAAACAACAACAACAACAACAACAAAAAAAGACTTCGCATGAAAAAATTCTAAATAACAAAGTAAACCGCTGATAGACAACGACATAACGGAAAATCAAACAAAAAAGTTACATATACAACGAGATAAGTTCTTCATGGTTAAAACACACACGGATAATTTACATGAGCTGACTTCTTACAATGATGTACATGTTACATTCGATCCTACAGGTGATGGGGACTGCTAATTTGCTGCCGTAGCAGACCAGCTGAACACATTATGCACGTTCTGTTGAAAAACTTTGACTTTGTTTGACAATCCGTCGACAAACTTTGACCATATTTGAAACATGATCTAGAACAATTGACAATACGTCGAAAATCGTTTATCATTCTTTAACAATCTGTATCAGAACCTTCATATTCTTGGCCAGTCATAAAATGATATTTTTTTAAATAACTTTTGAGAAACATTGCAATTTCGTCGATGCGTTATTTACGGCTCTGCCCGTCAATCCTATTTGCGCAAGCTTGATTCAATACACAATCAAGGTTTACGTATAGCGTTGGGCGCATTTAAAACATCGCCAATAAATAGTCTTTATGCTGAAGCAAATGAACCATCTTTAAACTTACGTCGAAAGAAATTGTCTATGGATTTTTAGCTCACCTGAGCACGAAGTGCTCAAGGTGAGCTATTGTGGTCACTTTTTGTCCGTCGTCCGTCTGTCCGTCTGTCCGTCCGTCCGTCCACAATTTCGTGTTAACACTCTAGCATCTACAAATATAAGCCAATCTTGACCAAACCTGGTCAAAACATGTATGACCATAAGATCTCGGATGAGTTCGATTATGGGTCAGATCGAACCAGAAAGTCCGGAGTTATCTGCCCTTGAATGCGAAAAATAGCTAGTTTTGACATTGTTAACACTCTAGTATCTACAATTATTTATCAATCAAAACAAAACTTTGACACAATGTTGGTGACCATAAGATCTCGGATGAGTTTGATTTTCAGTCTGATCAGACCAGAAGGTCTTGAGTTATGTGCCCTTGAAATGGACAAAATTGACATTTTCGACTGTTTTCGACTTTGTTTACACTCTAACTTCTACAAATACTGACCAATCAAGACAAAACTTTGAGACAATGTTAGGAACCATAAGATCTTGTATGAGTATGATTTTCAGATTGATCGGATCAATAAGTCATGAGTTAAACGCCCTTGAATTTGACAAAATTGCCGTTTTCGACTGTTTTTGACTTTGTTTACACTCTAGCATCTACAATTATTGACCAATCAAGACAAAACTTGATCACAATCTTAGGGACTATAAGATCATGTATGAGTTTGATTTTCAGATTGATCAGATCAAAAGGTCATGAGTTAAACGCCCTTGAATTTGACAAAATTCCCGTTTTTGAATGTTTACGACTTTGTTTACACTTTAGAATCTACAATTATTGACCTATTAAGATGAAACTTTGACACAATGTTGGTGACCATAATTTCTTGGATGAGCTTGAACTTCAGTCTCGTCAGACTAGAAAGTCATGAGTTATATGCCCTTGAATTTGACAAAATTGATGTTTTCGATTGTTTCGGACTTTGTTTACACTTTAGCATCTACAATAATTGTTGACCAATCAAGAAGAAATTTGGACACAATGTTGCTGAACATAAGATCTTGCACCAGTTTGAATTAGCTTAATTAGAGTAGAATTTGCTGAGTTTGCTGAGCCCTTCAAATTGACAAATTTGCCGTTTTCGACTGTTTTTACTCTAACAACCACAAATAGCGACAAACCGAGACAAAATTTGGACGCAATGTTGTTCACCATAAGTTTGTTTTCAGTCTTAAAGTCACAAGTAATTGATTTGAACAAATCTGTGGCTCATATCATCTTGGTTCAGGTGAGCGATATAGGACCATCATGGTCCTCTTGTTTTTTAAATTAAAGTCTAATCCAGATAATCCTACACATGATTCTGTATTTGAACCTCTTTACGAAGAGGACTTCAAAAAGAAGGAATCAGAAATTCCACCATTTAGTTTACGTTGTAAAGCTGACATAGAATCACTAGATTTCGATCTAGATGATGTGGCAGAACATAAAGTTCCAGACGTCCCTTTGTGGTCGTCTAAAAGTCCCACTTTTATATATGATCTAGCTTCAACAAAAAATTCTGAAACAGATCAAGTTGTGTTTAAAACTAAATTCCTTGAAATACAGGAAAAACACATTATGCACTTTCAAATTTATACAGACGGGTCTAAAAACGAAGAAAAAGTTGCTTCAGCTGCCATCTTGGATGGTTACAAATATCAGTATCGTCTGCCTAATAATTCATCCATGTTCTCTGCCGAGCTCAAGGCTATTGACCTTGCGCTTGAGCACATTATTGAAAATGGTTATTGGCGTTACATTATTTTTACTGACTCTTTATCTAGTATGCAAGCCCTGGAGCACGAGAAAACGGACAACCCTATCATAGTTAAACTTCTTGAAAAGCTGTCTCGTATCTATACTGCTGATGAAGATACTGATATTGTCTTTTGCTGGCTTCCAGGCCATTGCGGTCTACGTGGCAACGAAGAGGCAGATATGGCTGCCAAGGAGGCGTTGTCACTAAATATTTTACCTTTAAAGTTCCTTATACTGAATTTAAACCCTTAATTAATAATTTTATCCACAATGTATGGCAGAACTGTTGGAGTGATCAAGCAAATCAACGTAATAAATTATTTTCAATTAAACCTTCACTTGGTGAATGGTTGCCAGGCCTTCGGTCTGACCGCCGCGAAGAGTTAGTTTTGGCCAGATTGCGAATCGGTCATACACATTTGACCCATTCGCACCTTTTAAAGAACGAGGCAGAACCCCAGTGTGTTCCTTGTAACGAGGCACTAACTGTCCAACATCTACTCATTGATTGTGTAGACCTTGCCATCATAAGAAACAGGCACTTTATTGTTGATAGTTTAAAATCATTATTTGATAATGTGAGGCATGAATCAATTTTTAAATTTCTTAAAGAGTGTAATCTCTTTAAAAAGATTTAGCTCATTTTATTATAGTCTGTGATATACTAACTGTGATACCGTAGTTATAGTTAATATTCTATACGTATATGTTCTGTGGATTTTCCGGTAGAGTGGACTCGGACATGGGTGTTCTCTGATCTGGGAGGAACCCATGTCTATTCGTCCTCACATCGGATTATTCATGGTTCATGGTTGTTTTGTCTAGTTTTAATATTATGTTTTAATAATAGTATTGATTAATTTTATACAAGGTAACATTATCTATTCTTGAATTAGATATATAGTCACTATAATTTACCTTTCTGGATGTTTATGTAACGATATACATATCAGTAATTTTGAATTCATCCAGGTATGTGTTGCTATTGCGCCCAATATGACCTTAGTAGTCGACGGGCCTTAAAACACTATTCATTCATTAACAAATCATCGGTACGCGCGAAACGGTAACATTTTTCCATAATCTCAGAGAACGTAACAGTATCCGAATAAACAAACATCTTTACAGTTTTGACAAACACCAATAAAAAAATTATTTTATTTTACAATCCGTCTAACTAGTCCGTGGGCTGGCTACACCCTAGGTCCCCCCTACCGGGATTTTATGACACCTATATCATTGTAAAGCTTGATGAATTCCCTTTCAAATGCAACTTGTTGTTTGATATATAAGTGCTGGATAAGCATATGCGGGACGATTGATTATCTCCCCTTGAATTACAAAAAATACTTGTTTATAAATCACCATATACACATTCATGGGATCCAAAATAACCAAAATTTAAGCCCAAATGACCAAAATGCTTATAGATTTTATCAATTCACATCGTTAAATAGTAAAAGATAATTTCACACCAAAATTAGCACGAATTATGGCCCTTGAATATGTAAAACAAGAGAAAAATAATATGGATATTGTCTTTCTTTATATTTACCTTGCATTTGGAAATCATTTCCATAGCGAATAATTGCTAGAATTTGTATTAAAGTGTTTATTAGATGCCTTGTAATAGAAATCAAAGTGTTGACTATCGACATTCTAGGATATGCTCGACATTTCAAATGATTTTCAAGATGGCCGCCGCAAAATGACCACTTGACTAAATATCGAAATATCACTGCCCTATAATTCGTTATCATGTTCTGTATGTAAATGAGATCATTTCTTAGGAAAATTGAGTATATTAAATCTAAAAGTGTTGCCATGCTTAAATAGGCTTTTCTGTCATTTTTTTTTAATTTTCAAAATGGCCGCCAAAATCTCAAATATGCAAAAATGATGTAAATGTTTTTCATTTCTGCAAATCTTCTGCACTTAATATTGTATTTTCAAACGAATTTCCATTTTTTACTAAAACTACATGATTCAATAAGTAAATAAATGACATAAACTTGAAAATATATATTTCCAGAACGGTCCTAATTACCGTATAAATGGTAATAAATCCCCATTCCCATAAATTAAGTACTGAAGAAAATCCAAATTGATTATTTTCTAGGAGAGATAAGCATTTTCCCTCTTTGACAGAAACCATGCACCCGATTCTTTGATAATGAGTCCACATTGGAGTACGTCATTAGCATCTTTTTGCATGGCGGTTTTAAGTTTTACATGGACAAGGGACGCTTTTGATAAAAGGTGTTATAGAGGGTATAAAGACATTAAGGCTTATTTTGGTCATAAAGCGTTTAAGCTCTTTTTTATGGTGTGGATATGTTGAATACAAAACACCAATATCAATAATTTGTCAAATGGTTAATGAATAACTGACCCGACCTTTTTTATGTTTAGATCTTTTCTCTTGAAATGCTTTCCATCCAGGCCCATGCGCTTTGACCAAACGATATGAATATAAGGAGTTAAACTCAAATTAATCAACGTTAAAGGTGGTCAAGTGACATCGGTCCAGAAGTGAAGAATTCCGAGAACTTTCCAAAGAACCACACCTAAACTGCGTCAATAACTTTTTCTTTATGAGACTTAAACTTGCAACCATTCATATCCCTTTTAGGCAAGAAGTCGATAGCAGCAAGGTCATGTGGATAGAAAGGGTGTGATCTAAATTGATACCCATTTTTTCGACAGCATCTATTGTACTTTGGCAATTATGTACTAATGTAATTTCCTGTTGCAAGCAGCGGTCACATTTTGAGCGTTTGCCGCAACGTTTCTCACACATGGTCTGCTTCAGATTGTCTAGCAACTTGGTACAGTATGCTTCGTTAATTGTACCTTTCTTGGGTAATATGTCCTACAAAATATTTTATTGCAACCCCAATTGTCCCAAACCATTGAATACTTAACCTTGTCTGTAAAATATTGAATAATTTTCTTGGCCTTTGGGATTCCATACCAACGTACCTAGGACTCTGGACATTTTAAGAATGCAACAAGTACTGGTAATCTCTTTGTCATTTGCTTATCATTGAGGAATTTTAGACCCAACAGTCTGTAAGTTTGTGCATTCATTTGCGATCAAGCAATATCTTGAAAAAGATAATGCATGGACATTTTTTTACTTTAATTCGCTCATCAAGTATACCAGATCTGTGAATTTATGACACATACAGTCGACACTGGTTGCAACTTTGCCTTCAGACCGAGCATCATCTTCTTAAGTTTCTATTTCGCGTAATAACCTCCGCTCCCCCCCACCACGATATTTTACTTGAGAATAAGATGGTACAGAAGACCAGTAAACTCATCATGCATGTTTTATCTTCATTCCATTTTCAGTACACAAGTGTCCCACCATAGCAGGCTCACCCTTTTTGTGAAAAGGCTTTCTAATAACCGTATATTTAGACAATTTTGTGCACATATAATGACATATATAAATCGCGGATTCCTTGGTTGATTAGAAATTGCTTACATGTGTTATTCATAGCTAGCCCTTTAGTTTTATGGATTTTACCTCATCCTGAGGTTAGCTTGTTGTCTTCCGCAAAAGTTAGAATTCCAAAAACTAATTTGTGGTGAAGATGTTTGAAATGAATTAAGAAATGCACGAGCATATCTAAAAACTGATAACAAAACAAAGGATTTCAAATCTTCTGCCAGCGACATATTACAACACGACAAGTTGGAATATGATGTGTTTCCCTCTCATCATAATCAACAGAAATTGCAAATTGTGTTTGCTATTTAAGGACAGATCCGCCAGTTGTTTCTGCGCAACTTACTGCGCATATCCTAAAATTACGAAATAAAGCTGTTTCAGTAATTGGCCTTTTCAGCAAATGTATTTTTTACATTAAGTTAATGTTTGGTTGATAAATGACAAGACTCTTTTCGGTTATTTCAATTTTCCCTGTTTGGTCAATTAAAGTGTAATAGTACTCGGATGGTACATTTCGCTTTCTGTTACGCGTTCAACACGTGGCGTTAGCGGTAGGAAACGGAGCAACAACAGTAAAGTGGTGCTTTTATGACCTAGTCCGCTTCAGATGGACACAAAAGATGACACTTTTTATTATCTAGAGCTGGTAATAAGGAAGAAAATGGATAAAAGTAGTGAAACAATTTCGGACAGAGCCTCAAAAAGTAAACCAAATTTTACTTATAACTAAGAAAAACGCTTGGTTTGATATATCTTTCTTTTTTTTGTTTTTGTAGGTATGACCAAGCACTATGTCTATACCAAAAAAGAAAAAAATTCTTACCTCTGGAATATTTTTTGTTATCAGAAACGTTGCGAAAAAAGAGCAATTTTAGCTACTTTTGAAAGAATGTTTTGCTAAAAATTTCAAAGTCATCACTAAATTTTCCCAAATTGATACTCATTTAGACAGAATAAAACATATTGAACACAATTAAAACTTATTTATGTAATTCTAGTCATTTCGAACACCTTTTTTGTGGGTATATAAGTGACACCTCAATTTTGCAATTTCAGACAAGAGTATTCTCCCTTGAAATCCAATAACTTTTTAATTCGCTTGGTGACCTATAGTTTTTAAGTCATTTTTTTTACTTCTCATATATTTAAATATCAGTACAGAAAAAATAAAAAAAAATCTTACCGTAGGAAATAAATGGAGGATCTGTCCTTAAACGAAATCTTTCAAAACAACATTTTGTAACATGAATACGAGGATTCCTCACAAATCAAGTGTCTTCGAAGTACTGGTATCCAATAAGGCACATAATGTACAATTTATAACTATTTATATTATCACATATAAGTATTCTGAATTATAAAGGTGTAAAACGATGTCACTTGAATGCAATTTGATAAAGAAATGAATAATTCAGTTGCTTTTACAGGCACTTTAAATCATCAATTAATGCACATGACAGTGCAAACATGAAATTGTCCAGTTTCAACTATCGCTTATTAGAATATATTTGGTAAACTGTTTTCCTGTTACATAGCATTCCAGTTAATAGAAGTGGTTGGGAAGATTTCTCTTCTGCACAGCATGTATATATTCTTTATTCAGGAAATAAGGCACAAATGCCTATCATTACCACATATATAAATAATACAAACATATCAAAACGGTCAAATGGTAAATACGTTTGAGAAATATGGCATTTACATGTACATGTAGGGTAGAAAGCTTTGAAAACATGTTTGTCATATCACACAGTACAAATGTAAATCGGAAAATTGTGATCTCAAGGGAGACAAACATATAAGACCGTGAGACGTTTTTACGGATTTGTCCCCCCTGATTCACTTACAGCAATATAACGTCGTACCCCCCCCCAAAAAAAAAAAAAAAAAAAAAAAAAAAAAAACCCAAAACTTCGTAACTGTAGCTTACTTAATGCTGCATTTACGAGCTTCTTGCTGAAAAGTAGACATAAGTTGGATGAAAAACAGTCGGGATAATGAAGAAGGTTGTAAGGTTCACATTCTTCTTCACTTCCCCCAAAGTTTTTCTTTTTAATTTGTTTGTAAAAAAACATACTTTTAATTGTTCCTGATTGTGAGAGAAGTTTGTTTATACGAGACAAAGTGTTAGTTATTTGATATTGTTAAGTTGTGTTTTATTTCGAATCCTTTAAAGATAAAAACTGAAAGGTTCCTTAGTGTGTGTTTTCTTTGAGATGTCATGAGTTCAACAAATTTGATCCCATGTCTCCAATAGTAGTGTTAGGTTTAAACTTGGAGCAAATCGTCGGTGTAAATGCAAAACCTCGCATGTCGATTCTGGCGATTTTCAAAGTACACACTTGTATGCCCACTTAAGACAATTAACACAGGTTTTGGGATAATTCTACTGATCAGTATTAGAGACACATTATTTGTGAACAATATGTCCGAATTTCTGGTAAAACCCTTCAGTTTCGGAAAAGTTATTAAACTCTTTTCTTCCCCTCTAAAATTTTCCAAAAAACGAGATACACGGTTTTGCATTTACACCCACGAAATGTAAAAAAGCATGCATTGCAAGGCAAAAATGGTATTAATCAAAGGTGACCATACACATATTCCAATGGGAATTCATTATTGAAAACGCTTTACAATTTTTTTAGTACTTAACTTTAACAAAATAAAGTTTCTTGTATAAAAGAAAAACTGTATTTCACATAGAAAAAAAATCAAAGAAAGTAGGTTAAAGTTTTCAGCATGTCATTTGCGCTAAAAATGGAATTTTATTGCCATTTATAAATACGGTATTTTTCCAGAGCATATATTGTTAAGATTCTCCCTTTTAATTGGCAAATCATGAAATTTTAGTTTTCAAACACAACAAGTGCAAAATTTAGGGGAAAAGATGCAAAAATGAAATACATTAACATAATTAGAGAATATTTGAGATTTTATTTGCCATTTAGAGAAAAGTATGCAAATAATTGTGAATGCGAATAAGCCCGAATTCGCTTGTTCTATGTAGCTGATGAATGGTTTATGAACTTATTATTGATCTATTAGTGTTCTTATCCCTTTGAAACAATAAGCATTATAAAAATGAAATGCCTCAGCATATTTATTCCCTAGAAAAGCCTTGTTTTAGCTAATTAAACACATATTTCTACTTTCTCATTAATATTCATCAATATGCAAATTAGTTAAATAAAAATGATTTCAAGAAAAATGTCTATTTGAAATTTTAAAACTAGTCTTATGTTTTATTACCAAAATAAGTATATATCTTTAAATAAGTATTTTAAAGTATTTCATTGCAATTAATTGATCCAAGTACTGAAACGTAGGAAAATGAGCAGTAGCCATGGTAACAGGCCTGCCATTTGCTTATCCAGCACTTTTAAATCAAACAAGAACCTGAATTCATTAACATGTTTCCTGCGCCTCAAGAAAATATAGGTCTTAAAAAATTCCACATGGTGGGGAGGGTTTCTAATCACTAGTAAACTAGTAAAGTCGTCTTTTTACAAATTAAACACATATTTTCCACAATCTCATTAATATTCATGAATATGCAAATTATCAAATTTTCTGAAAAATAACTTGGTTGTGAGAGAAATGTAATGACAACATTTTAAAACTAGCCTCAATGTTTTCTGACCACAATAAGTAATTTTATTGCAATTAATTGATCCAAGCGCTGGAACGAATGAAAATGGGTGGTTACCATGGTAACAAGCCAACTACTTGCTTATCCAGCATTTTTAATTCAAATAACAACATGAATGTATTAAAATACATCATAAGCTTCAAGAAAATATAGATCTTCAAAATTCCTACCTGATAGGGAGGTTTAAATTCACTAGTAAAGTCTTGTTTTTAGCAAATTAAACACATTTTTCTACTTTCTCATTAATATTCATGAATATGCAAATTAGCAAATTTTCTAAAAAATATCTATATTGTGAGAGAAATATCTTGGTAATAATTTAAAACTATTTTGAAAGATTTGTGACAAAAATAAGTAATTTTATTGCAATTAATTGACCCAAGTGCTGGAATGTAGAAAAATGGACGGTTGCCATGGTAACAAGCCCGCCATTTGCTTATCCAGCACTTTTAAATTGAACAACAACCTGAATCCATTACTATACATCATGAGCTTCAAGAAAATATAGGTCTCCAAAAATCCCGCTAGGGGGGGAGGGTTTCGGTTATGGGCCCATGGACTAAACCTTTTCAAACTATTGTCCTTTTATTTCAGTGTCATACACCGATACAGGGGACGTTTTAACGCCTATACTTGACAGTGAGTTTATAGGTGAGATGTTCCTCTTTGGTTTATCGCCATTGTGAAAAGATCAAAATTAAGAAATGCGCTTATAGTTAGGAAGGAATTTGTAAAGAAAATCCCGTGAATCAGGATTATTTATAGTGGACGAAAGTTTAGTTTGAATTGTTTAAGAGCTTTAACATAATACGTAACAATTGTGTACGGTTAATTGCGCATTACACAATCTCAAAGATATTGATTACTCGTGCAGGATTCATATTGTTCTATGCAAGTAAATAAAATCTCTTCCAGAGTTCCGCAATGTCTGTTTCTATTTTACTGCCCTCAAGATTTTGATAAAGTTATTGAGTTTGTTCATGTGGAAATATTGCAGGATTCAGGTGGTGGTACTACAATGAACAGATCTTCTAAACCGCCATGGCATGTAACCTGATATAACTCCATTAATATTTTAGACAGGGTCTTGAAATTTTCAAATAACTAGACAGTCCTGGCGGCCTGGAAGCGCTCCACAGGCCTGACTGTTTGTCTTGTTGAATACAATTTCAAAGGTTCAGGCTGCGCAAACAAGCAAATGCATGACCAAGCTGAAAATTACAAGCAAGTAAGATCGTATGGTCAGTAAGATTTCTGTGAAAACTCTGTATTAATTAGTTAATACTAATGGTTGTTAAAGTGAAAATAAAGCCGAAAATGGCAATTTTGTCAATAACAAGGGCACATAACTCATAAAATTCAGATCAAGCTGATAATTACACCAAGGCAAGATCTTATAGTCACCAACATTCTGTACAAATTTTGTCTTGATTGGTCAATATTTGTAGTTGCTAGAGTGAAAAAAAGTCAAAATAGAGTCGAAAATGGCAATTTTGTCAATTTCAAGGGCACTTAACTCTTGATGTAAAATTCAGATCAAGCTGAAAATTATACCAAGGCAAGATCTTATAGTCACCAACATTCTGTTTTAGTTTTGTCTTGATTTGTTGCTATTTGTGGATTTTAGAGTAAATTTAAAGTCAAAACCAACTATTTTTGACATTCAAGGGCAGATACCTCAGGTTATTCTGATTCAATCCAAATTCTTTGAATGAATCTGAGAGAGGGTCACCCAATGATCATTCTTGTGAAGTTTGATTAAAATCCATCTGGTAGTTTCTGAGAAGAAGATTTTTAAAGAAAAAGTTTACGGACGGACGGACGGACGGACGCACGACGGACACACCGCCATGACAATAGCCCGCTGGCCTGTCGGCCAGTGGAGCTAAATATGATTAAATATTTTCACAGAAGATGCAAAAATTTCATCAATGCCCTTTGACAATAACATGACTAAATTGCAAATTGAAAAGGGTCACTGTCACGTCTACATTTTCACACCAGAAAGATAAAATGTAAGTACGATATGTGACATCACTCTGCGTCAATAAATCTAAATGACAACGAGCCCTCATTCACTTGTAGCTTCCGGTTGCCTCGCAATTGTGCCAAAACTTATTATAACATCTTGTGATTACATTGTCCGCATTTCTACGATTTGAATTGATCTGCGCTTCAAATCTGAGTGGTATTTGTTGACTGTTTACAAAAATGTCGGTCAGTCTCCACTTTTGAATGATTCTGTGGTGCTCTACGGAATACAACACGGACTAAAAAAGAACAAAATCCAGTTTAAAAACATAACTTTGTATCCTCTCCAGAAGCATACAGGCGTCAAGGATCTATTAACGATATGCATAACTGTTTCATAAGTCATATCGTTCGACAATAAACGTACATGTGGAATGATTATGATTTGTATGGTATACTGTACGGGCAATAATCTTTGGTGCACTTTGACATGGTTTTTGGGGTAATAAAACTCGTTAGAAAGAAGCAACAAGAAAACAACCGATGCATTTAACAACAATGTCGGCATATAATCACTTTTGAATGCTTTATGGTGTTCTACGGAATATAATACGTGCTAAAAGAACACTAACATGCAGTTTGTAAACAAAACTTTAAATCCTTTCTTTTAGCTTACATGCGTCAATCATCCATTAATGACATGCTGAATTCGTGCAAGAGACATGTCATCTGTCAGAAAATGTACATGTGAACTAATAATATTTTGTATGGTGGACTCTGAGGGCCATACTCTGTGGTGCACGTTCACACGGTTTGATGTCTATAAGCTTTGCAATACTAAATGCAATCGGAAAACTGTTAATGCATTTGGCAGTATCATGAGCAATCTTTTGAAACATGCACACATCACTGTTAAGGGTATTATTGGGGCCTGTTTCATCAAACAATTCAAGACATATTTTTGACTTAAAACGTCCTACGATACATTCAATTCGTAAGTCGCGTTTCATCAATGTCTCTAGACTTAGAAAGTTCCTGCTTTTTTACTTAAATTTAACGAACACACACACACCTGGAAGAAAATAAGCATTTTAATTGGGAAGTAGCCATTTATATGCCTTTGTTGAAGAAGGATACAAAGTCCTACAATATTATGTAATAAACATTATCATTACAGATGCAATGTGGAAAGATTGTCCATGCGAAGAATAACAGGATGCAGTCCACCAATATTAATCCTACAAGTCGGTGATATTGTGCGGAATGGATATCAACCAAGCGACATAAGAAAAATTTCGGAGACACTCACTTGGTATGATGGTACTTCCTACAGGCTAATTGACCAAACGCCAATCGACAGATCGCTCCGCCCAACATAGAATTTAAGACAAACAATGAGAATGTGATTGTTAACAGGGAACGATTTATCAAGTTAATCGTGACGTAAATTCGGACAAACAAAATAGTATTTCGTTGGTGTTGTTATAAAATCTCGTAACTACGGCTTGATTTAAGCCGTAGTTACGAGATTTTATAACAACACCGACGGTTTATCAAAATATAACGATAAAACCAATCTATTGTTAGCACAAAATTCTTTGCCATTGGCATGTCGATTGTTTTGATTGTCAATCGATGGATCGACACAATAACACGTGCAACGAAGAATAATTGGGGCATAATATTTTTTTGATCGTCCATTGGCTAAACGATGTTTTTGATTGACAGTCGGCGTTTGGTCAATTGGAGTAACCTTGCATCGTCCTGGTCATTTTAAGGCCTGTGATAAGTCAACAAAAAGTGGCTGGCCCCGTTTGATGTTTTTACTTTCCTCGTGTTTCAAAGGCACGAATTTTTTAACATTATAAGTAGTAAACAACCGCATCAAAGCCACTCCATCGGATCTCGACGACAAGTTAGTTTGGGTTCATCGTCGTTTGAAAAGGAATTAGGTAAGTTTTTCTTATATTTACGTTGATTTACCTTCTTTTCCATTGATATTTACTATTGACTTTTACCTTGAAATATCTTTATTATTTTAAGTCCAAACTCTATGATGTGGGTATTCATTTTCATCGTTTCGTCGAGACGAAGACAAAGAGCACCCACAACATAGGGTTCAACGAACTTCAAAATTCAGTGAATATGTAAGATGATGTTAGCAATGCACTTCAAGGTAAAAAATCTCCCTTGTTAAAGATGTTTGACTCTTGTGACTTTTTCCATTTACTGCTATAGAATGAATGAATGAATGGAGTTTTAAGGCCCGTCGACTACTAAGGTCATATTGGGCGCACTCACTGTAATTATACCTCACTACAAGATGTATAGGAATATATATTAGTTACATAAACATCTAGAGGAGAAATGATAAAAATACGATATTCTATAACAGATAAAATTCTATGCAAATTTATAATACACCATGAATAATCCGACGTGAGCACGAAAGAACATGGGCTCCTCCCAGATCAGAGAATACCCATGTCCGAGTCCACCCGACCGGAAAATCCACAAATCATCGAAATAAATTTACTGCTATAGACATGGAAGTTATGGAAAAGCTATGATTTGATTGGATAAGACCGTCCATCTGTCTGTATAAGAACTTACAAAATAGGTATATTTTGTCGAAAAACACCACAAATCGACCGGTACACAAATATTAGAAAATTCTTATGTATTTTTTTTTTTTTCAGTTATGGGACGTGTGGCAAAAGAATGCCCGATATGCAAGGAGAGTCAGAAGAGGGGAGAGGTAGTAAAGCAGGTCCTGTTCATCAAACTATCACAGCACCTGCGAGAGAAACACGGAATGCAAGCAGAAGAGGCCGTCAAGATTACCAACAAGATGAAAGGGGCCGGTACTCATGAGCGGTCATCCACCAATGGACGGTCATATTTCGTGTGTAATTTGTATGGGTAAGTTGTAAATTTCTATTATTAATATCAAAGAAAAAGGAGCATTGTTGAACTCCGCCATCTTTTCCTGCAATGTTTTCCAAATGGATTATTATCAAGATTATCTACACCAGAGATTTGGGAAAGTGTCGGATGTTAACCAGTATGTATATTATAGCACAGAAAACTACGTGGGAAAGGTATATATCTTGCTGATAAAAAAATGTTTATTTTCCAATGTTTTCTCTTAATAGATGTCTGCATCAACTTTAGATATGGTTCTTGTAAAGGATTATACTAACTTAAATATCAGGGAATTATCGTTGTACAGAAAACATTGAGGGAAATGGAGAAGATCATGATTTTTTCTATTCTTTTTAATGTTTTCCTACTTTTTTCAGATGTGAGAGGAAGGTCCTAGACCGTAAAAAAACATCTCAACTCAAGCTGTCACAACCTAGGAATTCGGGATGCGAAGGAGGCATTTCCCTTCTTCGAGAGAAGTCGGGTAAGGCTTCCTTCACAGGAAGAGAGAGAGAGAGACCTAGACCTAACCCTAGACCAAGAGAGAACGAAAGAGAGGAGGTCGGTGAAGATTATGAAGAAGTGGAAGTACAGGACGAGACGTAGAAGAAGACAAACCTTTTATGGGAAAAGAAGACATAGGCTTTACTAAGTACGGAAGGCTCTTGCCTGAGAAATTTAGACTGTGTGAGTAATTATACATTTTTAAGGTAAAAGCTTCATGTTTCCCAGGCGAGGACTCACGTGGCACATAAGGGTGAGTTTAGGTTTATTGTATATCATCCAGCCTGTCTGTCTAACTATAGGTGTGTTTGTCTTTCGGTAATTGATTCCAAATTATTTAACATTTCCCAGGCGGGGAATCACGTGGCACATAAGGGTGAGTTAAGGTTTATTGTATATCAGCCAGCCTATCTGTCTAACTATAGGTGTGTCTGTCTTTCGGTTATTGATTCCAAATTATTTAACATTTCCCAGGCGGGGAATCACGTTGCACATTTTCAAAAAAAATCATTGCAGTCTGATATGGTTCCTTAATGCTGTTTTATCGGTTACAGTTCCTTGCGTTGCCCAATGGCACGAGTTCCGAATTCAACGGGCCGGAGGAAATAAAAAATCAAATACCCACAAAGAGGATGCCGGGTACGTGAACCGGTTTTTGGCTCACGCTGACTTCGGTCAGCACGGCTGGAGCAGCGTGACCCAAGCCCACGTAACCCTGCACGACAACACGATACGGGACCACTATGAGGCCGGTTCCTGTAACCCTGCACGACAACACGATACGAGACCACTATGAGGCCGGTTCCTGTAACCCTGCACGACAACACGATACGGGACCACTATGAGGCCGGTTCCTGTAACCCTGCACGACAACACGATACGAGACCACTATGAGGCCGGTTCCTGTAACCCTGCACGACAACACGATACGGGACCACTATGAGGCCGGTTCCTGTAACCCTGCACGACAACACGATACGAGACCACTATGAGGCCGGTTCCTATGGCCGTATCCTGGCAGCCGTCGGAGATTTTTTGACCTGGTGCAGCCACACCAGAAGAATATCGCAGGCAACCTACGGGCCACTAAAAATGAGCCAGGATCTGGAAAAATGTCCTTTAAGGCTTTTGAGCCCAACATGGTTCCAGATCAGCCTGCGTATACACGCAGTCTGACCAGGAACCATGTTGTTCTCTAATGGCTTAACCATGGTCTATATAAACTATATGAGAGTAGAGTGGGTCCATGTCAGACTGTACCTAGTCACATGCTGATCTTGAAATATGAAAATCTCAAATGCTATAAGGGACGTTTTTCCAGATCCCGGCTCAAATGTATGTTGACGGCTGTACAAGCAGCAATGCCAAAGAAGTTGCCGTAAGTGTTATTTAACCCTTTCCCAAACGACAAAATTTTAGGGTGACCTAATTTGAAAGTTGCTGCAGACGACAAAATTGATTATAAAAAAGACATGATTAGTGTAAAATATGACACAGAAAATATTGAGACAAAAGGAGAAACTGCTGGTTATCAGCAGTTTCTTCTTTTGTTTCAATGTTTTCCCAAGCCTATTCTATTAAGGACGTCAAAACCAGGTCTTGTTTGGGAAAGGGTTAACTCAAAATATCTCTGTTATTTGAAGTCCAAACCCTTGGGTGTGGGCATTCATTTTCATTGTCTCGTCGAGACTTCAAAATTCAGTCATTTTGTAACTTTAAATTAGCAATAGGGGTACATTTCAAGGTCAATAAACTCCCTTGTCAAGGATTTTAGAATCTTGCGACTTTTTCCATTCACTCATACAGACTTTGAACTAGAGAATCTAATGGAAAAGTGAGAATTACACCGGGTATTAACCCCCACCTGTCTGTATAAGTACCAACAAAAGAGGTATAATTCAGCGAAATTTACCGAAATTTGATTTGTATAGAAATGGTATATATATTTAATGTACTTTTAACTTCAATCAGATAAGAACAACAAAACGAAGAGTGGAGGAAGGGAGAAATCTGGTGGGCCCCGATATATACGAGAGATTCCAAAAGTCGGACTTCTGTACAACTACAATGAAGAAATTTAAGGAAGCGCCTACCACCTACCTTTATGACATGGCCCAAGTGCTATTGGTTTTATTAAGCAGGTACAACGCACCGAGGCCCTCAGTATTGGCCAACATGAGGGTGAGTAAATGTTTATTGTATATCGGTCTGTCCGTCTAACTAGGGGAGCGTCTGTCTTTCGGTTATTGAATCCAATTTGTTTCAGATTTCCCAGGTGGGGAATCACGTGGCACATGAGGGTGAGTTAAGGTTGATTGTATATCTGTCTGTCCGTCTAACTAGGGGTGTGTATGTCTTTCAGTAAATGATTCCAGATTGTTTAAGATTTCCCAGTCGGGGAATCACGTGGCACAATTTTCAAAAAACAACAATAATTATAAGGTTGGATCCATAGAAGGTGTAGAAATGAAATGAATTAGCTACAGGAGGTTTATATTTCTAAAGAAAATCCTTTTTTTAGGTAGTTGACGTCACCAACGCTACGACGGAGACAACGGGCTGGCGTACCATAACAGTTGGTAAACACAAAACCAGCTGTTATGGTATGACAGCCCATCTCACTATCAGAGATGAACTGTACCAAGCACTAATCGACTACTATAAAGCAGTAAGAAGACTGGATCCAAAAATAAACGGCACCGACACTTTGTTCCGGAACACTAAACTTGAAGAGTGTACGGAAAAATCCATATGCCGCATGTTCAGCCGCGCGTTTGAACTGTAAGCATTTAATTTAAATTCCTCGAATATATATAAGTACTTACCATTTTCAGAACCAGATGGAACAAGATTAGAAGGTGTGTATGAAGACATTTTCAAACTGACATGGATCAAGATCAGACTGTATTTTATTTCAGTCTGATCAGGGTCCAATATACTTCATTCTAGTTAATATGAAGAATCTATTATGAAGGAACATGGAAGAAGATTAGATTGAGTTTATATATAGGCATTTTGAAACTGACATGGATCAAGATCAGACTGTATTCTATTTCAGTCTGACCAGGGTCCATTATACTTCATTCCAGTTAATATGAAGAATCTATTATGAAGGAACACGGAAGAAGATTAGATTGTGTTTATATAGGCATTTTGAAATTGACATGGATCAAGATCAGATTGTATATCAATACAGTCTGATCCTAATCCATCTTGCTATCAAAATGTCGTAGGTCTCATTCATATATCCAAACTAATACAAATGTATCCTTTACAGAGCCGGAATAGAAGAGAACATGTCCTTCGGGATAAATAGAAAGCTTACTACGAGTGTTGCCCGCCAGGCGGACCCGACCCTGGCGGAGCCTGTGGCGCGCCAGCTGTGTCACGCCGTGCGGACTGCAGACAGCTTTTATTATGTCTACAGTGACCGCAGCCGCACGGCGGACACAGTTCGGCGCATTGAGGGCGCCTTCAGAACGGCCACAGTGACCAGCGGGGAGCTAGAGGAGGCAGAAAGAGGTGAACAGATGGCAGAAGTTACAGCGACAGTTACCAGCGGGGAGTTAGAGGAGGCAGAAAGAGGTGAACAGATGGCAGAAGTTACAGCGACAGTTACCAGCGGGGAGCTAGAGAGGATGCAGGAGGCAGAAAGAGGTGAAGAGGAGAGAGAAATGGATATCGACACGACGGAGGTGGAAGAAGAACTCGACTTAATGAACGACCCGGACTACAGACCCCCATCCCCCAAGAAGTTTGACATGACAGCTTACTCACTTTTGAGTAACGCTCTAAGGAGAAATGTCCCAACCACTTCACGACGACATTACATGTCGTCTGAAGTGAAGGACGAGCTGAGAAAAACCTACATGGACATCATTATAGAGTACAGTTTACGGATGGAGTAAGTAAACAGTCAATCTATGTATCTATCTATCTGCAGATCAGAATTTGTGTATTCAGTCATTCTTAGAGTAACATGGATCAAGATCAGACTGTATACAATTTCAATCTGATCAGGGTCTATATTACTTTAATCTAGGTACCAAGAAGAAGCTATTACCTATGATGTAAAACAGACTTTGTGTATACAGGTAAGTAGATATTTACATGGATCAAGATCAGACTCCTGACTGTGTGTGATTTCAGTCTGATCTCGATCCGTAATACATTATTCTAGTTTTGATGAAAAATTTGATATAAATGAACTTTGATGTACATCACAATTTAAGGAATACAGGTAATTTGATAGATAATATGGATCAAGATCAGACTCTATCTAATTTCAGTCTGATCTGGATCCTTATTATCTATCTTTCTATTCATCGATCTATAAATTTTAATATAAATTCTGTCTTTTACAGTACAATACCGATTAAAGACATAAGAGCAGGGAGGAAGGACAGATGGCCAGAATTAAGTGACTAGCAGATAAGTGACGCTGTCAGGAACATGTAAAAATAATAAAAGAAAAATGATGGGAGACGAGTAGATAACTAAATGTTTGGACAACGGACACGTGTAAACCCACGTTATAAAAGGATAAGTCGCTGAGTGACTTTTTTTATTTCTGTTTTCGTTCTCGAGAAAAACAACCCGTTGTTCAATTTCTTCAGTTGCATCATGTTGCGCGGACGTAGATTCGGCATAATTTTTAGTTTGCTTGATAAGGCCAGACAATGTCCTTGTCAACTGTTTAACAGCATTGTGGAGGCCGGAATTCCAACAATCAGCCAATGCAAACGCACACACCACGGGAACGTCAGGCGTGTGCAAGTCAAATTCATATCGACACCACGTCGACGGTGGATTTACGTAATGCTGATGGCACAGAATTCCTGACATACACGGTCCAAACTACTACAGATAACGTTCAAACACCCGTGCAGCCATTAAAAAGTAATCATTGTTCCCCAGGCATGACAACCTTCAACACAATAATGAATCGATCTGCGACAAGTCAGATTTTCACTTCCATGGACCAGTTTCCTCAACATTTGAGGATTGAGATGGAACCATACAACAGCAAGCGAAGCACGACATACAATTAGGGATAGTGAGAAGCAGAGTATAGAAGCTAAGGCAATTTGTAGTAAATTTAGTGAATACATGGTCGCTAGTTTAAATGATAGGTTTTCGGATAACAAAGACTCGGCTATCCTGTCGGCCTTAAGAAGTTTGTTTAGGCTAGATATACAGGTAATGGATAAGGCTTAGGATATAGATGTAGAGGAAGATTATTTATGTAAGTTAGGATATGTAGGTAGTAGGGAGGAGATCGAGATATTTTAGGAACTTCATATACATAAGTTAAGAGTGACAATAGGTCATTAAGAAGTGCTATACTAGGAATCTAGCTAGTTTAGCAATTAAGAAGTCAGATATATACCCTATTGTATCTGAATCTGCGGATCGACTTTAGTTGTTCCAGTCAGCATATCAAACTCTTCAGCGATATTAAGGTTGATTGGGCAAATACTATGGCCTCTAGAGTGCACACAAGGTAAAGTTTGACGAACGACGGGCACAGCGGTATCACAAAACCTCACCATGAGCACATTCGCGCTTAGGTGAGCAAAAAGGCCCCTAGTAACCTGTTTGTGAGTTTTAGTGAATTACCTTAAAGACATTGTTGCCCGCACCCTACTTGCGAATTTTCATGTTTTTCGGGTTCTGACGCCGCAGATATGTTGTCAAATCTCAAAGTGCCTTACCTGAATGCTAGATACATTACCTACATTTTGACACCAACAACAATAGAATCGGCGCAGAATTCGCTAAGGTATGCTCAAAAATGCACACGGCCAGGTTCAGGTATAGAGGGGCTTTGGGTAATGTCATTTGGGTGAAAACTCTGTACAAAGTTATATTTCAAAATTCTAATTTACAGCCATGGGTCGTGTAGCGAGAAAATGCCCAATTTGTGTGGAACGACGCTGACAGGGGCAAGAAGTTAAGCAGACCCTATACGACAGATTGCCCCAACACTTGAGGAAGGTGCATAAGATGTCATCAGAGGAGGCAAAAACTATCACCAACAAGCAGAAGGGATCACGCTCCTACCAACGTAGCGAGACTAATAGGAGACGTTATTTCATATGCAATTTGGATGGGTAAGTTACTAAGGATAAAATATATTATCAAAGGAAAATGAAGATTGACAATGTTGAGCTATCTACTCTTTTCCTTCAAGGTTTCCAAACTAAATTAATACCGAGATAATGTATAAAAGAGATAGATTGGAAAGTTTGGTATGAATGAATGAATAATGAATGAATAGTGTTTTAAGGCCTGTCGACTACTAAGGTCATATTGGGCGCAACAGCAACACATACCTAAAGTTTGGTATGCAAACCCTTTCCCAAACAAGACCTGGTTTTGACGTTCCTATTAGAATTGGTTTGGGAAAACATTGTAGAACTGTCGCAAAGCGGACAAATACCCCCACTAGCGCGTTGTCACTGAAAAAGTGCTAAAGTTCAAAGTGGCATAACTCTGACACTACTGCCTTGATCAAGATGAAAATTGCGGGTGCACAACTTCATATGATAGGAAACAACCTGCTAAAATTTCAGCAAAATCGGTCAACTGTGTGAGAAGAAGAGGACACAAAATTATGTCTACGGACGGACGGACAACCTGAATCCAGTATACCCCCATAACTTTGTTGTGGGGGTATAATAACTGGAAAGACAGTTGAAATTCAGTTGCTAACTAACGCTCGAAGATAGCACACGTGTGTTTTCTTCCACGTAATATATAATTATTTATTGATTATTTAAGAGTAATATTTACCAGTATGCCTCAGCACAGAAATGTTCAACAATGAACCATATGTGGGGACATGTTGAAAAGGTTGACACCTCAAATTGTGATGTGTTCGCGGGCAGTTGGTATCAATGTGCCCTTCTGGAAAAACAGTTGAAATTCAATTGCTTCCTAGCGATCGAGGAGAGCAAACGTACTTTTCTCTCGTAATAAATAATTATTTTTTAATTTCCTACATGTAAGATCTTGTGGTCAGTAAGATTCTGTTTAAGTTTTGTATTTATTGGTTTATACTTCAGTCAATATCTAGGGCTAATTACTGATCATCCAAAATTCAGATGAAGCTGAAGATTACACTCTGGCAAGAATTATCTTTGCGTTTAGGTTTCGTCTTGATCAGTCAATAATTGTAGTTGCTAGATTGAAAATAAAGAAAAAAAAAGAAAGCAAAAAAGGCAATTGTGTCAATTTCAAGGGCATATAACACATGCCATTCTGATCAGATCAGACCAAAATTTGAAATTCATTTTTAGATCTAATGGTCAACAACGTTATTTTTTTTTATCTTGACTAATCAATAATTGTAGATGCTACAACATACACAATGTCGGAAACGGAACTTTTGTCAAATTCAAGGGCACATAACCCAAGACTCTCTGGTCTGATCAAAGGGAAAATCCAACTCATCCCATATGTTATGTTCTTCAACACTCTGCCGACGTTATGTCCCAATTGGTCAATAATTGTAGATGCTAAAGTATAAACAGTCAAAAATAGTCGAAAACAGCAATTTTGTCAAATTAAAGGGCACCTAACTCATGGCTTTGTGGTCTGATCAGAATGCAAACCACTCTGATCAAAGACCTTAAAGTCCCCAACATTGTGTCCCAGTTTTGTCTTTTTTGGTCAATAATTGTAGATGCTAGTGTGTAAACAAAAGTCAAAAAAAGTCAAAAGTAGCTATTTTAGACGTTCAAGGGCACATTACTCAGGTCTTCCTTGTGCCATCCGACCCAAAATCGAACTTATCCGTAAACTAATGATCATACATGCTTTGACGGACAGAAGGACGTACGACTGACAAAAAGCGAACACAACAGCTCACCCTGCGCACTTAGTGCTCAGGTGGCCTAAAACAGCAGGTGAATTGTGCAGGGAGAAGTTAAGATACATATGTGAGGCAAGAAACTACAAAGCAAACGCTTACTAAAGGTGAAGCCATCACTCAATCCACATTTTAGTAGGCTAAGTGAGTGAAAAAAGTATTACAATCCCGTGTGAAAGAAGTACATGTATACCCAATAATGACACGGATTAATTTAACAGCAATGGCGACAGGTGACCTTCTGATTTTTGGCTTAGGAAACAATTGGTTACAGAGAAATTTAGCAAACAAACTTACAAGAACGTACTATACCTCATCTAGAATGCGTGCGTGGTGCAGCGAGACTAAATAGTTCTTTTGCAATTGATTAAACTCAATATGCAAATCAAGAATACATCACTTTAGAGTTTAACAAATCATTTCAATGACACTATGACATCTGATGTAGAAATTAGTCGTATTGTGACTTGAAAAATAAATTAAAGAAATAAAGCCTTTCTTATGTGTCTAGTAAATATTGCAGTTGGAACAATTTCTTTAGCCTTTCAATGCCTTGTTCGTGGACTTTTGTACCACATGATCCCTGGACTAAGAGCAAACCACACAAACATTGGACAAAGTGTGCCACATAATTTTCAGCCACAAGTATCTCATTGGCACACATTGGCCTGAAAGAAAATGTGGTTCAACATAAGGTGTTTCTTTTTCGAAAATAATATATATGGTACGTGGTAATCACAAATAGGGAAGATATGGCGCACACAACTCCCATCAATACCAGAACAACATCTACCATGAATTTGAGGTGTGCCGATAGCGACATGATTGGGAGATTTCTGGAACAACAACCAGCTTTCTTTGCTGTCCTTACTTCCCAAAGTAATGCGCAACAGAGATAAAAAACAAGAGCTATCACTGTAAGATGACAATGCCCCGACACCGCTTTGATCGTCATAAGGTCAAGGTCATCCAGGGGTCAAGGTCACCAAAGTATGTGCCTACAGAAAGGTAATGTACCAAGGAATGTTGTGGTAAAGTATGAAGCGAATATGTTAAGTAATAAGGAAGGTATGGCCAATGTTAAAGTTTTTGGACGGAATGACGGACGGACAGACAGACAGACGGACGGACGGACGGACAAGTCAAATTTATGATGCCTCCCTATCGGGGGCATAAAAAACATTTTTCGTCAGTGATAGTGACTCTCCATAGCAGAGGATCTAGTTGCCATCCTAAAACCTTTGCACACAGCAACAAATGTGTTGTGTGACGAGTCATGTCCACCAGCATCCACGATACTCCCTCTTCAGAACCAGCCACTGTCAACGATGAATGAAAGTGACTCGGAGACGGTTAACCCTTTACCGAACAAGACCTGGTTTTGACGTCCCTTAAAGGAATGGCTTGGGAAAACATTGAAACAAAAGAAGAAACTGCTGATAACCAGCAGTTTCTCCTTTTGTCTCAATATTTTCTATCCCATATTTTACATACATTTTATCTTTGATAGCTTCCATTTTGTCATTTATGGCAGTTTTTGAAGTGGATTACCCTAAAAGTTTGTCGTTTGGGAAAGGGTAAGCTTGCAAAAAAGCAATAAAAGATGATCTGTCATCTCGTTATAAGCCAATAAAGAAGAAGCTTACTAATGCCACTTACTAGATCCACTATCTAAATTTGCTCCATTCTAAAGTGAAGCTTTTTTCTTTTCATGAATTAACATTAGAAACAGTTTCTTTCATGAACGAAAGAACGGCACAATGTATTTCTGATCTTGCTGTTAAGCAAGTACAACAAGATGATAAAACAAAGCGAGTCTCACATTGAGGTAGAGCCCTGTCGTCCCTTCCTTGGGAAGTCACCTTGTTATGACCAATACATTGTCGACCATCCAATTAAAACAAGAGCCGTCACAGACGGATTATGCTCCCCGAATAAGTGTTTGTCACAAAATAACAAGAGGACCATGATGGTCCTATATCGCTCACCTGAACAAAATGATATGAGCAACACTTTTGTTCAATTCAATTAGTATTTAAGACTTTAAGACTGATAACGAACTTATGGTCAATAGCGTTGTGAAAATCCAACTTATACGAGATCTCATGGTGCCCAACTGTGTCCAAGTTTTGTCTTGATTGATAAATAATTGTAGATTCTAGAGTATAAACAATGTCGAAAGCAGCCGAAAAAGCAGTTTTTTTCAAATTCAAGGGCACATAACTCTCGCCTTCCTGATCAGATCAGACTGAAAATCAAACTCATCTGAGATCTTATAAGGTCCCAAACATTGTGTCCAAGTTTTGTCTTTATTAATTACTAATTGTAGAGTCTAGGGTGTAAACAGGTCGAAACAGCCGAAAATGGCAATTCTATCAAATTCAAGGGCACATAACTCTCCACTTTCTGATCAGATCAGACTGAAAATCAAACTCATCCGAGATCTTATGATCCCCAACATTGGGTCCAAGTTTTGTCTTGATTGATTAATAATTGTAGATTCTAGAGTGCAAACAAGGTCGAAAACAGCCGAAAATGGCAATTTTATCAATATCAAGGGCACATAACTCTCTTATTTCTGGTAAGATCAGACTGAAAATCAAATTAATTCAAGATATTATGGTCTCCAACATTGTGTCCAAAATTTGTCTTGATTAGTCAATAATTGTAGATTCTAGAGTGTAAACAAGGTCGAAAACAGTCAAAAACGGCAACTTCGTCCAGTTCAAGGGCACATAACTCTCGACTTTCTGATTAGATTAGACTGAAAATCAAACTTATCCAAGGTCTTATGATCCAAAACATTGTGTCCAAGTTTTGTCTTGATTGATTAGTAATTGTAGATTCTAGAGTGTTAACAAGGTCGAAAACAGTCAAAAACAGCAATTTTGTCAAGTTCAAGGGCTTATAACTCCTGACTTTCTGATCAGATCAGACTGAAAATCGAACTCATCCAAGATCTTATGGTCCCCAACATTGTGTCCAAATTTTGTCTTGATTTATTAATAATTGTAGACTCTAGAGTGTAAACAAGGTCGAAAACTGCCAAAAATGGCAATTTTGTCAAATTCAAGGGCACATAACTCTCGTCTTTCTGGTCAGATCAGACTGAAAATTGAACTCATCCGAGATCTTATGGTCTCCAACATTATGTCCAAGTTTTGTCTAGATTGATCAATAATTGTAGATGCTAGAGTGTTAACAAAGTCAAAACTAGCTATTTTTTACGTTCAAGGGCAGATAACTCCAGACTTCCAAGTCCGATCAGGCCCATAATCGAACTCATCCGAGAACTTATGACCATACTTGCTTTGACCAAGTTTGATTAAGATTGGCCAACTTTTGTGGATGCTAGAGTGTTAACACCAAATTGTTGACAGACGGACAGACGGACGGACGGACAGACGGACGGACGGACGGACGGACGGACGACGGACATTGAGTGACCACAATAGCTCACCTTGAGCACTTTGTGCTCAGGTGAGCTAAAAACTATCATACATTAAGCCCCCTTTTCCCATGACGGATTTTTTGTACACACATTATTTATAGAATATGATCTAGAACATCTCACAAAATACAAAATTTCATTAAATTCTGCCAATTAGATGAAGAGAAATTAGAGAAAAACTAATTTATACATTAAGGCCCCTTTTTCCATGACGCAGCCTCAAATTGAGAAACGGAGAAAAAGGTCCCTAGGGATTATCCCAGGGAGTCCACATGTGAAGTTCCATTGAATTTGGCCCAAGGGTTGCTGAGATCTGGCTGTGGACGGACGGACACACGGACGGACGGACGGACAGACGGATGGACGGACAGCATGGCGACTATATGCTCCCTCAAAATTTTTCGGGGAGCATAAAAAATTATAAAATCGCTTGTTTCCCACAGCTTGGCCATTTATTGTTTATACAACGCATATCTGTGAGCAGCAAATTTGATTTTTTACATCATTCTCTGGGTGCTTTTAGAGCGACAATATTACTGTGTATTTCTTAATATCGCTGGAAAAGCCAAAATAGTTGGTATGTTGATTTTAATCATTATTTGTTCTAAATGCTTTTGTTGACATGAAAGTCTTAGTAAAAAGAATATATTAACGAATAGTGTTTTAAGGCCCGTCGACTACTAAGGTCATATTGGGCGCAATAGCAACACTTACCTGGATGTATACAAAATAACTGATGTGTATATAGTTACATAAACATCAAGAAAGGTAAATTATAGTGACTATATATCTTATTCAAGAATAGATAATGTTACCTTGTATAAATTTAATCAATACTATTATTATAATACAATATTAAAACTAGACAAATACAACCATGAACTTTGAATAATCCGATGTGAGGACGAATAGACATGGGCTCCTCCCAGATCAGAGAACACGCATGTCCGAGTCCACCCGACCGGAAAATCCACAGAACAAATAAATATAGAATATTAAACATAACTTAAGTATCAAAGATCAAATATCACAGACTATAATAAAAAGAGCTAAATCCTTCTAAAGAGATTACACTCTTAAGAAAGTTAAAAATCGATTCAGGCATCACGGTATCAAATAACGATTTCAAATTATCAACGTTAAAGTGCCAGTTTCTTATGATGGCAAGATCTACACAATCAATGAGTAGATGTTGGACAGTAAGTGTCTCATTACAAGGAATACACTGTGGTTCTACCTCGTTCGCTAATATGCGAAAGGGTCAAATGAGTGTGACCGATTCGCAATCTGGCCACAACTAACTCTTCGAGGCGGTCAGGCCGAAGACCTGACAGCCATTCACCAATTGTTGGTTTAATCGAAAATAATTTATTTCGTTGGTTTGCCTGGTCACTCCAACAGTTTTGCCATACATTGTGAATAAAAGTATTAATTTGGGGGGTTTAAAATCAGTAAAAGGAATTTTAAAAGGTAAAACATCTAGTAACAACGCGTCCTTGGCAGCCCTATCTGCCTCTTCGTCGCCACGTAGACCACAATTGCTTGGAAGCCATCAAAAGACAATATCAGTATCTTCATCAGCAGCATAGATACGAGACAGCTTTTCAAGAAGTATTACTATAATAGGGTTGTCCGTTTTTTCGTGCTCCAGCGCTTGCATACTAGATAAAGAGTCAGTAGAAATTATGTAACGCCAATAACCATTTCCAATAATGTGCTCAAGCGCAAGGTCAATATCCTTGAGCTCAGCAGAGAAAATGGATGAATTATCAGGCAGACGATACTGGTATTTGTAGCCATCCAAGATGGCAGCTGAAGCAACTTTTTCTTCAATTTTCGACCCGTCTGTATAAAAAGAATAAATGAGTTGCATTATTTGATGCAAAGTGAAAATTGTGAACATGTGGAATTTCAAGCACAATATTCGGATTTTTAGGTGTTTAAGAGGACTTCACCATTGCACATCAAAGATACCAAGACTTACTGACGGGGCTTGACAGGATCGAAGATGATAAACTGAACTCCACAGAAATTAATGATAATTTTAAAGACTGCAAAATTAGATGTTAAAAATTTATTTTAAATAAGCAAATTGCCAAGAAAGATACCGATACAGCCAGAAGGTAGTGTTTCGCAAGTCCGATCTCATTCCGGGTCGTCAAGTTCTGGCCGATCTTATATTTCAAAGGCTAAGGCAATGGATATAAGACGACGGGCAGAACTTAAAGTGAGAGCAAATGCTCTAGAGAAACGTCGCTCTCTAGAGCAGGAAATGGTTCAATTGAAATTAGAAAAAGATGAATTTGAATAAAAGACGGAAATAAAAACAATTGATGCATAAGACAGGGCATTGCAGAATTTTGAGATGCAAGGTTCTGTAATTGCCAGAAATATTGAGTCAAGAAAATTAAAGTCTGTGCCAATTGATTCAATTTCTGTTAAATCTGTTAGCACGAAATCTGAAATATTAACTTTCACTGAGTTGAGGAAACCTATTCCTGAAATAGAGTCTTTTAGCGAAAATGTGTTGGATTATACGTCTTTCATGAGACAATTCAATGCCAGAGTAAATGCAACAACTAGCTCGTTTGATGAGAATTTGAATTATTAGTTGCAATTTACTACTGGTGAGGCACACATAATAGTGCAAGGCTATTCATACTTGAGAGCAGACGTAATTTCAATGCCGCATTGGGCATTCGGTATTTTCCTCAGGGATTGTCAATTCACTGTGGAGAATGTCGAATCGGACGTGGCGAAGTCTGTGTCCTTACTCGTTTGTTGCAGATGGCGCGTATAGGATATGGACGTACCCGCCATGAAGTACTTGACACAATTAAAATATACGCCAGAAGTAATCCCTTCAAAGGCAACAGTCCGGGGAAAGACTGGTGGTATGGTTTTTTAAAGCGCCACCCCGAAGTCTCCAAACGTCTCCCACAACAGCTTGGTATGGAGAGGGCGTCGTTACACAGCCAAAGGTCAACAAGTGGTTCTCTGATTATGAAGACTGTGAAAAATAAAATAAAGGACCCTAAACTATTACAGGATCTTAGTCGTCTTTATAATGCGGACGAGCCGGGATTTACTTTGTGTCCGAAATCTGGAAAAGTTCATGCCAGGAAAGGGTGGTCCACCGAGTATAATTTCACTTCATCTGACAAGACACAAATATGTTCGCATGTATGGGGGAAACAGGACATTACATAAAACATCTGATTGTATACCCTGGACAGAGATTTTCCTGAAACCCTCTTGAAGTCTTCAGTATTTCCCAAGGCAGTTATGTGACAGACTGATAATGGTTGGTTGGATTTGGAGTTATTCTTGACCTGGCTGTCGGATGTCTTTATTCCAGCTGTAAATGGGCGAGGTACGGAAACCTGTGGTCTTGATTTATCAATAATTGTAGATACTAGAGTGTAATGAAAACATTTTTGACATTAAGGACAGATAACTCCGCACATTCAGATCAAATCAGGCCCAAAATCGAACTTGTCCTAGAACTTATGATTCTACTTGTTTTGGCCAAGTTTGATCAAGATTGCCAAACTTATGTGGATGCTAGAGTGTAAACATCCCAAATGTTGACGTACGGACACCGGACAAAAAGTTTCCACAATAACTCACCTCGAGCACTTCATGCTCAGGTGAGCTAAAATCATCTTGTTAAAAAGATTTTGATGACAAAATGAAATTACAATTGGTCCTTAATAACTTCTTTATCAGCTGTTATTTTAAACAATCTATCTTGCCTGACGTTTTCACAAAATTTGCTGATGTTTTGATTAAGAAGATGTTCTACTTTCAGTCTCTTTCTTTATTTGGTGAGAAGGGCTGGGAATGCTTATGACAAACAAGAGTGCCTGAAAGGCACTGATATCGCTCACCTGAGTTTTTCCTATATTTGATGGTGTACAATATAATTTTTTTTGTAAACAAATATGTATGTCGTATCAAGCTATTGTAAATTAAGTTTCATAATTTCCAATGAAGACAATGAAGTCACATTAGTATTCAATCATATTGCATGTAGTAGCATTTGCATACATCTTTAAAATTGAATATCATGTGCTGTTCCAGTTTGATAATCAGGATTAAACTTTTACAATTAACAATTTACAATTTTGAAACATCAGAATGCTACATTACAGGCATTAATACGCTTAATATGATAAGCCCCTCCTTGCCTCATCAACATTTATTATCCTATCAAAAATTTATAACCAAGTGTTTGAAAAGAGTAACTCAATAAGCATTTTGTTCTCTTGGTTTAAATTGGCCCCATGGTTGATTTTTGAAGAATTTCTTTATGATTTTTTGAAGTCTGATAAGCCCTACCCTGCCACACTCAAATTTTTTAACAAATCAAAAATTCACAAACAATATTATTGTTAAAAAGAGTCACTCAAGCAACATCCCTGGTTCAAATTGGCCCAACAGTTGATTTTTAAAGAATTTTCCTGTCATTTCTCCTAGTCGTATAAACATCCTGCCATGCCCATATTTTCAACCAATCACAAATTTGTAAAAAAATAAACAAGAGTGCCATCGTCACAATATACGCCGCCACTTATAAAACTTGAGACAAAAAAATGACATTGACAAGGATTTATAAATATTCACTGAAAAACCTTTAAAAAATTGTGTTCACAAAAAGGTTTTTATAAATATCCAGTGAAAAACCTGGAAGGAATTGCATTCACAAGGCTGAAATATCATTAAGCCCCAGAGAGTAAGATTGAAGGGGGCATAATTCTGGCAAAAATCAATGAACCATGAAATCCTTCCTTCATGCACATCTACCAATTGAGGTGATAACATCCACCAAGTTTCATTAAGATCCAGCCAGAAACTTAGGAGGAGTTGTGTTGACAAGCCTGCAATTTCAATAAGCCCCAGAGACTAAGTTTTTAAGGGGCATAACTCAGGCAAAAATCAACGAACCATAAAATCCTTCCTTCATGCACATCTACCAATTGAGGTGATAACATTGACCAAGTTTCATTAAGATCCAGTCAGAAACTTAGGAGGAGTTGTGTTGACAAGCCTGCAATTTCAATAAGCCCCAGAGACTAAGTTTTTAAGGGGCGTAACTCAGACAAAAATCGACGAACCATAAAATCCTTCCTTCATGCACATCTACCAATTGAGGTGATAACATTGACCAAGTTTCAAGAAGATCCAGCCAGAAACTTAGGAGGAGTTGCGTTGACAAGCCTGCAATTTCAATAAGCCCCAGAGACTAAGTTTTTAAGGGGCGTAACTCAGGCAAAAATCGACGAACCATAAAATCCTTCCTTCATGCACATCTACCAATTGAGGTGATAACATTGACCAAGTTTCAAGAAGATCCAGCCAGAAACTTAGGAGGAGTTGCGTTGACAAGGCTGCAATTTCAATAAGCCCCAGAGACTAAGTTTTTAAGGGGCATAACTCAGGCAAAAATCAACGAACCATAAAATCCTTCCTTCATGCACATCTACCAATTGAGGTGATAACATTGACCAAGTTTCAAGAAGATCCAGCCAGAAACTTAGGAGGAGTTGCGTTGACAAGAAAAGTGGACGTACGTACGGACGGACGGATGGACGGATGGACGGACGGACAGACGGAGAAGATGACGCCAATATACGTCCGCCTCCGGCGGCGTATAATAAAAACGGGTACCCAAGGAACATTCCTGGATAATTTGATACAATTTGTCTAACAGTTAAGGAGAAGAAAATTTTCAAGGATTCGTTTAATAACTTCTCCAAGTCTGATAAGCCCCGCCCTGCAGCGCCTACATTTTTTGACAAATCAAAAAATTCATAAACACACATTGAAAACAGTCACTCAAGAAACAGATCTGCCAGATTTGGTTTAAATTTGATCAATGGTTGATTTTTAAAGATTTTTTTCATGATTTCTTTAAGTCTGATAAGCACCGCCCTGCCACGCCCACATTTTTGACGAATCAAAAATTTGAAAACAAATTTTAAAAAGGGTCATCCAAGTAACATTTCTGCCAAGTTTGGTAAAAATTGATCCATTGGTTAAGGAGAAGAAGATTTTTTAAGAATTACTTAATGATTTCTCTAAGTCTGATAAGCCTCACCCTGCAACGCCCTCATTTTTTGACGAATCAAAAATTTGAAAACAGGCAGTAAAGACAGTCACTCAAGGAACATTCCAGCCAAGATTGGTACAAATTGGATCAATATTTGATTTTTAAAGAATTATCTAACAATTTCTCTAAGTCTGATAAGCTCCACCCTGCCACGCCCACATTTTTTGATGAATCAAAAATTTGAAAAAAACAAGAGGACCATGATGGTCCTAACTCGCTCACCTGAACCAAGATGACATGAGCGAAAATGGCAATTTTGTCACATGTTTAGGCATATAACTAGGGACTTTCTGTTCGAATCAGGCTAAACACAAGAAGCTGCAACATAGGGATTACAAGATGTGTTCGTGAAACACAAATGCCCCCAAAATGGCCATTTTTCTAAAATGTTAAGTTTTCGTGCAAAGGGTTGATAAGTGTAAACGCATGACCTTGAGGAAAGTCATATTGCATGGAACAGATATACATCATTGAAAGAAAGCTACATACCAAATTGGAGATTTGTAAGTCGAATACTTTTGGAAAAAAGGCCAATGTTAAGTGTTCATGTTCAGTTTTCGGACAGACGGACGGACAGACAGACAGGCCTTATAAATTTATAATTTGCGAAAAGATTGTCAAACATTGCCCTCTTTATCATTTTGATATGTAACCTATAAATCAACCCACAACATAGGGGAAATACGATATTCATTGAACAAAATTAGGATTTGATTTTGGTTAAATTTTTTCCTAACAACATAACATCAGAGCAGCAGATTTCAATGTTGCTGTAAATGACAAACCAAAATGTTGAGTAAAACTGCATTCCTGTACAAAATTGGAAAGAAAATGATGAGGCAAATGGAGAAAATGCAGACTATCAGCATTTTCTTCTTTCGCCAGGCCAATAACATTTTCCCAGGTAAAACCTGTGTATGGTTGGGAAAGGGCTTAATCCTTTCCCAAACAGAAAAGGAACAGACAACCCCAATTTGAAAAGAGCAGAAGACAAAATTGATTTTGAAAAAGGAAGGATTCATGTACAACATAGCACATAAAATATTGATGCAAAGGGAGAACATTGCTGATTATCAACATTTTCTTCATTTGACTCATTATTTCCCAAGCCTATTATAATAATAATAAGGTGTCAAAACCAGGCCTTTTCAGGAAAGGGTTAAAGCATTGAGATAATCCTTAAGTAAATTGAGAAACAAATAAAAGAGGTTACTGCCTTTCCAAATTGTAAAATATCTTTCAATGTTTATCAAACCCAGTGCTGTTGGTATTCATTTGAATGATCTCATCAAGATTATTCAAATGAGTACCAACAACATAGGAATTAAAGCTTAAATAACAAATAGACTGTATTTGCCCACTTTTTAGATGCAGGTCCATTCTGGAGGTCTTGTTTATCTTTCGCCGGTCTTGTTTATCTTTCACCGGTCTTTTATAAACATCACCCGGTCTTTGCTTACATTACATGAAACCTGATACATCATGGCTGATAATGTGATTTTAATGAATTTTCTTGAGGATTTCTCTAAAAGTCTGATTAACCCCGCCCTGCCACGCCCACATTTTTTGACGAATCAAAAATTCACGAACAAGTTTTGAAAAGGGTCACTCAAGGAACATTCCTGCCAAGTTTGAAAATTGGCCAAAGGGTATAGGAGGAGAAGACGTTTAAAGAAATTGTGAACGGACGGACGGACGGACAGACGGACGGACGACGGACGGTGAGTGACCACAATAGCTCACCTTGAGCACTTCGTGCTCAGGTGAGCTAAAAATTGAAAAAGATCACCCAAGGAACATTTCTACCAAGTTTGATAAAAATTGACTCAATGGTTAATGAGTAGAAGATTTTTGAAAAAATATTTAACAATTTCTCTAAGTCTGATAAGCCCCGCCCTGCCACGCCCTGATTTTTTGATGAATCAAAAATTCATCAACAGGCAGTAAAGACAGTCAATCAAGAAACATTCCAGCCAAGATTGGTACAAATTGGATCAACATTTGATTTTTAAAGAATTATTTAACAATTTCTCTAAGTCTGATAAGCTCCGCCCTGCCACGCCAACATTTTTTGATGAATCAAAAATTTGAAAACAAATTTTGAAAAAAGATCACCAAAGGAACATTTCTGCCAAGTTTGATAAAAATTGACTCAATGGTTAATGAGAAGAAGATTTTTGAAGAATTATTTAACAATTTCTCTAAGTCTGATAAGCCCCGCCCTGCCACGCCCTCATTTTTTGATGAATCAAAAATTCATCAACAGGCAGTAAAGACAGTCACTCAAGAAACATTCCAGCCAAGATTGGTACAAATTGGATCAACATTTGATTTTTAAAGAATTATTTAACAATTTCTCTAAGTCTGCTAAGCCCCGCCCTGCCACGCCCACATTTTTTGACGAATCAAAAATTTGAAAACAAGTTTTGAAAAGGGTCACCCAAGAAACATTTATGCCAACTTTGGTAAAAATTGACTCTATGGTTAGGAAGAAGAAGATTTTTGAAGAATTATTTATCAATTACTCAAAGTCTGATTAGCCCCGCCCTGCCACGCCCACATTTTTTGACGAATCAAAAATTTGAAAACAAGTTTTGAAAAGGATCACCCAAGGAACATTTCTGCCAACTTTGGTAAAAATTGACTCAATGGTTAAGGAGGAGAAGATTTTTGAAGAATTATGTAACAATTTCTCTAAGTCTGATAAGCCACGCCCTGCCACGCCCACATTTTTTGACGAATCAAAAATTTGAAAACAAGTTTTGAAAAGGGTCACCCAAGGAACATTTATGCCAACTTTGGTAAAAATTGACTCTATGGTTAGGGAGAAGAAGATTTTTGAATAATTATTTATCAATTTCTCTAAGTCTGATAAGCCCGCCCTGCCACGCCCACATTTTTTGACGAATCAAAAATTTGAAAACAAGTTTTGAAAAGGATCACCCAAGGAACATTTCTGCCAACTTTGGTAAAAATTGACTCAATGGTTAAGGAGGAGAAGATTTTTGAAGAATTATGTAACAATTTCTCTAAGTCTGATAAGCCCCGCCCTGCCCCGCCCACATTTTTTGACGAATCAAAAATTTGAAAACAAGTTTTGAAAAGGATCACCCAAGGAACATTTCTGCCAACTTTGGTAAAAATTGACTCAATGGTTAAGGAGGAGAAGATTTTTGAAGAATTATGTAACAATTTCTCTAAGTCTGATAAGCCCCGCCCTGCCACGCCCACATTTTTTGACGAATCAAAAATTTGAAAACAAGTTTTGAAAAGGGTCACCCAGGGAACATGCCTGCCAAGTTTGGTAAGAATTGGCTCAGTGGTTAAGGAGGAGAAGATGTTTAAAGAAATTGTTGACGCCTTCCGACGCACGACGCACGACGCACAACGCACGACGCACGCCGGACACAGGGTGATCACAAAAGCTCACCTTGAGCATGTTGCTCAGGTGAGCTAAAAACAACATAAATATATTAAATGCATTTGACTTGTTTGTATGTCATGTTGGGACATTCAAACAACTGTAAAATAATTATTATAACATACATGTGCACTAAGCCGCGCGTTTATGACGCGTTCAAAGAACTGCGACGTTGCGATATATTAATGACGTCATAGACCTACGACCTTCCTTCAAAGAAAATTCAATGGGCCTGAAGGGCGATAATTTGGGTATCATTTTGCACGATTCATAGAAAATATTGAGTATATTCATGCACAAGTTAGTCTAAAAGTACGCCATTCGAGTAAAATGTGTTCAAGTACTACAGTTTCGAAGTAAATTTCATGATATTTTGTGAATTGAAAACTCGGAGACCAGACGAGTCCATTTTTATCCTTTGTGATCAGGGTTTAAATGGTATAGGAATTCCAGTAGTATTCTTGAGTAAAATTGAAATACAAATGTTTGAAATTTATATAACGCAGTTTTAAATGTTTTTTGAAGTTGAATACTTTCTGTTAATGGTGAAGGTTGTTTTAAATGATACAATAGAGGAATTTCACCAGAAGCGATAATTTACCTCGACACCGGTTATCGAGAACTGATTAATCATTGTAAATCAATCCAAATAACATGCTCTGACCAACAATCTACCAATGTGGAATCCGAGACTCGAACCCAGTCCAAATCTACACTTTGGCATAAATTTAGATCGGGGAGAATAACAGCCTCAAACGCAAAAGCTGTTTGCACATCAACTAAGCCATCCCCGAGCTTAGTAAAGAGACTATGTTACCCGGGCATATGTACCAATCTCAAGACACCAGCCATGATCAGCGGAGGTTGGAAAGAATCAAGGGGAATTAATCCGCGATTACTGTTGACATTTCGTAAAAATTATTTCCCTTAATTTGTGAAGGTTTGTAACAATGTTATAAAATAAATAATCTATTTTGTTTTACCTCGGTTTATGGTATATTTAACCACAGTTCTAAGTTAGGCAGCAAAATGAATAATCCTCACGGGGGATTGTGCCGCCTTACCCAGAACAGTGGTTAAATAAACCATATTAACCGAGGTAAAAAAAATAATCATTTCTTAGACAACATATTCATCTGATCAAGACAATTTTTCGACACATAAACTTTAATCACAGTCGTTATCCAAGCGAGGGCAGGAGGGATTCAATCTGAGAAAGAGGTACAAAGTTTATTCCACACAGGGAATGAATGAATGAATAGTGTTTTAAGGCCCGTCGACTACTAAAGTCATATTGGGCGCAACAGCAACACATACCTGGATGTATACAAAATTACTGATATGTATATAGTTACATAAACATCCAGAAAGGTAAATTATAGTGACTATATATCTAATTCAAGAATAGATAATGTTACCTTGTATAAAATTAATCAATACTATAAATATAACACAATATTAAAACTAGACAAAAACAACCATGAACCATGAATAATCCGGTGTGAGGACGAATAGACATGGGCTCCTCCCAGATCAGAGAACACCCATGTCCGAGTCCACTTAACCGGAAAATCCACAGAACAAATAAATATAGAATATCAAACGTAAATAAAGTATCACAGATCAAATATCACAGACTATAATAAAAAGAGCTAAATCTTTCTAAAGAGATTACACTCTTTCAGAAAGTTAAAAATCGACTCAGGCCTCACGGTATCAAATAACGATTTCAAATTATCAACGTTAAAGTGCCTGTTTCTTATGATGGCAAGATCTACACAATCAATGAGTAGATGTTGGACAGTAAGTGTCTCATTACAAGGAATACACTGCGGTACTACCTCGTTCTTTAATAGGTGCGAATGGGTCAAATGAGTATGACCGATTCGCAATCTGGCCAAAACTAACTCTTCGCGGCGGTCAGACCGAAGACCTGGCAGCCATTCACCAAGTGAAGGTTTAACCGAAAATAATTTATTTCGTTGATTTGCCTGGTCACTCCAACAGTTCTGCCATACATTGTGGATAAAAGTATTAATTAGAGGTTTAAAATCAGTAAAAGGAACTTTAAAAGGTAAAACATCTAGTGACAACGCGTCCTTGGCAGCCCTATCTGCCTCTTCGTTGCCACGTAGACCGCAATGGCTTGGAAGCCAGCAAAAGACAATATCAGTATCTTCATCAGCAGCATAGATACGAGACAGCTTTTCAAGAAGTTTAACTATGATAGGGTTGTCTGTTTTCTCGTGTTCCAGCGCTTGCATACTGGACAAAGAGTCAGTGAAAATAATGTAACGCCAATAACCATTTTCAATAATGTGCTCAAGCGCAAGGTCAATAGCCTTGAGCTCGGCAGAGAAAATGGATGAATTATCAGGCAGACGATACTGATATTTGTAACCATCCAAGATGGCAGCTGAAGCAACTTTTTCTTCAATTTTAGAACCGTCTGTATAAATTTGAAAGTGCATAATGTGTTTTTCTTGTATTTCAAGAAATTTAGTTTTAAATACAACTTGATCAGTTTCAGATTTTATAGTTGAAGCTAGATCATAAATAAAGGTGGGACTTTTAGACGACCACAAAGGAACGTCTGGAACTTTATGTTCGGCCACATCATCTAGATCGAAATCTAGAGATTCTATGTCAGCTTTACAACGTAAACTAAAGGGTGGAATTTCTGATTCCTTCTTTTTGAAGTCCTCTTCGTAAAGAGGTTCAAAAACAGAATCATATGTAGGATTATCTGGATTTGATTTCAATTTCAAATAGTAATCCATAGACAATTTCTTTCGACGTAAGTTTAAAGATGGTTCGTTTGCTTCAGCATAGAGACTATTAATTGGCGATGTTTTAAATGCGCCCAACGCAATACGTAAACCTTGATTGTGTATTGAATCAAGTTTGCGCAAGTAAGATTGACGGGCAGAGCCGTAAACAACGCATCCATAGTCTAATTTAGATCTCACAAGAGATCTATAAAGGCGTAATAAAACTTTTTTGTCTGCTCCCCAGTCCATACTGGAGACGACACGTAAAAGATTTAGAGCTTTCTTACATTTATTGCTCAGATATTCAACGTGCGGGATGAACGATAATTTAGAGTCAAATAAAAGACCCAGAAATTTGAATTCTGGGACAACTTCGATTCGGATCCCGTCCAAAGTGAGTTCTGGATCGGGATGGAGTTTTCTCGATTTACAGAAATGCATACATTTTGTCTTGGTTTTAGAAAATTTAAAACCATTTTCATTCGACCATTTACTCAGGTTATTTAAAACCTGTTGTAACTGTCGTTCAATGGTATGCATATGTTTCGAACGATAACAAATACAAAAGTCATCAACGTAAAGAAAATATTCAATACCAGGGCAAGTAGCCTTAATAATATTGTTGATTTTAACACTAAAAAGTGTAACAGAAAGAATGGAGCCCTGGGGAACGCCCATCTCCTGTTCATGAGGATCAGAGAGCGTATCTCCAACCCTGACTCTAAATTGCCGTTCATCCAAAAATGCAGAAATAAAATAAGCAAGGCGACCTCGTATTCCGAAATCATGGAGGTCATTCATGATTCCATACTTCCATGTGGTATCATATGCACTCTCTAAATCAAAAAAGACTGAAACAACGTGTTCTTTCTTGATAAAAGCTTCTCGTATAAAAGTCTCGAAGCGAACTAAATGATCGAGGGTGCTTCTTTGCTTACGAAAGCCACTTTGGGCCGACGTAATAAGTTTGTTTTTCTCAAGAAACCATACAAGACGGTCATTGACCATTCTTTCCATGGTTTTACAAATACAACTTGTTAAGGCTATAGGCCGGTAATTTGAAGGATTATCTGAATCCTTGCCAGGTTTGGGTACTGGAATGACGATAGCTTCCCGCCACGAGGCTGGAAGTATTCCCGTTTTCCAAACACTGTTAAAGATATCAAGTAAACACTGAAGGGATTGGTGTGGTAAATGCTTCAAGAACTGGTAGTGGATGTCATCACACCCAACTGCAGTGTCATGGCATTTCTTAAGGGCAGTTTTAAGCTCCTTAAGAGTAAATTCTTTATTATAATGCTCTGTATTTTTGGATTTAAAATTCAAATTAACTTTTTCTTTTTGCTCTTGATGTTTTTGAAATTCTGGCGAATAATTAGAAGAGGAGGATTTCTTGGCAAAAGTATCTGCTAAGACATTTGCTATGTCTGGCTTAGATGAAACAACGCCATTATCAGTATTCAAATGCCCAACACTTAGTGAAGAGTTTTTGCCACTAATTTTACGCACCATATCCCAAGTCTTTTTGACAGACGATCTAGAATTTAATCTAGATACATACTGTCTCCAAGACGTACGTTTACTGCGTTTAATAGTGCGCCGTGCCCTCGCACGTGCAACTTTAAACTTTATAAGATTTTCCTTAGTCGGCCTTAGATCAAATTCTCTAAGAATCGACTTTTGCTTTGATATAGCCTTCTTGCAGTCATCATTGAACCACGGCTTATTTGGATGTTTTGGATTTTTAGACGTTCTAGGAATTGCTTTTTCTGCAGATGCATATAATAAGGACGTAAACAATTCTGCAGGATTTTCGCAATCTTCAAAAGATTGCGGTGTAATGGACTGTTCACAAACAGTTTTGAACAAGCCCCAGTTTGCTTTATGGAGTTTCCACCGTTGTGGTCGCTCCTGCACTGATGGCCCAATTTCCGAAACAAGAATCGGAAAATGGTCACTGCCATGCAAATCGTCATCAACTTTCCAGTTTAAATCTGGAAAAATTTGAGGACTGCAAACTGTCAAATCTAATGATGAGTATGAACCAGTAGCAGGATGTAGATAAGTCGATGACTTATCGTTTAAAAGGGATAAATCATGACTTGAAATAAAGTCTTCAACAATATGACCCTTGTTATCAGTATTTGAACACCCCCATAATGTATGGTGGGAATTAAAATCTCCCATTAAAATAAAAGGCTTGGGCAATTGTTCAATGAGTCGATCTAGTTTCCTGCCGTCGACAGGAGAACTAGGTGGAAGATAAATAGAACAAAGCGTTATAGTTTTATTCAGAGAAATACTAACAGCTACTGCTTGTAAAGTAGTGTCCAGCTGCACAGGACGATGTGGAACACTGTTGTTTACAATGATACCAACACCTCCTGAAGCTCTTTCACTCCCCGTAAAATTTTTAAAGTAACAAGAATGATACTTTAGGGTAAACTTGTCAGTATCTTTTAAAAAAGTCTCTTGTAGACAAACTGCTACTGGTTTTTCTTTCGAGATTAGAAGATTTAGTTCTTCGAAATTTGCTTTAATACTTCGGCAATTCCATTGGATAACTGTATTCGCCATGATAAATAATAAAATTAAAAGTATACCACAGAGTAACGGAAGTCTTACCATATTCATTTTTTATTTAGTTTGATTATATTATTACCTTGCTTATTCTTTCTGGAATCTGCATGGTCATCGGTCATCATGTCTTCTTCAAGACATCCAAACCGATTGTATTGTGTAATAGGATCTTGTGATCCTTTAGGCTGGCGATCAGAGATCACCGATTTTGAAGGCCCAGGCCTTCGATTCTGATTAACTGTATCACGGCTAGATTGGTTGGCGGTTTCTTTACTTGTTATTTTTGACTCGGATCTAGAATTTGGTTTTGGTACATTTTTGACAGCTGGAGCAGGAGTGTCGACTGTAGTTACTTTGGGTTCAGGAGTTTTACTAGATGGTTGGATAGTATCAGAACTAGAAGGAGAAACTGTTGAAATTTTGGAAGGAGCAAACAACTGTGAAATCTCCTCCTTCTTCTCGGGAAATAGAATGCATAATTTACCGAAAAGATTTTTGCAGTTCTCACAGTCGCTGTCCGTTTTGTTTGAATTTCCCTTGGTAGCTTGCGCATATGAAGAGTTAAGGTTCAGACGACTATCGACAATTTTCCTGGCTTCAAAGAATGAAAGACCCTCACGACATTTGACAGTGACAATTTCCTTTTCCCGCTTCCAGTGGGAACACGCACGAGAAGTCGATTTGTGACTTTCACCGCAGTTGTGACACTTTGGTGTGTTACTACAATTAAGGTAATCATGCGTTTCAGGTGATTCACAACAACGGTGACACTGAGCAAATGCCGCTTTGCAGTTCTTCTCATGGTGTCCGAACTTGAAGCAAGCATAGCACTGAAGCGGGTTAGGAATGTACAGTTCAACTTTGACTTTTAAATACCCAACTTTCAGTGATTTGGGAAGTAGAGAAGTGTTAAACGTGAGTACAATAGTGTTTGTCGGTTTTCTGGAGCCATTATTGAAAATATGTATTCTTCTTGCCGCGGTTACATGTTGCGATGCAAGCTCTTGCACAATTTCCTCCTCCGAGACTCCCTGCAGATCGGGGCACCGAATGAGGCCTTTTGACGAATTAAGTGTGCCGTGTTCAGAGCATTTTGCAGGGATGTCAAAAAAGGTTTTAAGTTTCAGTAGAGTGTCCGAATGCGACTTCTTGTCAACTTCGACAAGAAGGGCACCGGATTTAAGTTTCTTGATGGATTTCGGTTCTCCGGCGTATGAAATAATGCATTTGTTGATTACGAAAGGAGAGAGTGTTGTCAAGGCTTTTTCGTTGTCAGTTGATTCGATTAAAAGAAACCTAGGGAAGTTCGAGTTGCATAGTCTATTATCCGAGTCCGAGTCGTAATCTGATCGCGTCCTTTTAAAAGTTTTAGAATCCATGTTTGAAAATTTGAAATTCATCATCTGGGCCCCCACCCGCCACAGAGTCCAACAAGGGGACATGGAAAACGGAGCGGATATCCAGCTCCCCATGCCAGGGATACCCAGATGGTATACTCAAGCCAATCAAACAAACAAGTGCGACAAGGACATACATGGTTAATCTCTAAAAAAAGATAAGCCATGCATTTCAACGCCGATCAAGCCATTCAATCAACTCAATTAACCCATGAGCCTATATAGACAGGGACAATTCAAATCAAGTATAAAATGGTATACAGCGATAATTGCTATTACAATAGTAATATAAAATGTAGTGGCGTACATTATTGAAATGACATGAATGTACAAAAACAGTCCAAGTCTAAAGCGACCAGCCGATTGCCTAGACCGGGTCCATCTAAGCTCCCGTTTACACCGAAGCCGAGGCCAAAGCCAGCGTGTTGGGAAACTGGAGAGCCCTGGGCTTCCCTCAACCGACCAGGATCCCCTTTTCCGGCTTACGAGTATCCACTCACGGCCAACAAGCGGGTCCGTTACAGACACACTGTCCTTTGCTTGGGGTCTTACCATTTGCTACAGGACACGGCAGCCGGGATATTTCTAATCCCCCTCCACAGCAGGGGGAATATTCCACACAGGGATAAAAATTAGCGGTCGCCCACGACGACTAGAAAATACACTGGGCGACTCAAATGTTCAAGCTTGGGGCCCAGGTGGCGATTTAAAAAATCCAACTTTTCATACTTAAGCATAGAAGAAATGGAGAAAATACTAATTGTCGACTTTTCTTCTTTTAACATCGCCAAAATCGGCACCACACTGCTTCGGAATGGGTTAACCAGATGACCCGATTTTCCATCAGAAGTTTACGTCATGGTAAGTATGCGCGCGCATCCTAGTTTTGGAACAGTTCTTTTCGATTTTTAATGCCTCAAATTCGAACAAGAAAAACAATGTGTCGATATTTTCTTTTTCACATTGACTGTCTACACTCTGACTATTTTCTTCTGTTTCCGTTTATTATCCCACTCAACTTGTTAACAAATAGTTCTTAATCCGGATTTTCGTAATTCTGTCGTGACAGAGTTGTCGTTCATGCGGAACGGTATGCCGTCTTCCGGTGTCAATGTAAACAAGCGCTATCAGTGGAAAAGAACCGCTACTGCATTTGTGAATGCCATAATTTTGCGGATAGAATTGGAAATTTTGAACTGCACAAATTTTAACGAAAGAGGCAAATACAAGACGAGCTTGGATTCGTGTAATAAGTCGCAAGAATTAGAACCAAACATCGTATATGGCCTAGGCCTACCCGAGTCTGAGAGACAGTATGCCCATTAGCCGAAATGCGTAGATCGTTGGGAGATTCCAACAGGGGAACCTCAGCGGAGAGAAGAAAGAGAAATCCCATCGCAACATAGTCACAACACACTAAACGCTTACATATCAAAGTAGATCTAGTCTATTGAGACAGAAGGAGAAAATGCTGGTTATCAGGATGCTCTTAAAGTTTGCCAAAATATTTCCAAAGGCATTTTCTCTTAGTGGGGCCTAGATCTAATCAAAACCATGCCTTGTTTGGGAACGCTTTAAAAAACAAACAATGAATTACGAAATAGCAAAGTTTTGAGAGGAAAGAAAAACATGCTGACTTTGCCCTCAATATTTCCTATTCTACAATCTACACCAAACTGTTCTTCTTAGTAGATCTACGTTTCATAGTCTACAGCCTGCTTCAAATTTGAATTAAATTTGAAATGATGTTTTATTATGTTAACCCTTACCTAACCAATTCCTTGTTTTGATGCCCACAAATAGCAAAATCAGAATCATTCTGACAATACGCATGACTTAATTTGGAAAGTAGGCCTACCATATTTTTACGGCACATTTGAAAACGAATTCTTCAATATTAAACCTTTTTCTTAATATTAAAGTCCCGTTATTTGACATCAGTAGATTGTTTGGAAAAACATTGAGAAAAAGGAAGCAATATGATGATAGTCAGAAATATCGCCTCTTTTCTCAATATTTTATGTGCTTTAATATTCACTTATTCTATTTTCGATATAAATCATTTTCCGACAGTGAAAAACCGTGTGTGGAGCGGAATATTCTTACAAACAAAATGTTCGTTTGGAAAAACTCACTCACAGCGTACATGTATAAACATGTATCTTTATTCCCAAAAGTCACCCCTCTTTTTATTTCTATGACGTCATAATGACTAGAGTAAGTAACGCAAAGTCATGACGTCACAAATCGACACTACTGGTCTCATTTGAGGCACACCACGGGGGAAAATATTTTAAATGATAACCTATCATCGGATTATGGGAGATTTCTTTTGTTATAGATCTCCGAATGGTTTAAAAATTATGGAAAGTGTAGAGGTATTTTTAGATTCCATTATTAAGTTACTATTAAACACTATTTTCATTTAATTACTCATTGATTTGGTGAAAATATTAAAGTTGCCGCTTAACCTACAGGCAAATGGAAGTAAACATACCGTCCTAAAGGAACGACAACTCTGTATTGCCGGAATTACGAAAAGACCCAATTCTCTTGCAACCATTAAATTTCACAAAATCGTCTTTAAATCGAACAAGAAAATTATTCAGTTGCAGAAACCGGGTCAGAAACGAACATGCTATATTCTATTTCCGCCAGCTGTTATAATGACTAATGTAAACAGTTACAGCTGATCGAAGACCGAAAATGTGGAGGTTTTTATCAGGTGTTGATAAACCTGAGGCATAATCAAGAAAGACAGAAGCAGAAAAGAGGACGTATTACTCTGATTACGAACAGAATAAGCGCCAGAGAAGTTTCAATCAGGAACGGTCAAAAGGTCGATATTTTCTCAAGTTTAAAATCCTAAGGGTATATTACAATCTTTAGAAGGGTAGTTATCCATCATCGCATCAAGGATTTTTGACCGATATGTTGGTCCCCTACATTTTGAGCTGGCTACTAAGAAAAAAGAGATTTATGATTCTTTAGATCGAAAAAATAATGATAATGTTGTGTATTGGTGCCTTTTTCTTTTTGTCCTTTTTTTTGCTAGCAAGAAAGTCTAATCTGGTACCTACAAATAGTAGGGATATTGAACAGGGTAAACTGTTGAAAACAAAAGATGTAGAATTAGTGCAGAAGTTTTTGTTAGTGACATTTAATTTTTCAAAAACAATTCAGTTTGGTGAGCGGGTAGTTACTAGCCCTTTGCTTCCGATGAAAGATAAATGCCCGGTAAATGCATTTATTGAGATCTCTAAACTTTTGTCATCCATCAGGAGCTTTATTTGTTTAAAAGATTTCTAGATGTATTACTTATTATCAGTTTCAGAATAAGTTACGTAGTTGTATTCAAGCTATTGGTTTGAATCCACTTGATTTTTCTACTCACCCTTTTAGGCGTGATTTTGCCACTTCAGCATTTCAGTCTGATGTTCCAGCTGATTGTATTCAACTTCTAGGGGACTTGAAATCAGACTGTTATAAAAATTATTTAGAGCTCCCTTGGTGAGATAAATATGCAATTTTGGAGAAAATGCTGGATAATGTTTGAATTCACATTAAATTTATGCATTGAAGTTCAGGATGAAACTGTTGTTTATCAATGATATTGAATAGTTTTTAGGGCGATTTCTATTATCTACTTTTGCAGAAATCAGAGTTCATATTCTGTCGGATTCAATCACCAAACATGTGGACAATATTTGGTATATGAAGGTAATACCGTTTCTAGGTGTAAATGTAGCCCGCTTGACTCGTTGCGTGGAAAAGAATCCCGAGCTGGTTAAAACTGAGTTTGTGTTGTTACATGTGGGGACCCAGAATCTCAAAATCTAGTCGCCCAGTAAATATCCCAACGCCTTCGAAAGTCCCAATGCCTCCAAGAGTTCCAACACCTCCAAAAGTCCCAATGCCTCCAAGAGTTCCAACACCTCCAAAAGTCCCAAGGCCTCCAAGAGTTTCAACACTTCCATGAGTCAGAACACCTCAGCCAATAAGACAACCAACGCTCCCAACCGCTTAGACGGCCCGGGATAAGTGCAAGTGGTACAGTCTATAAATGAAATATTTATAAAATGCATGAAGAATGGTTGGATAAATTCAGTATATATATATTATACTTGTAATTTCTCAGCAAGCTTAAGGAAGATTGATGTCCACCATAGTTTTTGTCTACAATATCTAAAATTTGCTGTCTGACCCGGGTCCGAGCGTAAGTATATCCCGAACTACTGTGAATAATTATTCCTTATTTTTTGCACAATGAGTAAGGCTATTTCTTATGAAAAATGTTACAGTATGGAGTGTCCGGGCTGGGTGGGGTTGTGAAGTCTAGGCATTGCCTGAACTCCCGACCATAATGGGCCCTGTGCCACTCTAATACGTTGAATATTTGTTTGAACTGTGTATTTGACGGGGATGTCCGGGCGGGTTGGTGTCGGGGTATGTATTTAACATCTTCCGACACTGACCGGCGCGGGCTTCTCCAATGGTGCATGTATGTTTTAAAACGTTTAGTCAGCATTCTGTGATACACAGGTGGGACACCCTTGACCGGAGGTTGGGGGTTATCGGCGCTGATCGTGTTCTGCCCTCGGTCGTTGTTTTAGGTTATTTATCCTCGGTTGCCGGTTGCCCATATGACCGAGTAGTAGACTGGGCTAGCCCAGGAAGGAACTCCCTTCTTTTGACCTGTTTCCAGCTTTGAATGGTGGAGGAAGACCCCAAGTAAGCACCTGGGTAGAACCACCGACGTTCCGCAAGCCAGCTGGATAGCTTCCTCACATGAAAGTACATACGTCCCTGGCGGGATTCGAACCAACAGCGGTGAGGGGCAGGTGATCCTGAGTCAGCGACTCTAACCACTCGGCCACGGACGCCCTCGGTCGGAGGTTTCCTTCCTCTTTAAGTTCTTTGTTAATTTGTAGCTTCGGGCTGTACATAGTGTTTACAATTTTAATTGTACATATATCCCTTTTTGGGGTTAGTTTTAGACAACCACCATAGTTTTAAGCTTAGTATATTCAGTATAGTCCACTTGTAGTATGGGCCGTCACCAAAGCTAAGCATCGCGCCGTGTAGATTCAAATTGTACAAAAGTGATCTCTACTAAGATCGTTAGGGTACCCTGTGGGATCGGGTGCAATAGGGGGTGGGTGGAGGACTGCTCCAATGACATATGCAATAGGAGTGGTTCTGTATCCACCTTCCGACAGAATTGCAGTGGAATGTATAAAAGTATTGAGTCGTCACCAGAGTCAGTTATTATCGTAGATAGAATTGACTATAGTAAGATGACACTTACAGCTGCTCGGGGAATGGCCTAGCCGAAAGCCGAGGGTAAACTGACCACCTCCCAGCCTGACCACCTGGCGTCAAAAGGACCCGGTATCCAATCTGGGGGATAGCTGGGCAGGATGTGGGAGGGGGTCCCGAAGATGATTGATAGCATCACATTGTGACTGTCAAGCTGGCCTAGGAGAAGCATGTACCCACATAACCTCTCTTCTTTAAGTTGTAGACGGTGCAGTGAGACTCAAGAACAGTTACGCAGGAACCAGATTATTGGTAACTGCCAACATCCGTGAAAAAAGTAAGCGACATAAGTTAGCAGTGCCAAGGCCATGAAAGCCAACTCGACAATAACATATCCGAGACACCCCTTACTGTGACTGTACCGTATTCTACAAAGAAGATGAAAAAAACTATCCCTCCACCAACTGACGATGAGCTACAGGAATTCTACAAGAATTTACATGCGACCGGGAAAAGGTCAGCCCTGCTGTCTATGGTCCAGGAATATGCAGATAACTATGTCCCAAAATCGCTCAACACAAAATTCCCTCCCGATCTAACTAGTTCTTGTATCAATGTCAGTGCATCTGATGCGCTTGACATTGATCAATTCAAATGTAATCCCTGCAAGGGGAAATGAATGTTTCGGTCAGGTTTGAGTTGCTAATCGTGTTTTAAGTCTCTTTTCAGTATGTCTGAACAAAACAAATCAGCTCTCCAAGGGACGCGGCTTTTAGTCCGGCCTCTCCATTAGCCGATGTGGCTTTAAGCCCTGAGGACGACCCGGAAATCATCATGGACCTGGCCGAGGAAACAGCTTTCAGTATGACCTCGAGCCGGGAAGACACGCTATTAGATTTTACTGAGATGGAGCACACGGAGACGACAACTCAAACACAGGCCGAAACAGTAACGGCTGAAACACTGCGATTTCCAGCAGTCAAATCAGTGTGCTATCCAATGGAGATCCGAATTGAGTCTCAAGTAAAAAAAAAATAGGGACTTATTCATGTAAAATCAGCAGTAAAATCTTTGATACACAAACTTGAGGATGAAAAATATTAACAAGAGGCCCAAGAGGGCCTGAATCGCTCCACTGGCTAAAGTAAAACAAGGAACATTCCTGCAAAGTCAATTGGGCCCAATGGTTGATTTTTAAAGAATTTTCTTATGATTTCTCTGAGTCTGATAAGCCCCTTTCTCCCTGCCACAGCCACAATTTTTTACAAATGTTAAAATGTGTTAACAAATTTTGAAAAGAATGACTTGAGGCACATTCCTGCCAGCTAGTAGAAATTTATTGTACCTATGATATCTGGTAAATCGCGCACAGCTAACTGAAATTTGTCGGAAATGGACGGAAATATACGAATTGTCAGCTGTAGCGTTGTCAAAAGTCTGAACTTATAATGTGGCCTGTATGTTGGTACAGGTTATAGTTGTTCTTCAAACTGTCCATCAAATTGTTAGGACATACAATGTGATAAAGATATCTTTGGACAGTTGTTGTTTTTTCAGGTAAAGAAAAATTCCAGATAATAAATGATCAGGACATCAAGTTAGTCACAGACCTAAATGGTTTCCAGATAGATAGTGATTTCTTTTCCGCTCTGGCTCCAATGACTGAAGTAGTTCTGCTAGAAATGGGACAGGAGTGGGAGCCAAGAAAAGGTAAATAATTGTTAAAGATGCCAACAGTTTTTCTTACTAACCTTACAACTTGACCTCCAAAATACTGAAAAAGCAAAAGATTCCATCAAAATTGGTATAGGAATGCCAAAATAAGAGTAAAAATTCATTTTATTTTATCATGCATTAGTTGTTCTATAGTTTTGGTCAAAATTGGTGTCCTGGGCAGATTTTTATAATTACGAAAATAGTAAATGATTCTAAATGATTCAAAACAATTTCAAAAAAGCTTATATCATTTTGTACATGTGTGCGTTTTCTAGGCGGACAATGCATGTGCAATAAAAAGTAGGATATAATGCCAAAACAAAAATTACCTTTGTTTCTGATAACCGGACTGACCCTAACTTTTTAGGGCCAACCCTACAACTATTTATTGATGTTTGAAATTGTAAATGGGGCACAAAACATTTTCAGTACGAAACTGAAACAATCAACCAACTTAGGACTGTCTGGGTATTTTATCACGAATCTGCTTTTTTTTTTTTTGGGGGGGGGGGTGACATATTGTTTTTGCAACATCCGTCTGTCACACTTCTATTCTGGACGAAAACTTGAGAACCGGTTAACGTCCGAGCTTCCAACTTTATAGGATTGTAGCCCTTATGGTGCCATTGCACTGTATAGTGTTTGGGGCCACCAGGGCAATAGAGAAACTTTAAATGACATCTCTTCTAAAATCTCTGGACAGAATTTGATGAAACCTGGCAGAAATGTTCCTTGGGTGATTCCTTCACAAAAGTTGCTAAAATAAAATTGATCCATGAAGAACTCTGGTTGCCATGGCAACGGAAAGAAAAATAATTACAAAAAAAAAATAAAAATCTTCTCCTCCAAAACTACTGGTCAGATTTCAAAATAATATGGCACAGATGTTCTTTGGGTGGATGTCTACCAAGATTGCTAAAATCATTTTGAAACGTGAAAAAACATAGCTGCCAGGGGTGTGGCTTATTTGCCTTATATGTGTATATAGATATTGGAATGGGGGGGGGAGTGCATCTATTTTTAGATAAGTGGCATCTTTCGTGAAATGTTTAAGGTTTCATGAAAAGTTATCTGTTTTCGAGAAATCCTCTAATATTTTCATGAAAAAGTTATCTGTTTTCGAGACAAGAAATCTGTTTTCGTGAAATCCCCCATTATTTTCATGAAAACTTTATCTTTATGTTGTGGCAGTTTAGAGCATTAACAGGAATGAATTCGTGTTAAGATAAAAAAAAAAAAATTCGTGAAAATCTATCTGTTTTCGCGAAAAAAAATTTTTTTTTTTTTGCGAAATCCTACATTATTTTCACGTTATATTGAGTGGTTAAGTTGTGGCACAAATATGCTTCCATAGTGTCCAGTTAACAGTACCAATAGTTTTCACTATGGTTGATTTTAATTCCTGTAGTATTGGTTTCCTTATGCGGTGAAAGGCTGGGCAGTTCAGTAAAACGTGAGATATATCTTCGTCCTGTAGTCCACAGCATTTACACAGTGCACTTTGAGTTCCTTTGCTGTATTTATGAAATTTGGATTGTACCATATAACAGCCTACTAACATTTTACACTTCACTGCACCTTTTCTAGTGTCACTAGTTGTAGATTGAAGAGAGTTCCATATAGTATGTGGTCTACCGATTGTGCAAGACTCAATGTCGAGAAATTTTAACGATGGCTTTGACTTCGCGTCCTCTTTGAGTTGGTTTAGCCAATATGAATGAATTGATTGTTTTACAGAGCTTTTCCACACTGACTTGGAGATTGACTGGTGTCTCAGTGTCTCAATGGGTGGTAGGTTATACATGTCTAGGGTACTTTGTACTTTTCCAAAGAAACTGAGTTGATTGTCTGTGTTCACTGCACATTGTCTGTTGGTTAAAGTAGCAATGGTTTCATTTTCAGTATATAAGATGATGTACAGGAGACTCAGCTGTCTTTTGTGTAATTCACCCTCGATTGGTAGTGCCCCTAGTAGTAGATGGGCTGCACAGTTTGCTACTCTTGCAGGTAGAGATTGGATACGTTTAAGTGTCTGTATATGGAACTTCGAGATATGTTCAAGTTGAGAGGCAGTAAGGGGGATAAATTCTAACCCATATAACAGTCGTGGTATGACATAACACTGGTAGATTTTATACGAAACCTTCGGGTTAAGGCCATTTGAACCATGGACACCAACTTTAATCAGTGAGTATAATGTTCGTCTAGCCAGTTTGAGTCTTTCTTCTATGTTGGCCATGTTTTCATTGGTTTCTGCTCTCAGGATTCCTAGATGAGTTGTGCTGTTTGATAGGTGTATGTCTCTGTCATCCAATTTCAGATTAAACGGTTCTTTTATACGTGAGTTTGACTTTGAGAGGCGTACTGCATTGGATTTATCCGGATGAATTGTAACTCTATCTTTACTCGTATGACGGCTCGCATGACGTTATGGTGGGGGGGGACAGTACTGCAAGCGTTTTACTTAGAATTATATTCGAAAGTAGGTCACCGGAAGCGTGCCTTGTTAACCCACATCAATCAGTTTAACAAATCTCTCGTTTTAAAGTGTAAAGCCAGGATTTACTATTCAGGATTTTTCCAGCTTCCCTTTAATTCTTCTATGAAACCAAATCGAATTCTTTTAGAAGAAATATTTGAACGCTTTCCCGTTTGAGCTACTGTTCGCTTTAAAGTATTTAATTATCATGACCTACATATCAGCGCTAGCAATACGTGTATTCTATTTAGGTCAATTACATTGATATTAACGAAATGGGTGAAATAGTTACAGTGATGAAAATGGCATAAATCTCCACTAAATTAACCAGTATTGTCCAGCCGGAACATCTGCATATGTCATGTCCCCACTTCGGCAATGTTTTGCTAGGACGCTCGTTCAACTTACGGACTCAGCGCACGAAAATTAGATTGTCCCTGGTTGATTTGGGTGGACAATACAACTTAATATCGTGCGTAAAAGAAAATATTCTATATCATTTGATCTCTTGACCTTGTTTTTGACCTGAAATATTTTCATGGTGGTTGAGCCAATACTCTGACCCTTTGAGCAAAAACAAAATTTGACATAAGGACCTACTTTTGGACCCCATTCTGCTGAAGGCTCGGTTTTGATATTGTGGTGGTACTGGTGAGAATAGCTGCGATATCGAAGCCAGAAACTTGATGATGGGTAATGGTTTGTGATCAAAAGTCAAAATTGTTTCGGTTAAAATATTGCAACTAGTGGCGAGATGAATATCAGGATTCTACGTTAAGGTGCTTTGAACAACCGCCGCAATATGTAAACAGTGTTTACCCATTACTGTACACTGACGTATTTTGACTCCCTCACGAGAAAATGCTTGGGAAATTATTGAGGAAGGGAACCAGTAAAACCGGTCCCTCGTGAAACCGGCCCCTGGTAAAACCGGCCCCCAAAACGGTAAAACCTAGCTGCGATATCGTAGCCACAAACTTGGTGATGGGTATTGGTTTGTGAAACCCAGATCAAAATTCAAAAAGGTTTCGGTTACATTATTGCAACTAGGTAAAACCGGCCCCAAAACGGTAAAACCGGCCCATAAAAATAGTATTGTCATAATGTAAATAAGCGAACTTGCCACTCCGCAGCACTCGGGCTGGTCTTGAAGCTGGTGCCGCGGCCTTAGCGAAGTTGGTAGCGCATCTGACCCTCATTCGAGAGGTCCCGGGTTCGATACCCGGCCGCGGCTAATACCCTTTCTGACAAAATTGTCACCCACCAATGGGTTTGAAATCGTTAACCTAAGTGGACGAGCAGCTGGAGGCTCGGTAAGGGTGTTGTGGTAGTACTGGTTTGAGATACAACAGGAATCCATGGGTAGGTGCTCCAGCCGCCGCGATATGACCCTGGTAGTTGAAACGGCGTAAAACCCCAATAAACTCAAACTGGTCTTGAAGCTGGTTTATTCGTTTAACACTATGCACTATATAATGTCCAAGTTATCAGTAAGTCGTCTAGTCCAAGAGTGAAGAATCCGGAGCGCTAGCAATTGGGGTATTGCTAATTGACTGAATGGGCCAACGTGATTGGTTGCTATTTATAGTAACACTAGAGGGTTTCCAAGGAATTCCACAACCCCCCCCCCCATTTTGTTGAATCCGGGGGTCCTCAAGTGAACACGATCGCGGATTCTGCTGCCTGTCTGTGTTACAAAGCTGAGCTCTTCTGTCTTCTATACTTTCCTGTCAGCGGTCCTCTGTTCGGGGACTCAAACCTCAACATGGGGTAGGTATAGTCGTTGGCCATTGCGCTCCGTATTAACCAAGATCTGGGAGATTGGTTCTTGTCTTATGTTAGCCACCAGCTGTGCAATCTCTCCCATGTATTTTGGAGTGTTGAACTGTTGTCCTGGTAAAACGCTGAGACAAGGGGAATCGGTCTCCAATACCAGCCGGCTGGAACACGTTGTAGAGCTTCCCTCTGTGGACGCAGGAAACGGGCTACCTGCCCGGTGAATCCAAAGTAGCAGTTCGGGAAGGCTTCATTCCAGTTCTTTCTCTGCTGGTGGTCTCCTGTGAAACAGTGAATCCGCTGGTCTTTCGGGATATGCTTCTTGACTAGCTCTAGACATTCCCGAAAACTTTTCATCTCTATGTCCTCGTACATGAATCACTAAAGTGTGTTGGGGTGGACACAGAGGAAGAAGTTGCTCCAATGCAGTTAGTTGGGCTTCTTTGTTTTCTATTCTATTCCTTCACCATAATCCAGGCCAATCTCCCCGAAAGCAATTAATTTTGGTTGGAGGAGTAGACTCTGCAGGTGTTGGAGACGAGGTGGGTTGAGGTCCTCAATCTTCTTGGGATGGACTCCTACGGCTAACCTCCACTTCGGATTAATAGATCCGGGAATATGCTTGTAACCAGCCGGATCGCTGAAGATCATAACTCCTGTAATTGTCACTGGAACTCTTGGGGGTACCTCTGCTGTTCGGTAGATTACTTCCTCCTGTAGGGTATCTAGTTCTTATCTCCAGCAAAGGCGGTACAAGTGGAAATGGCTGTCAAAGGCTGATTTCCCTGCAGAGTCTGACTTTGTTGCTCTGGGCTTGACAATTCCTGCTGGCGAAGATTTCTTGCTTGTGGACGCGCATACCTCCGCATAGGTCGGGGTAATGGTCCTAGATTTGTCTTCGGTCGGTAGGTTGACAGCAACAGCTTGTGCATAGGATTGCTGCTCAGTGTTCTCGCCACCTGAGGCTGTGGGCTTGGTGGCGGTTTCCATCTGACTTGCCGTAGTGGACACCTCCATGGGTACCGGGTCCTGGCCTACTTCGTCGACAACTTGTAAGCTCGTTGGCGATGGGGTCGCTGATCTGAGCAACGCCTCCTCATTTATTGGACTGGATCCTGTAGAGCTAGCTTTTTGTGCGCTCTTTGATGGGCTGGGAGTGCCTTCGTAGTCCAGCTGCATCGGTGACTCCAACGTTAGAACCAGGTCTTTCATGGCCATCTGTTTCAAGGGCACTTGGCTTAAACTGACTTCTTTGGAGACATTCTTTAAACAGACCCGAGCGCCCTATTCAGTGGAACTTGGTGAAGCTTGGGGGGGTGTTCGGTCTGGTGTCCTTGTCTCTTCTTGTATGGGGCTTAGACGCCTGGTGTAACTGGACTCTCCCAGTCTTGGCTTCTCCAGTCTTGTGGTAGGCTGCCAGTAATACCCGAAAGGGAAGTTAGGCAGTATATATAGATAGATAGGCTGCAGTTTCTGTCGATCAATTTTCATTGAGACGCTGGAACCCTTCTGTGGAGGGAGGGTCTCCGTTCTTCCTGCTTTTCCTCTGGAGACATCGGATCTCTTTCGAGAAGAGTGAGTCTCCGTCCTCCTTCGATCTCGTCTTCTCTCCTCTCTTTCTCTTTAGGCCTGTAGGCGCCTTCTGCGAGCAGGATTTAATCGACAGAGCCTTTGTCTCTTCTCTGTGTTCTCTCTTGTCTTTGGCTCCGGAACTGTCCATCTTTCACCGAAAAGCTGGAACATCTCTCTTTGCTCCGGAGTCAGTTGAACCATCAGGAAGGCGAATGGATGCCAATGGATGAGGGCTGCTGGGGAATTCACAGGTCGGACTGAAAAACCACTCTGCGGTATTCGGTACCTGGACACCAAAGCCAGTGCCTCCATAGCCTGTCGGGTCTCAGGTGTGATCCTGGAATCCTGTATTTGGGCCTCCTCATTCACTAGGTCCATTAGGTCGTATACAGTCCCGCTTTGGCCGAAGATAAATCTTGCCAACATCTCTAATCCATGGCGGCGAAGGAATTGGAACTGGTGATTTTGCAGTTCGACTTCTGTCTCTTCGTCTTGGAATAGAGCTGGGATGTGGGCCTGTCTCAAGTGGGTCCTTAGTTTCTCAACTGCTGAACCACATCCTCGGATCGGACAAGATTTCCTCTTTCTGGGTGGACTCTCCAGGATGTTGTTGTCCGTCTTCTTAGAAACGTCGGTCTGTACCACACGTCCGGTGCCCGACACGGTCACAGCTATATCTGGAGCAGACTGTGACATCGCGACGTCTGGGGAACTGTAATATTCTGGCTGATTATCATCACTGTCACTGGGACTTGGGGACCTTTCCAGCCTGTACTTCCTTCCGTGGAAATATATTGTTGGAATCTCTCCAGCTTAGATCTCGGCGATCTGCGTCTGCGCCGTTAACCATTCCCGGATTCTCTCTGGCTTGGCCTTCGTGTAGGAACTTTGGGAACAGCGGGTCCAGTGGCGGTGGTTCCTAGTCTTGGTATCATGTATTTCGGATCCTCGGTCACTGGGGGTTGACTCGAACGAACCTTGAAAACACTCTTTCTTCTGGTATTGTCGTCTTCCATTGGGGTTGCGGTCACCGGGCTGGGACTCTGGTTGCCCTCAATGGATGGCTGGGGCCTTCGTCTCTGTTCGGCAGGAGCATCGGTCACCGCCGTAGCAGTAACCGAGGTACCCTCTGCCGCGTCCATTCGACGGGTCGTCAGGTTAGGATTGTCCTGCAGCCTCACATCTGTGCACTGACCCTGCAGGACTGTTGCGTCGCGGGATTCTGTGCGTCGCATGGGAGCCGTGATGAAATTTCTTCCGAACAGGTTGGGCAGGAACCGCAAAACCTCCTCTTCTGACAACGCGACATCTACTGACTCCCTCTGCATGTCTCGAATCCACGCTCATCCCTCCTGTCAATGGCGTCTTGATATTGACCCCAGACAGTATCAATGAAGTCGTCTCTGGTCAGTCGCAGGCGGGTCGATAGAATGTCTCTAACAAGGTCCCTGGGATTCTGGACACTGCGCCTTGCTGGCTGTTTTCCCTGATTCCTGTTTCCTGTCATTGTCCTGATCGTGGTTTATCTGTTTCGCCTCCTAATCTGAAAAGACAGAAATTAACCAGTTGGTCCATATGTGGGGTCATTCACGCACACCGGACACGCATACTTATCAATTTTATTTCCTAGATCAGGGGTAAGGTTAATACAAGGACCATGATACCGGCCCCTACATTCAGAAAAAGGTTACACCGGCCCCTAAACTGATAAGCAATTCCTTCATTTTCCACAATGATTTCTTACTCAAAATGGAAAGAATGTTCAAATGTCATCAACTTGAAATTGTGGTCTGCAACACCTTTAATCGTTAGTACAAAATTTTGCGGTCTGGGAATGTGTTACACCACAATCAATAAAATTATGTGTACGTTGGTATTACACACAATATGACCTTAGTAGTCGACGGCGATGTCCTCTCAATCTTTTCCCCAACTATCAAATCGGCATCTTTCTCTATGCCGCAGAACAGATGAACTCATCTTGCCTTGCACGTTTGTTTCTTAACGAAGAGAGAATTTACGCATAGTACGGGTAGAAGTACATGAATTTTCATAATACAAACGAGCGCCGTCTTTGATCGTATAATTAATATCCCGCGACTTAAAATGATGTATCCAGGTTCCCAGGTTCTTTAGGGGAAACAGTGACTGAGACAAAAATAATTTAGTTTACTTATTTTAGGATCTTTTAAACAAAAAGCAAGATTTTACATTTCAAAATGAATGGAAATGATAACATGAAAATTGTCCGGAGAAAAGATAGGAAGAGAAAGAAAAGTCAAAAGTACTCAGTCTTGTTTGCTGTAGGTAGAATATACCTTTAGAGCCTTCAAGCAACTGGGCAGAATAAAGAAAAAATACTGCCTTATATAGGCAGCCAGAGCTAGGGCTAGTGCATGAAAAGCATGCAGACTGAAGTATAATACACTCACTATACGATGACAACTAATTATTAAAACCGAATTTAAGACCGGGTGTTCTAGGAAGATATCAAAGCTCGGTTAAAGTAACTATAAGATTTACATGATCAGAAAACATACAGATTTGCATCAGTTAAACACTAGATAAGAAACTTAAATAAACTCATGTATTGTCCACCAAAATTAACCAGGGACAACTTAATTTTCGTGCGCTAAGACCGTTAGTTGAGCGTCTTAACAAAACATTGCCGAAGTCGGGTCATTACATATGCAGATGTCCCGGGTTAATCTTGCTGGACAATATAATTATATTAGCTGGAACTCAAATACACACTGCTGTACATGTATTACTGTGTATAGCTAAAAATAGCCACTCAAATCAAAGGACTGAACTAAAAACAGCTCCCACTACGATTCCCCTTTAAGATCAAATGTTCATAGAAACTTTGTCAAAAGAGAGTTAGAATGATAAATATATCTAAAGACGCTCTGATGACGTCCAACATCACTTACAATTTCTAACAATATTACAACTATACTCACTCAACATTAGAGATGCTATAACCGGAAGAACATTACACAAAATCAAAACAACTTAACAAGTAATAAATGGTTGATAGTTTCAATAATAAGTTGTGAAGTTAATGAAATACAAAATATAAAACAGTCTCAGGTTACACAATTAAAGTCAAATATCGTTGGTGGGGAGTCAAAACCTCGTAACTCCAGCTTTTTCAAGCTGTAGTTACCAGATTTTGACTCCCCACCAACAATATTTAGGATACGAAAGTCTCTCTCTTCTGAATTTTGCAGTTCCATCATCTTGGGCCACCTGGTCCCTGCAGACATCACCACCCCGGACGAATGCCTCTCCTACTTTGACTTACGCTCTTTTTTTCTGGGCCAACTTCTTACGGTGGTTCATTTAGTACGGGAGAACATCACCGGGGTCCAGATACTGCCCATTCCTGACCTCCTCAACCTGGAGAGCTGATGATACCTGGCGCTGACGTCGCTGTCGGAGATGCCTCCTAACAATACCCTCCCTTGCCGATGAAAACGAACACAAGGGACATCTGACAATTCCGATCTTGGGCTTGTGCTTGTTCTGCCAGTGGACCAGAAACGGCCGATAACTGTTGAATACGCCTCTGTCCGAGCAAACCGGAACTGGACTGCAGCTTAGGCTGGTTGGTTAGGCCAGTCTTGCCTTTCTGCCTCGTGGAATAAAGGCATTTCTTCCACACACCTATCCGCACAAACCCACAGAAGAGGACCAAAAATGGTCCTCCTTCAACTTAATTGGTTAATTGATTCAGTACTTCATTAACACAGCAGGCACTGACTCCCAACCAGTTCAGGCATCAGTTATCTTACAGTGCAAAGGTGGTTGAGAAAGAAGTATGTTTGGTATTAGTAACATATAGATCTATGCTTTTACGGATTTTTTGTACAATATAATAACACGTAAATTATTGAGGCACAATGAGAAAATACTAATTATCAACATAGTCTGATTTTGCTTTTAAATTAATGTTTTCCAAATAATTTGCTATAATGGACCTCATCAAAGATATTGTTAGGATTGGTTCCTTCTTACCGTTTCCCGATTAGCAAAAAGTTGGACTGCTCAAATTTAAATCTAGTTGCAGACAACAAAATGGATCTTGAAAGACAGGAATCAATAGGGCCTATAGTATAGAAACAGTTGCGGTATAATAAGAAAATGATAGAAATGAAGAAATTGGTACCAGCATTGCCTTCTTTCTAAAGACAATTTCTATTTTAAATTGTATTCAACTGCCATGTTGTCAATTTTTGTATAATTAGAGCTTTCAATTAGGACTAATTCAAAGTCAAATCATTTTGGAAAGGGTAAAGAACCAGGTAATTATGATTATCACGATGTTAGTCAAAATGAAAATTTAACCAGACTTTCTCTTAATCATTTTAGAATAAATACATTGTTTTTGTAAGCTGTAGTTTGTTGTTGTTTTTATTCACAACACAACTTTCCATATTACATAAAGCTTTTCTGATTATTAAGGTATAAAGTGCCTAATGAAAAACACCACTTTCTAACCATACGAAATGTATCAAATTACACACACTTGTAAATACACTTCACATAAGTTGATTCACCGTGCCGGATTTCAAGATTATGCTTCATGAAGAAAATAATTTACAAATATCATTTTACTCTATATTCATATGCAAGGGAGGTAATTTTGAACATTTTTGTCCAATATTTCAATAAATATGCATTAATTCAAAATTCTAAACCGTACAAAATGCTTATGTTTGTATTTGGAATGGAAATGTAACACAGTTTAGGAATTACTGGCACTTTTCAAATTTTGCCGCTGGCTCTTTTGTGCTAATTAGGCCCTTCTTACCTTAAGCAGGTGAAAGATTCTTCTATTTTTGAACAGTTCCATTTCACCGTTTATCAAAACAATACCTGGTTTTGACGTCCCGAGTTAAAATAGCTTGGGAAAATGTTTAGAGAAAAGAAGAAATTGCTGAGAATTAGTTATTTCTCCTTTTCCCTCAATATTTATTGTTTGTGTAATTTCTACTTTTGATATTGTTTGATTTGTTGTCTGCTACTCCCTTTTAGACTGGTCTAAAGTTTTGTCATATGGGAAAGATTTGAATGTATGGTATTAGAGTATTATTAGGTATTATTTGCGTACTTGTTCTATTATTTAGCTATTCCGGCGACAATGGTAATGCAAATAAATGCTTTGACTAACAGCAGACTTTATATTCAGCCCTTAATTGTTATAATTGTTGGAAAAGTTAAAAGCCTTAATGTTTTTGAACTGTTTTACGTTTGCAATCTAATCATTTTCATTTAGTTATCTGAAAAAAAAATAACACACATGTCTTAACCCTTTCCAACATTACGCCTTTGATGCCCAACAAGACGCCCAATTTGCATCTTTTACTTGTATGTAGTTGTGCTCCTATTGTAATATATTATAAATGATATAAATAAAATATGTATAAACCAACAAGATAGAGTTGGAATAACTTTGCAGCCATGGAAGAAATTGCTTGATATAAACAATTTCTACATTTCCCACAATGTTTTACTTCTCAGAAAGACCAATTAATGTAACCATGTATACATCAGGGTAAATTTCCATTGAAATCTGGGGATGAAAACAGTCATTTTACAGCATATGTGTACCTTCTCTATATAGAAACATAGAAGGCTGCTTGCAAAAACTGAGGGTAAAAGAATCAATATTGGAGTAAAAAAAAACATCCGGGTTATTTTAGGATCAATGTACATGTCTGCAATATTTTGAATTAAGACTGGTCTTAAATTTGGCATTCTGGTGTAAATGAGCGAAGCACCCTACGAAGGTCATATCAGCAACTGCAGTAGCCTGATTACAGTGTTTGCTTCACAAACAGATGGACTTTGTAAGTAGCTATATTGTAAAAGAAATACAAATACGGTAAAGCAAATACAGCCTGTTGGAAACCGACAAACCTATATTAAAAGTTCCTGAGTTTAAAGCTGAAACAACACACACAACATTGTTCATTAACTAGTTTAGATCAATACACATAACATATGATTTTTAATTATCATTGGTCTCCGAATGTTTTGGTGGTGATGTTGTCCAGCCTGGTCAAAAACCACATTTACCGGGTTTTTCACACTTCAATTACATTACACTTATTCTCTTGACTGTCATACACGTCACAAAAAGTCAAAATACACATAGCAGATTAAAAAGTATTATCTAATGATAAGTCAAGAAAATTAAGCACTTTCTTAAACCATTTGCATTTTAAACATTTTCATAACGATACATTTCGAGGGCTATGTGCTATACTATATTATAACCCCACATTTTGAGAAAGTCACCATTTTGCATTCCCCAAATACTTATAAGCTAACAATTTATTCACAATAATTCCGGATAGCGCAGAAATATTGAAAAATGACTAACACTCATAATTTTGCAATTAATTATTTGTCGTCCTTAACTATCAAAATCAATCTTATTAAAACATGCCATTGACAATAAGTTAAATGGATAGATAACATGCAATCGAATTATTGTGTTTAATTTTATTTTGTGTACAAAATTAATGTTATATTTTTCAAATTAAGGAACGTTACAATTAGGAAATACTGCAGCCAGCATCCCTTACTGGCCTTATACATGTACTATTACTGACCATAATTATATCCCTTATCTGCTGGTTAATTAACCAGTAATTGATAAGTCACAGCACCCCACTGTCCTAATTGCTGTTTGATTATCTTACATGAAATCTCCTTTTTCTGGAAATCACAGAGATTCTAGGGGTTATGCAGATGGGTGCACAACTCCGCCAAGAATCTCAAGAGACATCTGAAATCAGCTTTATGAAGACTGAGAAGACGAAAGGAATAGATTAACAATTATGGATATCTCAACCCGGACATTACAGTTCCTGAGATAAACTCCATCGTGGGAAAATCTATTCCTAACCTGACTATGAAGGTCAGAACATAAAAAGAGGAAGGACTTGTTATAATTTCTACAATTATTCTTTTATTACAGTTTTTGTAATTCGAACCTTTAGCGGAATCAATCTCGATGGGTTGTTAGCTCACCTGAGCACGAAGTGCTCGGTGAGCTATTGTGGTCACTCACCGTCCGTCGTCCGTCTGTCCGTCTGTCCGTTCACAATTTCTTCAAACATCTTCTTCTCCGAAACCAACAGGCCAATTTTGACCAAACTTTGCAGGAATGTTCCTTGAGTGACCCTTCTCAAAACTTGTTCGCGGATTTTTGATTCGTCAAAAAATGTGGGCGTGGCAGGGCGGGGCTTATCGGACTTAGAGAGAAATCCTAAGAAAATTCTTTAAAAATCAACCATTGGGCCAATTTCAACCAAACTGGGCAGAATTGTTCCTTGAGTGACCCTTCTCAAAATTTGTTCGCAGATTTTTGATTCGTCAAAAAACTTGGCCGTGGCAGGGAGAAAGGGGCTTATCAGACTTATAGAAATCATAAGAAAATTCTTTAAAAATCAACCATTGGGCCAATTTGAACCAAACTTGGCAGAATTGTTCCTTGAGTGACCCTTCTCAAAACTTGTTTGCAGATTTTTGATTCGTCAAAAAACGTGGCCGTGGCAGGGAGAAAGGGGCTTATCAGACTTAGATAAATCATAAGAAAATTCTTTAAAAATCAACCATTGGGCCAATTTGAACCAGACTTTGTAGGGATGTGCCTTAAGCCTTTCTTTTTAAAATTTGTTCACAAATATTTTCATTTGTAAAAAGTTGTGGCCGTGGCAGGGAGAAAGGGGCTTATCAGACTAAAAGAAATCATAAGAAAATTCTTTAAAAATCAACCATTGGGCCAATTTGAAGCAGACTTTGCAGGAATGTTCTTTGAGTCTCTCTTTTCAAAATTGATTCACAAATTTTTACATTTGTCAAAAAATGAGGGCGTGGCAGGGAGGAAGGGGCTTATCAGACTTAAAGAAATCATAAGAAAATTCTTTAAAAATTAATCATTGGGCCAATTTGAAGCAGACTTTGCAGGAATGTTCTTTGAGTCTCTCTTTTCAAAATTGATTCACAAATTTTTACATTTGTCAAAAAATGAGGGCGTGGCAGGGAGGAAGGGGCTTTTCGGCCATAGAGAAATCCTAAGAAAATTCTTTAAAAATCAACCAATGGGCCAATTTGAACCAAACTTTGCAGAATTGTTTCTTGAGTGACACTTTTCAACATTTGTTCATAAATTAATAGTTTCCACAAAAAATGTGGGTGTGGCAGGGCGGGGCTTATCTAACCAAGAGAAATTGTTAAAAAATTCTTCATAAATCTTCTTCTCCTTAACCATCGGGCCAATTAGAACCAAATTTGGCAGGAATGTTCCGTAGGTGACCCTTCTTAAGATTTGTTCGCGGATTTTTTATCGTCCAAAATTGTGGGCATGGTAGGTCAGCTTTTATCAGACTTGAAGAAATCATAAGAAAATTCTTTAAAAATCAATCATTGGCCCAATTTGAACCAAACTTGGCAGAAATGTTCCTTTGGTGACTCTTTAAAAAAATGTGAATTTTTGTTTCGTCTGAAAAAGTGGGTGTGGTAGGGCGTGACTTATTGGACTTAGAAAAATTCTAAGAAAATTGTTTAAAAATCAACCATTGGTCCAATTTGAACCACACTTGGCAGAAATGTTCCTTGGGTGATTCTTTGTCTTAAACTTCTTTCAGGTGAGCGATATAGGGCCATTCTGGCCCTCTTGTTCGTCATTTTGCTTAATCTGTCTGGAATTGAATTATTTCTTACTGCGCAGCGATATACTATTCCCTGATCGCGTAGCGCTATTGGATAAGCCTCCTCAAACGTTCGCGGGGATGTACGCTGGACTTGCGCCCTAATTGTTGGGTCAGGAAGAAGATTGAGATTCAACGATCTCTCCTATTGCTTGGTTTCTATCCGGGTACGCCCTTTCAGAAAGACTCGAGATCCTCTCGGAATAGAATTTGACGTATTCGTCATTTTTCCTCTTAATTGAAACCAGTTGCTCAAATGCGTTCGGTTTGTCATTTGTCATTGACATTTATTATTCATATTTGTATAAAACATGTTGTGTCTGTAGTAAAGATTTAGGAAAATATTTGTCTGTCTAGTCGAAATGTATACATGTACTGTCGACTCTCATATCCTCATTGTGGCCTAATAGGTTAATATGCCCGAAAGGTATACCTTACTAACTTCATTTTCACTACTAAACTAAAATAGAAAAAGAGGAATTAAGGTATATGACCCATCATCAAAACTCTACTTTCTAGCCATTGAAACGGTATCAAATTACACACACTTGTAAATACACTTCAAATAAGTTGATTCACCGTGCCGGATTTCAAGATCATGCTTTAAGAAGAAAATAATTAACAAATATCTTTTTATTCTATATTTATATACAACGGAAGTAATTTTACCATTTTTGTCAAATATTTCAATACATATGCATTTATTCAAAGTTCTAAACCGTTCAAAATGCTTATATTTGTATTTGGAATGGAAATATAACAAAGTTTAGGATTTACCGGCACTTTTCAAATATTGCCTCTGGCTCTTTGGTGCTAATGATGTTAAATATTTATATAATATACTGAATTTCGTGTGATACAAAATGAATACTGATTGTCAGCGACTTCTGGTGTAGCTGTTACATTCTGCGTGATTGCACTCATTGTCGAACTGGAATACACCAAATAGAAAAAAACAATGTTATTTTGTAATTAAACTTTCCTTCTACATTTTCTTTTTACAGCTGTGACTTATTAAATATCGTTCCTACAACATTATCAGCATCGAAACATATTTCCATTGACATATAAGAATTGTTACATTACCGATTTTACAATTGTTAAAAAAATGAATACACAAGTAAGTTAAAATTCTAATTTCCTGGTGGCCATTCACCCGATTGTGTGCGCAATGGCCTTCTTTGTAACAGTTCCTGTAGTAACTGTAACTTAATTCGTGCATCTTTTATCCAGTCCTTTAACTTTTGCTGATTGCCCTCAGAATTTGTAACCTTTTCATTTAACTTGCTATTGTATATCAGCACGTGGGAATTTAAAACCTAGTATCCCCGTGCAATGGTTTGTCTTTACAAGTCTCAAAATTGGTCACCCCAGATGGGCTCCAGCCCTCTGACCAGAGTTTTATATCTTTACCATCCCGTATTAATCTTAATACGGGAATGTGGGTCAGAGGGCTGGATTGTTTAACAAACACTTCATCCGCATAATATTTCACCAGCGCTCGTTGCAGGTCATTTAATAGCTCATTGGAAGCCATCGGACTCCTTGTTATGTGCGGCTTTGATTTTTCTTACCACTCTAGGGGTAAATCACCAAGGAAAATTATCATTCTGGAAAGAAGAACACAGACAAATTAAATTCTCAAAATTATGTAGAAACAATAGTCTTGCGTTGAGCTATCTACATACTCTACATTCATGCTCAGGTGAGCTTAACACACTTAACCTGTCAGGTTTTTAGCTCACCTTAGCACGAAGTGCTGAGGGTGAGCTATTGTGATCGCTCACCGTCCGTCGTCCGTCTGTCCGTCCGTCTGTCCACAATTACTAAAAAATCTTCTCCTCCCAAACTATTTGGTCTAGAGTCTTGAAACTTTGTATGTAGTATTGTCTCAATGCCCTCTACCAAAATACTTCAAATTATTGTGCTTATAGAAAAATTGGCCCTATGTTGTGGGGTTTAAGGTTTCACACAGAAACACAGTTTTCTGAAAGACTATTTGGCCTAGAGTCTTGAAATTTTGCATGAATTTACATGCCATAAACCTCTAACAGAATACCAAAAAATAATCACATTGCAAGGAAAGAAGCGCTATGTTGTGGGTTTTGGAATTTTCTAGTGAGGAATTATTTTAACCAGGTAGATTTTATCACTGATATCATATTGCTAAAATAAACACTGCCTCTTTATCAGATTATGGAGCATCATAATCTCTGCTAGAGGCACTTAATATGTTTGTGTACTTTAGGGATCAACTAAATGTTTCAATCCTTTCCTGAAAAGACCTTGTTTTTAAATCCTCATTAGAAAAGGCTTGGGAAATTAATGAGTCAGATAAAGAAAATGCTGATAAAAAGCATTGTCTCCTCTTAATATTTTATATACTAGTTTATTGTAAATGAATCCTATTTGTATCGCTGTCAATTTTGTCTTCTGAGCTTTCAAATTGGAACAGTCTATTTCCTTTCTGTATGGGAAAGCATTATGCCCTTTTCTACCATACACAGGTTTGCTTCACTGACAGAAAAGGCATGGAAAATGTAATGGTTAAAGAAGAAAATGTTGATAATCTGTGTTTTCTCATTTTGCCTCATTATTTTCTTTGCAGTTTTATACATGAATGCAGTCTTTGTCAACACCTGTTTTATCATCTGCAGCAGCTTTTAACCCTTTCCCAAACAAGACCTGGTTTTGACGTCCCTATTGAGAAAACATTGAGACAAAAGAAGAAACTGCTGATAACCAGCAGTTTCTCCTTTTGTCTCAATATTTTCTATGCCTTATTTTACACAAATATTATCTTTAATTACATCCATTTTGTTATTTGTGGCAGTCTTTGAAGTGGATCACCCTAAAATTTTGTCGTTTGGGAAAGGGTTAATTATGTCTGCTTTTATGTTATGCTGTAAGGTTTAACCATAACCAAATCCTTACTGTTCAATGAATATTTCCCCTATGTTGTGGGTTCCATATAAGATAATGGAGGGCAATGTTTGACAATCCTTTCAAATTGTAAGGCCTGAGGATAATTTGTTTGACTAGTTTAATGACTATTAAAACCATTCCTATGCTGTAGGCTCTTGCATTTTATACAGGAAAAGTGCATAGAAGGTGTGTGTTTTGTATTGTCTTGTTTAACGGAATAGTTTAAGTTATCATTACGCTTTGAAAATAAGCTCTACCACGAGGTATTCTAGATTTGAAAAAGAGGGAACAGGTTTAGAATTGTATAAGAATTTCCAAACCTTAAGTTATATGGTTTCTAAATATTATAGGGAAATGACCTCTTCCCAAATGCTTCGAATTGTCTATGTGCAATGGAAATTCAGCAATATGTTGTGGGGTTTCTGATTTTAAATACTGATATAGTGAAAAATCTTTGACTATCTTTTCCCAAATTGTGCTTTGAAATTGAGTGAACCATTTTCATGTGACTCCTTTTCAAAATCCTTGGAGATTTAAAAGGTTTGCTTGAAGTATGTCTCAGGGCTCTCTCAGGTGAGCGATATAGGACCATCTTGGTCCTCTTGTTATGTCCCTAATAGAAAGTACTTGGTAAAACATTGACACAAATTAAATCAAAATGTGTTTGTGAAACACAAATGCCCCCAAAATGGCCATTATTCTAAAATGTTAAGGTAGAAGACCCATAATAAGCACCAGAGCCAGCGCCGAAATTTGAAAAATGCCAGTTATTCCTAATTTGTGTAAGATTTTCATTCCAAATATAAACATAAACATTTTGTACGGTTCAGAATTTTGAATTCATACTTATGAAAATATTTGACAAAAAGGTTCAAAATTACCTCCCTTGCATATGAATATAGACTAAAATAATATTTATTTTCTTCTTGGAGCATAATCTTGAAATCCGGCACTGTGGATAAACCTAGGTGAAGTGTATATACAAGTGTGTGTAATTTGATGCATTTCGTATGACTAGAAAGTGGTGTTTTTCATTATGCTTCTTCTACCTTAAGTTTTTGTAGAGTAAAGAGTTGATAAGGGTTAACATGACATTGAAAAAGGTCAAAATGCATGTAACAGATAGATATAATTGAGAGGAAGTTGAATACCAAATTTAAGCTTTGTATGTCAAATACTTTTGCAGAAAAGGCCAATGTTAAGTTTTCGGACGGACGTACAGACAGACGGACACGAGTAAAACAAAATGCCCCCGATTTTTCGATACGTGGGAATATTAATTGATTTCAAATTGGAGTACACAACAAGAACGTCAATTATATATTTTCATCAATGTGATAAACTACATTGATGAAAGTGTATTATTGACATTCTGGGGCCATCTGAGACAACATGGCTGTTATTCTCTCGTTCCTTTGAGAACGAAACGTTTCATTCTTTGCCATCTTCTCATGCTTCAGTTTCTCCTTTAAGTATGTTTCAAAGCGCGTGACTTCAGATGGGTTCCAGCCCTCTGACTAGAGCCTTAAGTCAACACTCTCTCGTATTAGTCTTAATACGAGAGGGTGGGTCAGAAGGCTGGATTGCTTAACAAACATTTCCTCTGCGTAGTATTTTACAAATGCTCTTTGTAAGTCACTGAGTAGTTCATTCGTAGCCATTGGACTTCGAGTTAGATACGGTTTAACTTTTCCTGCCATTCTCTCGGCATATTTGGCCATTTTTTTCTCGTGTTTTAGTTTTTCCTTTAAGTAGGTTTCAAAATTGGTTACTTCAGATGGGCTCCAGCCCTCTGACCAGAGCCTTAAGTTACCACCCTCTCGTATTACTCAGAGGGCTGGATTGCTTAACAAACATGTCCTCCGCATAAAATTTGACAAAGGCTCTCTGCAGGTCACTCAGTAATGCATTTGTTGCCATTAGACTGCGTGTGATGTAAGGCTTTAGTTTTTCCTGCCAATCTTTTGGCAGATCCCCCAGTAATCATTCTGGAAAGAAAAACACATACAAATTAAATTTGAAATGTTTGTTTGTATATGTAAAGTCTGCGCTTTCTCAGATCATTCTAACCATTTCACGATGAAAGTAACGTCTTGTGCCTATGAAAATACCGTATTTAATCCATAATTTAAGGATATTCTAATAATTTACTGGATAGCACATCTTGTCGTGTCGAGTAGGTCACAGGCGTGTTCAAGCGCTGAAAAGTCAATGCTAACTAATTTAAGTCGGGCGTTTTGGAATCGATTTTCAACACTCCGTCGAACCGTTGGGAGAAAGGCCTTTTGACCAGCGTTACATTCTCGAACTTATAAACATCACCAACTGTGAAGTCGGCTAAACATACGGCATCCTGGCTACACGATCACAACGTTTCCCGTTATTCGCACGCTAGAAAAGAAAACTTCGACCATAATTTTCGATTTCGCGCTCTTGTTACGTAAAGAAAATTTATGTAAGGAGAAATAAGCCACCAAATCGATATAGTTGCGAAGTAATGTTCTTAGTAAAGGATTTTGATATTTTCTTCTACGAAAAAATAGTTTTGATGATATCATGTTCTTATTGTAAGTAATTTTGTCGTAGTGAAGTTTTGGAAAACATAAAAAGAAAAGAATGTGCATTAAAGATTCAAGCCATCAAATATTTCTCGATTCAGTGTTCAATCAACTGCGTCTATTTAGTAGACTGGTATTTTGACGCTTTTAGACTGGATAGAATTCAATAGTGTTGATATTACTGTCTTTTTTACATTTATTCTTCAATTCAAAGACTCTCTTTCGAAGACGATCATAACGAAGATCAGTTACTAGCGCTAAATCATTCAGTGTGCAACTATCAATTTAACATACTTTAGAGTAAATTTCAAGCATTTTTTTTTCATTTGTAATAGAGATATCTACACCTATGCCAAGGTCTGTCAATTTTCTTTTGGCCTGATCCATATTTATCAAGATGTCAAAAATCACTTTTTTCTACATAGGAAAAATCGTCACCTTAGAATAGAAAGGTTCTATGTAACATTTTGATAGTTTTGAGAATATCGCGTTTAAAGGTTTAAAGTTCTGGTATAAATCAGGAAATTAATACACAAAAACAACATTTACACCGATTATGTATTTGTATTTAATGTTTAATTTTATATATGTTCTAATTGATTAGGATCAATACTTTGATCAATATGATCATTAATGTAGATAGGCCCTTTCACTTCCAACTAAGTTTGTAATAGCAAGGACACTTTGGTATAAATAGAAAGGTTCTATGTGTCACATAAAACCTTTTTATTTGACTCACTTTGCTGATAAATGCTGGTTTTGGGTTATATGTGACAAATAGATCCTTTTGATACCAACAGATTAAGCAAATACATTATATATAAAACATTTTATATGGCTGTATTTTCACAAACTGAGGTTCAAAATGGACATTTTTGCGCAAATATTAAAGCATCATTGCATATTGATCAACCGTGGTGAGTTCATGGTCTATACACATATTTGATAGTCTTACTTTCATAGGAAAAAAGCTCATTGTACGGTAATAATGTATCCGAGTCTTCATTCTTTGAGCCATTTGATATTTTGTCTAAGCAATTTCTAGCAGTTGGAAGATTATTATAATATGAATGGAAGTCGGTTGATATGACTTAATCTTTACACAAATTAACTAAGTTTTTTTATGCCCCGGTATCAAAAAATCGGGGGCATATTGTTTTACTCGTGTCTGTCTGTCCGTCCGTCCGTCTGTCTGTACGAAAACTTAACATTTGTCTTTTCTCCAAAAGTATTTGACATACAAACCTCAAATTTGGTATGTAACTTTCTTTCAATGATATCTATCTGTTACATACAATATGAACTTTCTCAATGTCACACGTTAACCCTTACCAACCATATACATGAAAACTTAACATTTTAGAAGAAATGGCACTTTCGGGGGCATTCGTGTTTCTCAAACACTTCTTGTTTCTTTTGTTCTGAAACTGGCAGGCGCGTGAGATAGCATTTGTTCTTTTTCCGAGTCATTTATCGGCCATGTGTTGACTTGAGCTTTCTCCATTGTTTCTCTTTGCACAGTATTCACTTTCATGAAACTATTTTCATAAAAGGAAGAATTGATCAACAGTTTTTCGGTTCTTCTCTTTTAATGCGAATCAATTTGATATTCAACCAATTAATTCTACAAGCCTCAGTTGTAGTGTGTAAATTAAGATGATGTTTTGTAACAAGAGGCTTACATGGTCAACTTTTGATGAGACTGCAATGTATGAACTTTTCCTCCTAGCCATTTTAGATGAATGTACTCCAGTTAGTCTAGTAGTTATTTTCTGACAGAGGCCTAGAAATCGAAAGTGGGAGGCCGGAATGTGTATGCAAAGTTTAATACTGGAAGTTGTTCAGGAACTTCTGCTGTACTAGAAATGCCCTGTCTGCAAGTCAGTAATTGACCTTTGGGTGAGTTACAGGGGTCAAAGGTCACTGAGTGCAAAAATGTAGAAATTCGCTTTTTTGTTATATTTTGAATCCTCGAACAAAGAAGCTATCTTGTGAATGAATGAAAGTTGTGTTTTCTTGTTGGCCAGATTGTTTGCTACATTTGTTGCCATGTCTGCAGATTCATTGTCGGTTCTATGAGGTCAGAACAGGGGTCAAAGGTCACTGAGTGCACAAATTCTTAAATTTCATTTATGTCGATTCAAAGACTTCCATGCATGGAACTTTGAGTTATGAATAAACAATATTTATGTTTTCTAATTACCAAATATATTAGGGAAATTTTTTATTCCTGTCCGCAGATTCCCAGCCAGTCTTTAAGGTCAGAAAATGGGGTCAAAGTTTAATGAGTGCAAAAGGGCTATTTGAAATTATTCCTGGTTAAAATTAAATGTTTTAAAGCAAGGGTATTGGCTTTTAAAGAGACAGAAGTTGTATTTTATGTTTGTCAGATATGTAGATGACATGTTTGTCCCTGTCTGCAGATTCAAAAATAAAAGTAAGAACATAAAGACAAGGGGTCAAAGGTCATTGAGTGCAAAAATCACTAAATGTCATATATGTCCATTCCGAGACTTCAAGACATGGAAGGACGAGTTACGAATAGGCAATATCTATGTTTTCCAGTAACCAAATATGCTGGGGAGCTTTTGGATCCACTGTCTGCAGATGCCTAGCTCGCTTTTAAGGTCAGAAAATGTGCCAAAGGTCAATGAGTGCTGAATGCTCTATTTGACATTATTCCAAATTCAATATAATGATTTTAAACTTTAAAGTTGGCTTATGATTGGACAAGAGTTGTATTAAATGTTTGTTAAATATGTTAAATATGTAGATGGCATATTTGTCTCTGTCTTCAGATTCAAATTTAAGATTTAGAGATAGCAAAATAGAGATCAAAGGTCAAAGAGTGCAAACATTTAAAAAGCGATAAATACTTGAAAATATGGATATTAGCTCAAAAACAGTTATGAAACATTGAACTTTCAATGATACTTACTCTGTTAATAATTTTGATTCGAAAATAATTATCCATGATAATGATAGATCTAGATATGATTGAAAAAATCAATGGCAATTTGTCCATTCTGAGAAGTAAATTGTTTAAATCTAAGTAGATATATTGTTTCATGTTAAATATAGCATTTTGTATATTATTTCTCGTGGGTTCTCTTATATAAAAATGCTCACTTATATGTTTTATATGCATTTGAGGTTAACTTATGATCAAGCTATTATTTGTTTTTGTGATTAAGATGTGGACTTATAACCAAAATCTCCGAAAAGCCTTACACGATATATAGATAGCTATCAGACCATATAGAATACCAAGCTGTTAATTTCATTTTTCATTGAAATTACAACAGGGGCGATAGCCATTTTCGATAATTGCGCACTCCTCTTTTCAATAGATTTATTCGGTTTATTGGTACAAAACACATGTCAAAGACTGCAGTTCTGATATTTTTTGTTTTAAATGACAACACAGAATAAGCAAGTTACAAACCAAACTCTACTGGTATGTGATCTCCTTGTTAAAAGCTGTCCCAAAGAAGACAATCTGTCTATTCGTAACTCTGTTGATTCTGTTTGTTAAATATTGCTTACAAAGCTATGATTGAATTGAATTATACCATCCCAATTTATAAATTGACAACCAATGATACATTTTAAAATATTTGTATTTTTCTTGAAAATATTTTTGAATGCAAGTAAATTCTTCGTTACATTTACGCATCAATCATAAACACATCTATGACTTTTGAATCCACATATTATTATGCTGGGTTATTCACAAAGACATACATGTATATACTCATTCTTATTGTAGATTATGTTAAATCTTCACGAGCAGAATAGAATGCTTATAATACATGTCCATGAGACTCATGTTAAAAATGTACACACATTGAAAGAGCTTGTGTAAACCTATTTCGAAATCCATCCATACTGTAGGAATTGTAGTCAGGAGGAACAGACACATGCATGCATGACTGTACCCACACCGAAGTCTTCTTATTGTACATTTCGTTAGACACAGAAGGGAGTCTTTTACAGTGTCCCTTCTGAAATCAAAGAATAAACATGAGTAGATCTATTTACTGACATGTCATGTGAAAGCAAGATACATATCCCTTTTTTCAATTCTTGAGCTGAGCAAGGCTTTGGAACAGTTCTTGCTTTATAAATTAGATTCTGTTATGAACCTAGGGATGTACTTACAAATGAGAATTTTATTTTTTGGCTTTAATCAAAATTGTATAGGTAACATACTCATTTATTGAAGAGAGAGGTTTTGCCAAACTAATATGACATCCATTTGCCAATATACAGATCATGGTCTGGACAAAGTTGAACACTTGCATGATGCATCTATACCAAAATTAAGTTGTGGTAGGTACTTGATTATAGACATTGTCTCAATACCCCAATATGGGTTGGATAACAAACAATTTATATGACAAATGCATCATTTGACATGTACTCCATCAACACTGAAATTAAGATAAGAAATAGTACAGTATTTACATAAAAATGAACATGTTGGTCATTGCAACAATGACCCTGCTATTTTTAACAATATTTATATACACTTAAAGACACTTCCAACGCAACACTTACATTTTTCATCATAAATGAATAAATAATGCAGTGTATTTTATGAAATTTTCAGCAAATATAAATCAACTACGGTTACATGTTTCCTGAAGATTTCATCAAAATTGACTGATCCGAACTTAAAAAATATTTAGGTTTTTCACTAAGACTCAAATATGAAAAGTCACAAAACCCCAGATTTCAATAGCATCAAAGCAGCGTCACCAAATCATGCCCATATCTCATACCACTGCTTCATATGATTTGATAACATGCTTTCACGTACGAAGCTATACTAGAATTCAGTTGCACCTGTTTTGTTTAAGAAATAATGTCACAGGCCCGTACGAAGCAATTTTATATTGGGTGGACTAAAGCTCCAGTGTCTGAATATTGGGGGGCTAATTTGGATTTTTCCTTAATTTTCGGTGTGAAAAAAGAAAAATCACCATTTTTGGCCAACTTTGGGGGAGCTTAGCCCCCTAGCCTCCTGTTCCTACGGACCTGAATGATTTGTACGTGTCAGCATTGCACAGAATCATTGAATTTGTTACCAGACATTAGTTTTTCGCCCTTTTGCTCCAAGAAATTTTCAACAACTGGAACAGGAACTTAAAAGGGACGAGTTAAGAATTATCACTCAAAGATTTATCATCAATTATGCTTTATCAATGAGAAGGGGTGTCTTCGTGTCATTTAGGTCCATGACGAACACAGAGAATGTTAGCAGAATGTCATAAACTTTACTGCTGTTACATGAATAATAACATGAATTTACATTATCGGCTCGCACAGGTTTTTTTGCGACTTTTTGTTTTCTAGTCATATTATATGAACTGCAAATTTAATCATTTCTACTCAACGTTTCTTTATGAAAATTACAAACACCATGCAAATGTGAATGAATTGAATTTGTTGAAAATTTGATGAAAAATGATTCATTAAATTTCAAGTTATAACCGAAAAGGTAAGTGTTGCGTTAGAAGTGTCTTTAAGTGTAGATCGATGAAAAATGAAGCCAAAATCCAATTACTAGCTACATGTATGAAGATAAATTGTTGGACAAAAGTCATCACTAAATGTATGGTATTGTAATGAAAATATTAAGACACTGCTAAATGACTTGATTTCAGTTTTCATTTTTCTCTTTTTAGTCTGCCTGGATCATTGTAATAAGATCACACATGCAGTTAATTTTCGAAGTTTAGATAACATTATTCAGTACTTTCATCATTTGATGTTGGTCTTATTAATCTCTACTGTGATTACTTGAATTGTGTCTTCGAATCAAAGTTATTGTCAGGTCATCGAAACCTCAATTTTGCACATCTTTTTTATGCACAGCACATTTTCAGGGAATTTGTTTTATATTTTGGTAAATTTTTACACTCTTTGACCTTTGACCTCTATTTTGTATACCCGATATTTTCAATTTTGATTCTGCAAACAGGGCTAAACATGACATCTACACATTGGAGAAGCATAAGATATAACTATTATCCACCAATTAACATATACAAATGTCTTGAAACATATAATGGACCAGGATTAATTTGATAAAGCGTTATTGTACTCATTGACCTTTGGCTTCCTTTTCTGACCATAAAAACTAACCAATGATATGCAGACAGGAATCAAAAGATCCAAAACATATATAGCGACTGGAAAACATAAATACTATCAATTCATTACTCTTCGTTCCATGCTTGGAAGTCTTGGAATCGACATGTATGAAATTTAAAAACATTTGCACTCAATGACCTTTTACCCCTTTGTATACGCTTTTAATTCTAATTTTGAATCTGCAGATAGGGGCAAACATGTCTTTTACGCATTTAGCAGACATAAAATACAACTTACGTTCTTAAATTAGCAAACACCAGCATTTAAAACGTTAAAATTATATCAGGAATAATTTCAAATAGTGTTTGCACTCGGTGACCTTTGACCCTATTTTCTGACCTTCATACCTAACTAGGAATCTGCAGACAGGATCAAAAAATTTCCCCATTATATTTCATTATTGAAAAACATAGATATTGGATATTCCTAACTCAAACTTTTATGTCTGGAAGTCTTGAAATGGACATATATGAATTTTAAGGATGTTTGCACTTTGTGACCTTTGACCCCTTTTCTGACCTTATGAACCAAAACTGAATCTGCAGACTTTGCAAAGTTTGTAGCTAACATTCAGGCCAACTAGAAAACACAACTTTCGACCATCCAAGACTTAACTTCCAGGTTCGAGGATTAGAGATCTAGAAAAATAGCGAAATTTGGCATTTTTGCACTCAGTGACCTTTGACCCCTGTTTTGACCTTAAAAGTCAAATTTGAATCTGCAGACAGGCCAAACCATGATGCCCACATGTTGGGCTATCAGAAAAACACAACTTTCGTCCATACACATTCCGGCCTCCCACTTCTAAAAGTTTGGGTTTCGACTACCAGACTAAGTGTGAAGGGACACGGATGAATATTAATTACTTTGCTCGTTCGATTGTAGAATGGACAAAGTCGCATTCCACCTGACTAATACCAGATTGAAAAAAAAAAAAACTTTTGGTTTATTGCCTTTAACTGAGGTAATTAAGATACATAGTACATGTATGATGCAGCTACATATTTGTTTCTTCAACACCCCCCTGACCGACAAAATGATTGAGAACTCTTTAAAAGGCAAGTGGCTATCTCACACGAGTCTCTTTTACCATGTGTCTCATCCCACAAAATTAATGATAAAATGCCTGTTTGTCATACGAGTTGTACACTGTAAGATTATAGCAACATATAGTATAGTCCACTAACTAGGGAATAGGGTGTTGTCAAAACGCCTGTAATTCAGAAGTAGCAACACAATATTTTAAATCAAGTTTTGCTTTTCGTTTATTTTTTTCTTTTTCTTCCAGGGCCTGGCTTTTACTTGCCTGATGTTTGTCATATTCATTCTGTATCTCATCCTTGTCATGTGATGGCGTTGATACTTTGCACATGTAGAATAGTGATCTTTCTTGGGTTTAAAAAAATTGAACTTCTCACAGAAAACCGATCTGTATTTGTCCTCCTATACAGGGGCTATTCCTTTGTGTCTACACCAGTCTCTGTAAAGTTGTATGTTCAGATCGTGGGCTTTCTTTCTTTGTACCTCACTCATTGAATAATGCGACTCCATCCTTGGGAAACTGTTAATGTACTTACTCACAAAATCAATTGTTTCTTCATCAATTTTATTGCCAGGTCGGTTTCGTTCCATTTATCATCGCCTTAAAATATTCCATGTAGTTTTCGTGCAAGTGTATAACGTACATGTCGAAAGTCTTTCTAAAACAGTTAGTTAGTTACTCTTACATTTTCATTGTTGACTGGTAAATGATATTGTACAGACTTTTGCTTCTTACCAGTTTTCTTGTGTATCGGAGTACTTTGGGTAACAACGTTGCATATGAAACACTGCTGCCTTTCAAAGTTCTGGAGTGAATACTACACATCAAATATCTTCTTCCTTTCAATCTCGGTGGCGGATGTGGTGCAGTGGTAACGCGCTGGACTTGAAACGCAGGGATTGCTGGTTCGGTCCCCCGCTTCTCCAGTCTTTCGGATGAGACTTTAAACCGAGGTCCCGTCTCCATATGACCTTAGCTGTTGAGTGGGACGTAAAACTCCATACGACTTCCACTGATGCTCATTCTGTACTCTTTCCTGGATGATTTCTTTACTGGAGTTTCATAGTCCGCCCTTTTGTGTGGGGTTATAATTGGGGTTTCTGGGGGTATTTGTGCCATCAATCTTTCCCGGTGATGAGAAACTTCTTTGTTTATGTAGGAATTTGTTTGAATCTTTTGTGTGATAGATTCAGTGCCTTCATAATGTTCTTACTGCCTTATATAGTTATAAATGCGCCACTTCAATAAGTTGGTATGATTCACTCTCAGACTAGGAACTTGGCTTAATATTTATGATAGTAGAACTGACAGAGCTTGAGTAAATTCGCACTATTCTATTCAAATTTATTAGCAATTGCTTAGGGCAAACCATCTGCCAAATAAGTGTTCCATTGTCCACGTTGTCGCAAATAATGCACTTCTTTTACGAAGATTTCTCGTTGATTACAACTGTCTTAATCAAAAGCCATAAACTGAATAGTTTTCATTTTTCTGGAGCATTAGAATCACATAAAGATTGTCTGAACTCTGTCAAGTTACCAATTGTATAATCCTCAATACATGCAGCAACTGCAGCGAAAAAGCAATTTCCATCTTCATTCACTTTCACAAGTTTTCTCCAGGTCTATAAAACTAAGTAAGTATGTGTGTTGACTGTAACATGTTAATTGTTTTCCAACAAGGTGTGAAATTTTAGCCAGTAAATATTTTTTATCACTGATAAGAGGGCATATGTTTCATGAAGAGACAATTAATTTCTTTAAATAGAAAGGACTCATGTGTCAAATAGGTCCTTTCTCTACAAATTGGTATACACTTAGAACCTTTCTCCTCTAACACATACTGAGATAGGTAGATAGAACCTTTACATTTTGTTGAATATCTTCGTCATTTATGTTCAGATTGATCTGATTTTTACACAGAAGCTGCATTGGTTGATACCCTCTTTAAAAATGTAAAAATCTCAATTTTGACCAAAATGTTAGATAGAACCTTTCTATTCTAAGGTGACGAAATATTCTTTATGAGGATTTCATCCGTGCTAAATGTCTGGGTAGCGGTGTCGACCTTTCTTACATCCAGCATATTTAATTGATTTGAAAAAAAAGTCACATAAAGACCTTTCCTGTCAAATTTGGTTTTTAATTGGCCCAATTGTTGATTTTTTAACACTTTTCCTAAGATTCTCCGTGTGAAATGGGCTCTGGCCTGCCAAAACCTATTTTTTAATGAAAAAAAAGGCAAACAAATGCCGCTAAATTGGCCCAATTGTTCTAGAGAAAAAGACTTTATTTAATGTTTTGCATGACGGCTCTTGTTATTTGCAGCCGACGGCCGAGCAGGATTTTTATTTTGCAGCTCTTCGCTGCATTTGTGCCCATAACTCTTACGATTTAAAGTGGAGTTGAACTTGCTATACCTGGTGCGGAACCCCGTCTTCTTCCAGACAGTGTTAGCCAACGGGTCGACAGAGATAGGCGACCCCGGACATGGACGTCTTATGGCTCGCCACCCTAATTCCAACTGGACCTCCTCCATTTGTTAATATGGAGTAGATTGGCAGGTTCTCAAAATTTACACTTCTTCTCCAGTGGTGATCACTAGTGGACATCAATTCTCTTCGATTTCTGAATATCCCTTTCCATCTACTGGCTCTTATATAGTTTCTTTTAAAATGTCAAATAAGAAAACAGCACAAGAAGTAAAAGCAATGATAGAAATACAAAGAAGTAATTTAAAGGAATATAAACACATTCTTGATAAGTTACTACGTCGGCACACACTTCTATAAACATCACTACACCATAAGCGTCACTATGAGGTAATCGCGTAGGTAGTCGCAGTCCATTTGAAGTCGTCAAATCGTCATAACTAAATCCAAGGGAGTCCCAAAAGTCCAATATCCGGCCCAGATCGTCTTAGGGATCGCCGTTGATCAGTGCGTAATGTTCTCAAGGCCGCCGGACAACGTCTTTCTGGCATTGGATGAAGGTTTCCAAAATACATCTGCCGGTGACAGATCCGTGTAGCTGCTTCTTTGGCAATATCCACTGATAATTGGGCCATGTATCTCTTCAAAAAGTCACTTGCTGCGCCTCTACTTGCCTGATAAGCTATTAGTTTTATTTTGTCGTCTGGAATGCCGGTCAAGGTAGCGAATTTTTCTACATTCTTTACCAATTAATTAAAATGTTAAAATGGAGTAAATTGGCAGGTTCTCAACATTTACACCTCTTCTCCTCTTACAACTTCTCTTCATTACAACAACAATGGTGTTGATGAAACAGTATATATCATGACTGCAGAAATGGAAATAGAGAAATACACACATTAAATAAAACAGTGTTCCTTTCTTGAATAAGACATTAAATAAAACTATGTTCCTTTCTTAAATAAGACATTAAATAAAACAGTGTTCCTTTCTCGAATAAGACCTGGTTTTGTCGTGTCTGTTAGAAAAGCCGTTGGAAAGAAAACAACGATTTGTTATCAAATTGTTCGTTTCCTTCAAAGATGCTTTGTTGTTTTCCTCGTCTTATGATTTCTTTGGTAAGATCTTCATCAGATGTATCCGGTTCTGCTTGGTCTATGAATAATTTTACAAATGCTCTCTGCACAAAATTAGTGGACAGTTAACAGCCATGGCCGCGTTCTTATGGAATGGTAACAGCTTTTTCTGAGTATCCATATGCAGTTTGTCAAATTCAGTTATTGTACATCTAAAATGGATATCATAATAAACTAGAGAAACTGATATTTTCAAAGTAATGAAAAGATTCAACGCATGTTATACTCGACAAAGAACGTATACACCTGAAAATGAATTAAGGGCCAAACATTAAAGTTGCGATACCCCGTGATCCCTTACATGAATCTGTCTGTGAATTATTGCATTATGGCTTTCTACTTTCTGAGTAATTAGTTGATCAGAAAACTGGAAAATTAACCGAAGCTAAAAATTCTAAATGTGATATATTATTATTATAAATATAACACTATCCTATGAAATGCTTGATTTTGAATGTAGTGGTTGGTTAAAGAACAAAATATTAAGAAAAAAACAAGAGAAATTGCAAGTCATCAGAAATTTCTCCCTTTCAATAAATGATTCACTGCACCATTTTACCATTTACGTCAAAACCAGGTCTTTTTTGGATATGGCAGAAATGATTGTTGTTTTATTGAATTTGTGCTCTGCCAGCTTGACATTTGAACACAAATGTTATAATTCTTTCGTTTGTCCTTTAACACCGTGGCTAATCTTTGGTTCCGTCTAACAACCATCCTTTTGTGTTCCTTTAAAGTGACATTCTCTCTTTTTGATTCATTTGAGGTCTGTATTCTGTCTTTATCTGTATTAAGTGTATAAATGGTTGTACACAGTGTCTCTATTTTTGTCTGCTCAATAACGGCCCCAATTTCACTTGGAGTTGAAGGTTTTGGTTCATTTAACGATGATTGTTCTGTACTGTCGGACAATTTGAAATAATTCTGTAAGAATGTTCCTTTCACTTCACCTCGCATATTTTTACATTTATTCTTCAATTCAAAGACTCTCTTTCGAAGACGATCATAATGAAGATCAGTTGCTAGCGCTAAATCATTCAGCGTGCAACTGTTTTTATCATTTACTTTAGAGTAAACTTCAAGCAGTTTTTCATTTGTAATAGAGATATCTACACCTATGCCAAGGTCTGTCAATTTTCTTTTGGCCTGATCCATATTTATCAAGATGTCAAAAATCACTTTTTTCTACATAGGAAAAATATTCTTTATGATGATTTCATCCATGCTAAATGTCTGGGTAGCGGTGTCGACCTTTCTTACATCCAGCATATTTAATTGATTTGAAAAGAAAATCACATAAAGACCTTTCCTGTCAAATTTGGTTTTTAATTGGCCCAATTGCTGATTTTTTAACAATTTTCCTAAGAATTCTCCGTGTGAAATGAAACCTATGTTTTGATGAAAAAAAAAGGCAAACAAATGCCGCTAACATTTTGAATAAAATGTTCAGGAATTATAATTTAAGAGTCCATCAACGAATGCAATTCTACATTATTGGTAAGGTCTTTCTGGAAAGAATTATTCATGGTTCATGGTTGTTTTTGTGTAGCTTTAATATTGTGATATAATACTAGTATTGATTAATTTTATACAAGGTAACATTATCTATTCTTGAATTAGATATATAGTCACTATAATTTACCTTTCTGGATGTTTATGTAACTATATACATATCAGTAATTTTGTATACATCCAGGTATGTGTTGCTGTTGCGCCCAATATGACCTTAGTAGTCGACGGGCCTTAAAACACTATTCATTCATTCATTCTTTCTGGAAAGAAAACATTGTGAGAAAAAAGAAACTGCCTTCTACAAGCCATTTCTTCAGTTTCCACAATGTTTTCAAGAGCTTTGATTTGCAGGCATCCAAAGATGCATGTATAAACCGTTGTTGGTATCTGTTGTATGGCCTGGCCATAATCGCCGATGAACGATGCGGACGGCGTTGCCACCAACGGCTGTAAACGTTGTCGATCTTCGATTCAAAGACGTCGGATTGTACTCTCCTTCCCGAGTTGTTTCGAAGTGCCGCCGTTTTAAGGACAGAACATTGTCTTTTAGTTTCAGAATAACGTTCTTGTCAAACCATTGTCAAGTTTTTGAATGACGCTCCTGTCAGACTGCCTACGCTACGCTCTTCCAGTCGTTGGAGCTTCTTATGCGAATCTAAATAACATTTCGGAAAAAGCCGAATTCATGGTCTTTGATTTCTCTAATATGTCTAATAATCTCGTAAATTTCCTGTCATCAGACATTTCTGCTTTCGCGAATAATAATCTTGTCGAATTTAGCCGGCTGACCAGCGTCGATGCCGTCGATTGCAGCGACGACGTTGTTTGTATGGCCCCGCAATATTCGCCAGTGAAGAACGGCGTACCCGACGTTATTGGTAAGCCCCGCTGTACCTGCCATAATCGCCGCCGATGAAGACCTTAGCAGTCGACGGGCCTTAAAACTCCATTCATTCATTCGCCGCCGATGAAAAGCAGCGTCTCTGTTACTGATCTGATAGGCGTCGGAGTCGATTCATACCGCCGTTTTAGAGACAGTACATTGTCTCTTAATATCTGGATTATATTTCTGTCCGACTGCCTTCGCTCCTCTTCGAGTCGTCGGAGCTGTTTATGAGACTCGAACAACAATTCGGCACAAGCCGAATTCATGGTCTGCGATTTTTCCAAAACATTCAACAATCTCGTAAATTTACCGTCATCCATATTCGACATTTCTGCTAGGCGTCGGAGTCGATTCATGTCGTCGTTTAAGAGACATTACATTGTCTCTTAATTTCTGGATTATATTTCTGTCCGACTGCCTTCGCTCCTCTTCGAGACGTCGGAGCTGTTTATGAGACTCGAACAACAATTCGACACAAGCCGAATTCATGGTCTGCGATTTTTCCAAAACATTCAACAATCTCGTAAATTTACCGTCATCCATATTCGACATTTCTGCTAGGCGTCGGAGTCGATTCATGTCGTCGTTTAAGAGACATTACATTGTCTCTTAATTTCTGGATTATATTTCTGTCCGACTGCCTTCGCTCCTCTTCGAGACGTCGGAGCTGTTTATGAGACTCGAACAACAATTCGGCACAAGCCGAATTCATGGTCTGCGATTTTTCCAAAACATTCAACAATCTCGTAAATTTACCGTCATCCATATTCGACATTTCTGCTTTAGAAATATCGTCTTGTCTACTTCCAGGCTTTTATAGGCTTGAATTTGGACTGACACGTCAGCATCAAGATAGGTCATTGGAGCAACATTTGGGTGGTCAGGATATCCATTATGTGTCATATTAAAGCTGATTACTGAAATTTTATGCCTAGTAAGCTTTGGGGAGTTTTTGTTGAATGTTTGTCAATTTCCCACGTTATTTTCCGTCTCCAAACACTTTATTCTGGCACTTTGTTCTTTTGCAGATTGTTCCATTTTGTCAAGGTATTTTAGTCTTTCTCCTTGATCTTGTATCGTTTTCTCCAGTCTCTCCATTTCTTTTATCATTTTAATAATTTCTTTTTAGCTCACCTGAGCACGAAGTGCTCAAGGTGAGCTATTGTGGTCGCTTTTTGTCCGTCGTCCGTCCGTCTGTCCGTCCGTCCGTCCGTCTGTCCACAATTTGTTGTTACCACTCTAGCATCTACAAATATTGACCAATCTTGACCAAACTTGGTCAAAACATGTATGACCATAAGTTCTCGGATGAGTTCGTTTTTGAGTCAGATCGGACCAGGAAGTCCAGAGTTATGTGCCCTTGAACGTCAAAAATGGCTAGTTTTGACTTTGTTACCACTCTAGTATCTACAAATATTGACCAATCTTAACAAAACTTGGTCAAAACATGTATGACTACATGTTCTCAAATAAGTTCGATTTTGAGTCAGATCGGACAAGGAAGTCCAGAGTTATGTGCCCTTGAACGTCAAAAATGGCTAGTTTTGACTTTGTTACCACTCTAGTATCTACAAATATTGACTAATCTTAACGAAACTTGGTCAAAATATGTATGACCATAAGTTCTCAGATGAGTTCGATTTTGAGTCAGATCGGACTAGGAAGTCTAGAGTTATGTGCCCTTGAACGTCAAAAATGGCTAGTTTTGACTTTGTTACCACTCTAGTATCTACAAATATTGACCAATCAAGACAAAACTCTGCCACAATGTTGGTTACTATAAGATCTTTGATGGGTTCGAATTTCACTGTGATAGGAGCAGGAAGTCTGGAGTTATGTGCCCTTGAATTTGAAAAAATTGCTGTTTTAGACTTTGTTTACACTGTAGCATCTACATTTATTGACTAATCAAGACAAAACTTGGCTACTATGTTGGTGACCATAAGATCCTTGATTAGTTAAATTTTCAGCTTGATTTGGCCAGAAAAACAAGAGTTATTGGCCCTTTAATTTCTTAAAATTACCGTTTTTGACTATTTTCTCTCTAACAAACATGGACCAATCAAGACACAATTTGGTCGCAATGTTGGTGACCATAATATTTGAAATGTTTTAATTTTTCAGATTGATTGGACTAAAAACAGAGTTGTGTGCCCTTGATGGTTACAAAATTGCTGATTTCGACTTTGTTTTCTCTCAAACAGCAATAAATATTAACCAATAAAAAAAATTTGGACATAATGTTGATGAGAATAGCTTTATCAGAACAGAGTTATGTGCCCTTTACTGTGACAAAATTGTTTTCTTCCAAATATGGATCATTCAAGATTATGAAAGCATTTTTCAGCTGGGTCATAATCTCGCATCTTAGATTATGTGCTCTTGAACTTGACAACATTGGGACTTTCATTCTATCAAGGTGCAGGTGAGCGATAAAGGACCATCATGGTCCTCTTGTTTTATCGGTATCTTGCGTGGTGTCATGATCTGTTTGTCTTCTCTCGTAAGACCTGGTGTTTGTGTCCTAAATTGAGAGGCATTCTCCCCATCAGTACTGGTGGTTTATTCTGATTCAAGACTATTCAAAGCATTTTCAAAGGCTCTCCTCCTTTCCATTTTTATGCCCCCGATAGGGAGGCATCATAAAGTTGACTTGTCCGTCTGTCTGTCCGTCATTCCGTCCAAAAACTTTAACATTGGCCATAACTTCCTTATTACTTAACATATTCGCTTCATACTTTACCACAACATTCCTAGGTACATTACCTTTCTGTAGGCACATACTTTGGTGACCTTGACTCTTGGATGACCTTGACCTTGAACATAGATTGGCCATAATTAGCTCACCTGAGCACGAAGTGCTCAAGGTGAGCTATTGTGGTCGCTTTTTGTCCGTCGTCCGTCCGTCTGTCCGTCCGTCCGTCTGTCCGTCCGTCCGTTCACAATTTCTTTAAACATCTTCTCCTCCTATATCAATGGGCCAATTTTTACCAAACTTAGCAGGAATGTTCCTTGGGTGACCCTTCTCAAAATTTGTTCGCGGATTTTTGATTCGTCAAAAAATGTGGGCGTGGCAGGGCGGGGCTTATCAGACTAAGAGAAATCATAAGAAAATTCTTTAAAAATCAACCATTGGGTCAATTTGAACCAAACTTGGCAGGAATGTGCCTTGAGTCACTCTTCTCAAAATTTATTCACAAATTTTTAGATTTGTCAAAAAATGTGGCCGTGGCAGGGAGAAAGGGGCTTATCGGCTTAGAGAAAGCATAAGAAAATTCTTTAAAAATCAACCATAGGGCCCAATTGAACCAGACTTTGCAGGAATGTTCCTTGAGTCACTCTTTACAAAATTTGTTCACAAATTTTTACATTTGTCAAAAAATGTGGCCATGGCAGGGAGAAAGGGGCTTATCAGACTTACAGAAATCAGAAGAAAATTCTTTAAAAATCAACCATTGGGCCCAATTGAAGCAGACATGGTAGGAATGTGGCTTGAGTCACTTTTTTCGAATTTATTCACAATTTTTTACATTTGTCAAAAAATATGGCCGTGGCAGGGAGAAAGGGGCTAATCAGACTTAGAGAAATCATAAGAAAATACTTTAAAAATCAACCATAGGGCCCAATTGAACTAGACTTTGCAGGAATGTTCCTTGAGTCACTCTTTACAAAAATTGTTCACAAATTTTTACATTTGTCAAAAAATGTGGCCGTGGCAGGGAGAAAGGGGCTTATCGGACTTAAAGAAACCAGAAGAAAATTCTTTAAAAATCAAAATTGGGCCCAATTGAAGCAGACTTGGTAGGAATGTGCCTTGGGTCACTGTTTTCGAATTTATTTACAATTTTTTAAAATTTGTCCAAAAATATGGCCGTGGCAGGGAGAAAGGGGCTTATCAAACTTAGAGAAATCATAAGAAAATTCTTTAAAAATCAACCATAGGGCCCAATTGAACCAGACTTTTCAGGAATTTTCCTTAAGTCACTCTTTTCAAAATTTGTTCACAAATTTTTACATTTGTCAAAAAATGTGGCTGTGGCAGGGAGAAAGGGGCTTATCGGACTTAGATAAATCAGAAGAAAATTCTTTACTTTTGATGAAGTTGATTTTCAGTCTGATCTGACCAGAAAGATGAGAGTTATGTGCCCTTGAATTTGATAAATTTCATTGTCCGGTCTTATCAAATTCGCCATTTTGTATATAGCACTTCCGCCAGTTGGAAAACGTCGACATATGAAAGGGAATAATTGAATTTTCATTTAAACAGAAGGAATAACTTCTGCATTGGGAATTTTCTTTCCAGATTTTGGGAAAAAATTACCCTTTTTGGCATTGGGAATGGGTCATTTTTACGGACCCGTCCAAAGAAGGAGAAAAAAGCCTGGAATGACATGACCTGGTTCAAATAGATGTGCATACTTGATTGATGCTGATCTGTAAGCTAGGATGCTAAATAAATTCTACATAGGGTTTGGATATGAATAATAAAACAAGAGGACCAAGATGGTCCTATATCGCTCACCTTAGAGCTCCCTGAGACATACTTTTTAACAAACCTTTTAAATCTCCGGGGATTTTGAAAAGAGGATTTTGAAAAGGAGTCATATGACAATGGTTCACACTTAATTTCAAAGCACAATTTGGGAAAAGATTGTCAAAGATTTTTCACTATATCTGTATTTAATATCAGAAAATCCACAACATGTTGCTGAATTTCCATTGCACATAGACAAATTGAAGCATTAATCTTGGAAAGAGGTCATTGGGCTATAATATTTAGAAACCATAGAAAGTTTGGAAATTCTAAGACAATTTTAAACCTGTTCCCGCTTTTTCAAATCTAGAATACCTCATGGTAGAGCTTATTTTCAAAGCGAAATGATAACTTGAACTAATCTGTTTAACAAGACAATAATTTTTATGACAAACACAACTTATATACACTTTTTTCTGTACAAAATGCAAGAGCCTAAAGCATAGGAATAATTCTAAAAGTTCTTAAACGAGGCAAAAAAATTATCTTCAGGCCTTAACAACTTTAAAAGATTGTCAAACATTGCCCTCTATCATTTATATGGAACCCACAACATAGGGGAAATATTCATTGAACAGTAAGGATTTGGTTATGGTTAAACCTTTTCCAAACAACATAACATAAGAGCAGACATAATTAAAAGCTGCTGTAGATGATAAAACAGGTGTTGATAAAGACTGCATTCATGTATAAAAATGCAGAGAAAATAATGAGGCAAAATGAGACAACACAGGCTATCAAGTTATCAACATTTTCTTCTTTTACCATATCATTTACAAGCCTTTTCTGTCGGTGAGGCAAACCTGTGTATGGTAGAGAAAGGGCATAACGCTTTCCCATACAGAAAGGTAAAGAAAGGAAATAGACTGTTCCAATTTGAAAGTTCTGAATACAAAATTGACAGCGGTACAAATAGGATTCGTTTACAATAAACTAGCATATAAAATATTGAATAAAATAAAATAAAATATTGAGGTAAAAGGAGAATCAGCACTTTCTTCATTTGACTCATGAATTTCCAAAGCCTTTTCTAATAGGGACTTCAAAACAAGGTCTTTCCAGGAAAGGGTTAAAGTATTTAGTTGATCCATAGATCGAGTAAACAAACATATTAAGTGCCTTGCATTCTTTATCAGATATGATCTGCATAATCTGATTAAAGGGATATAGTGATATTCTCGGTGGGGAGTCAAAACCTTGTAACTCCAGCTTATTCAAGCTTTAATTACGAGGATTTGACTCCCCACCAACGATATGTGATAAAATCTACCTGGTCAAAACAATTCCTCACTTGAAAATTCCAGAACCCATAACATAGGACTTCTTTCCTTGCAATGTGATGACTTTTAGTATTCTGTTAGAGGTTTATGAGATGTAAAGTCATGCAAAATTTCAAGACTCTAGGCCAAATAGTCTTTGAGAAAACTGTGTTTCAGTGTGAAACCTTAAACCCCACAACATAGGGCCAATTTTTCTATAAGCACAATTATTTGAAGTATTTTGGTAGAGGACATTGAGACAATACTACATACAAAATTTCAAGACTCTAGACCTTATAGTTTGGGAGGAGAAGATTTTTTAGTAATTGTGGACAGACAGACGGACGGACGGACGGACGGACAGACGGACGACGGACGGTGAGCGATCACAATAGCTCACCCTCAGCACTTCGTGCTAAGGTGAGCTAAAAAGGAAAGGCTTTCCTATTTCTCTTATCTATTTCTCTTATCTGTTGCTCTGGCCCCATGTTTATCTTATGTAAACAGATAAGAAGGGATTAACCTAGCTTATCAGATGGAGATCATTCTTCACAACAAACTTTACAGGATCGATTGGAACAAAATTATTACTTAATTTTTTCCTAACAGAAAGTCCTTAGAAGTTTCATGTCTTTGAATTTGACAAAATTGCCATTATCACTCTTGTCATATTGATTCAGGTGAGCGATTTAGGACCATCATGGTCCTCTTGTTTAAAATCAAAGCGGTGTCGGGGGCATTGTCATCTTACAGTGACAGCTCTTGTTTGGGTCTGTATTTCCCCTTTAAGAACGGCTAACTCGTTTAATATGACACTATTCTCGGCCTCCAAATACTTGATTCTGGCATTTTGTTCTTTATTGCACTGCTCTAGTTTGTCCGGGAATTGCAACCTGTCACCTTGTTCTTCTATTGTTTTTTCCTGTCTTTCCATTTCCTTCCCCATTTTTGCCAGCTCCTTACAAACAAATTTTTCTGATGTCTCCACTATTTTGTCGGAGGACATCTTCGTCCTCCATGTCTGGCAATGCCTGAAATCAAACAAGAGATGCTTGTACAACATATATGACCCCTTAACCCATTACCATACAACACACATTTAGACTGAAGCAAATTCAAAGATATGGCAGACAAACATTTCAAGTAAAGGCATTTTTATAGTTGATGGTCAGTCTAGATAGAGAGATCACGGGTTCGATACCCGGCCGCGACAAATACCCTATCTGACAATTTTCTTTGGTTCGTTCTAGGACGTGAACGCACTCTGTGGGCCGTCCGTCACTGTCCCACACAGTACGTTTTCTGATCGGGGTTTCGTCGAACACCCACTTCCGGAAGATCGATAGCCTTGGTGCTTCTGGTCTATGTCTCGTCGGGTGGTGTTTGATCTTCCTTATTGTTGTCTCCTTAGGGAGCCAGGGATATTCATTCGCTGGAATGTAATTAAAAAAATAACCATATTGGGACCATTTGTCGACGTCTTATGGCTCGCCAACCTAATGACTTGCCGTGGGCCGGATCCCAACTGGACCTCCTCTGCGTCGAGAACCTCTTCGCAGAGGAGGTTGGCGATGGCCCCTGCCGGGCGCCCGACTCAACGATTAAAACTGAGGCCAGGAATTTGCTTAAAGCAATCATCCTCTTGGGCACCGTTTCTGTCAGCGTCATTTCCTTGATTGCACAAAGGATCAGGGGATTCTGTGACCATTCAGCCAGGTCTATCTCCTCTATTCAATTTGACAAATTAAAGTTTTTCACTTTTTTCGACTTTGTTTACACTATAGCATCTACAATTATTGACCAATCTAGACAAAACGTGGACACAATGTTAGTTACCATAAGATCTTGAATGAGTTTGATTTTGGGTCAGATCGGACTGGAATGTCTGGAGTTATCTGCCCTTGAATGTAAGAAATAGCTACTTTTGACATTGTTTACACTCTAGCATCTACAAAATATTGACCAATCAGTACAAAAGTTGGGCACGATGTTGGTGACCATAAGATCTTGGATGAGTTGATTTTTGATCTGATCAGACCAGAAGGTCCTAGTTATCTGCCCATTGAATCTAACAAAATTGCCGTTTTTGACTGTTTTCGACCTTGTTTACACTCTAGAATCTACAATTAGATTGTGTTGGGGACCATAAGATCTCGGATGAGTTAATTTTTCAGTCTGATCTGGCCAGAAAGACGAGAGTTATGTGCCCATGAATTTAACAAAATTGCAATTTTTGACTGTTTTCGACTTTGTTTATACTCTAGAATCTACAATTGTTGACCAATCAAGACAAAACTAAAACACAATGTTGAAGACTGTTAGAACTCATATTAGTTTGATATTTGGCCTGGTGGGATCAGAAAGTTGAGAGTTATGTGCCCTTTTATTTTACAAAACTGCTGTTTTCAACTGTTTTCGACCTTGTTTACACTCCAGAATCTACAATTTTTTTATCAATCAAGACAAAACTTGGACACAATGTTGGAGAACAAAAGATCTCGGATGATCTGCCCTTCAAATTTTACCCGTACAACCTAAAATATTGATTAATCAGAACAAAACTTGACACAATTTTATTGGCCATAAGTTTGTTTTCAGTCTTAAAGTCATATTCGTCCTCACATCGGATTATTCATGGTTCATGATTGTTTTGTGTAGTTTTAATATCATGTTATAATAATAGTATTGATTAATTTTATACAAGGTAACATTATCTATTCTTGAATTAGATATATAGTCACTATAATTTACCTTTCTGGATGTTTATGTAACTATATACATATCAGTTATTTTGAATACATCCAGGTATGTGTTGCTTTTGCGCCCAATATGACCTTAGTAGTCGACGGGCCTTAAAACACCATCCATTCATTCATAAATATTAATTGAATTGAAAAAACTGTGCCTTATATCATTTTGGTTCAGGTGAGCGATATAGGACCATCATGGTCCTCTTGTATAGACTTGAATTTGGACTGACACGTCAGCATCAAGATCGGTCATTGGAGCAACATTTTGGTGGTCAGGATATCCATTACGTGTCAGATTAATGCTGATTACTGAAATTTTATACCCAGTATGCAAGATCTTTAAGCAGTTTTTGTTGAATGTGTGTCAATTTCCCATGCACGTTTCTTAGAACTAGTTCAGCATTGGTAATATTCTGCGGACATAGAAACTAACCAACTTAGCAATTCGTGTCGTTTTCTTTATTCTAAATAGCAAACTTTAAAGAATGAAAGCTTTTCTGTACAGAATCAAAATCATTGTGACGGTGGAATGTCTTCTGTAGTCCGACAACATCAAGCGATAGGTCGGTCGCGAAACTGTTTTGTTGAGATCTTTCGACACTTTACCAAATATCTGCCAAAAGACTTATAGATGGTTATAAATGAGAGAATGGAACCGTTTCAATCGACGTCATTTCTTTGATTGGACCATTCAGCCAGGTCAATATTTTCTATTTGTGACTTATTTGTGCGCATCACCATTTCTTTGATTGCACAAAGGATCAGGGGATTCTGTGACCAAAGAAAATCCCCGGAACCGTTGGGCAGACGGACTTGAACTCCGTCGGCTGGCCGCAGACATTCATTCATTCCATGTCTGATATCCTTCCTTCATAAACATATGAGATAAGGCCAACTCCACCAGTTGGACAGATTCCTACCAGGCATTGCAAAGTGGTGTGATGTTTATAACTTGAATACATGTTTCCTTGCTCTCCAAAATTTCTGGATGATTCATCAAAAAATTCAAAGTAGTCAATTATGATCCGCACATTCTTGAATGAGTAGAAAGATGGAGATGGAAAGATTTTCTTTGGTTAATTCCTTAGAAGTAAATATCCTTGATATAATGCACCCTGTCTGTTTATACAAAAACTGAATCTATGTGTTTACTATCTGGGAAACTAAACCAGTGCTTATGCTGAACTTATAGGCTAGATCTTTGGTTGGAAAAGCATGTCTCAATTTCATCATTGTTAAAAGCATTTGAATTTTAGGGGATAGCTTATCCTTTTTAAGGCAACACAATTATTTTCAACTTTTGAACCCTTCCAGAAAATGAGATAGTTGGTAAAACGACCTAAGCTAGAACATGAATGTTCAAATTGCCTGGTATTGTAACACGGTCAGGAACAAAGGAACAAACACGCCAGGTCCAGAACACAACGACTTTTAATACTATTAGAGTTCTATCGGTTAAGCAGACAATTAAAGTTCAATAGACAATTAGAATTCCGCAGACAATGAGTCTGGAGTGCAATATATAGCCAAAAGATGTATAGTGGTAGAGTACGTTCACGTTTGCGTCTAGGTTTACACTGACTACGACTCATTAAGGCCTACTTTTTATAGGCCCAACTAGAGGAAGTTGATTAGATAAACTTCCTTCAGCTGAAGGAAGTTTACTAAGAAACTATCCCCTAGTTGTCAAATAGAGAGCGCCCTTGGTCATAAAGTTGACATAAGCAGGGTCGCATCTCCGCTTTTAAGTTAAATACATGTACGGTTTATAAAATAATCCTTAACCCTAAAATATATTTGCAACAACAATATTGAGGCTCTTTTTAGGGAGACTCAATATTGTTACATTCCTACCATTGTCATTTTTTTTTATTATTTTTAAACATGCATATAAGTAAATAAATATCATAAAACAGTTAATTAAGCAAGGTAGCCATGAAATTCAGTAAATACAAACAACACAAATCAATTTATTAATCCAAGGTACTAAGACCACCTAATAAAAAAGAAAAGTGTCATTTATAATAAACAGTTTCTGTAGCTGGAATTGGAGTATCTTCTGTAGTTGGCGTCCCTAATAGGTCGTTGGATCTGGTAACACGTATCGGTTGAAATTAACGTATATATACACAGTGTCCCTTCACCATCATTAGTTTAATCATCAGGGAAATCCGAAATGGGTAACACGTATTTACATGTAACTGAACATTATGTCTGCAATCAGCAGATAGTTACGCACTGGGTCATCACTTATATATGGTAGATCTCCACAAATAACAGTAATATATACAGATGGTCAACTTTAACCACCAACTTGAAGTGTAATGTCCAGCAATATCTGGTAGCTGTAGTAATCATAATATTGTGCCCGTACTGGTTGCAGGGATAAAGTCTATATCCACAACGCGACTGAAGTCGGTAACTCTTCGTTTACAACCCTCACTTATATATGTAGATGTCCACAAATAACAACAATATATACAGATGGTCAACTTTTAACCACCAACTTGAAGTGTAATGTCCAGCAATATCTGGTGTCTGTAGTAATCATAATGTTAGACCCGTACTGGTTGCAGGGATAAAGTCTATATCCACAACGCGACTGAAGTCGGTAAATCTTCGTTTACAACCCGTGATTACGAAATTTTGGCCGATACCAGGTCTAGCTTTGGATATATAGGTTTGTCTGCAGGCGTTTCGTCAGCTGCTAGTAGCGGTGCTGAGGGTGTGGTTAATACTGGCGACGGAGCTGCTTCATACATGTTTGGTTCTCCAGATTGACGTTTGGTGAAGCTGGCCCAGTTGTTAGGTTGTGAATTTGAATTCGCATTGCTACTACTAAGTTTGGCTAATAAATATCTACCTATCGACTTGTATTTGCATAGGATGATAGATAGAGTAATTGTCAAACCAATAAGTATAAGAATATATCCCCAAAATGGAAAAGTAAATGACTTATGGGAAGTAATTACGTCAAAGGAATCAAGTTCATGTATTAAGTGATCAATGGGAATTTTAGCAATTGACTTCAAGTGCTTTGGTAATTGGCTTATATTGAAGTTGGGCTTTTTATTTAGGAGAGGTTTCCATAAATCAATTTTGGAAAGGTTGGACGAGGTCTTTAAATCATTAAATGGGTCATTAATATGGAATGTTGATTCATTGTGGAAATACGCTGGTAAATAAAGATGATCATTAGATGCAGTACATGACATATTCAACGTAAGAAGACCAATTGGTGGTTCAATATTGAAAGTGGAATCTCTTAAATTTGAATTTTGACAAACAATAGTGAATCGTATAGGTTTATTGGTCGTTATTGCCCAAATTCCGTTATATAAATAGTTTGCAATTGGAAGTGTATTGGATGGTTCGACAACTGTTTGACAATATTTCTTTGCATTAGCTGATTTATTCAAAAATAAAGAAATTAGACAACTGTGACTAAGATTAACTGGATAAATTGGACTATTGAATTTACAAAAAGGTCGAAATGGATTAGCGCATTGGTTTATTTCAGTTTGTTTCAGAAATGCGAACTTTGTGTTATCTCCATTTATTGCAATTGCTTGTGATTCAAGATCATATTGAGCTGTCATACCTTTGCCTTCATTATTATTGATATTTTGTAATGGAAAAGGTAAATTGTGAGCAACAAAAATTTCGAATTTTGAGTTGGAATCAAGAAGAGGTACCGAAACAATTGCATAAATGTGATTCCCATCCAAAATAGTTCTGCAAGTAAGCATTTTGTAGAATTCCCAAATATTCTTTTCTGGATCCCCAGGTAAAGTTAAATAAAAGGGTAGATGTGATTTGACTTCCATAAGAACTTTTCGAAATTCATCAAGTTGAACTGTGCTTGGACTCAAATGACCTAGTGATAACATATTCAATTGAAGTTGTAATTTCTCCATGTCGGTGACTGCCTTGTGCATGAAATCTGATAACTCCTTACTTAGCCTATCTATTTTCATGTAAGCTTGGTTGAATAAAGTCAACTGCATAACTTCCTGTAGCACGTAATCATTTGCCTGTTGCATTTTTGTTTCTATTTGTTTGAGCAATGAGAGTATCAATAGCCACCCTATTTTTCGAGACTGCTGCTCGAGTTGTATTGATTATGGTAAGACTTTCTCTAACCACATGAGTAAGTTGCTTTTTGTTTTGAGCTAAAACCTTCACGTTACGTTTAATTGAATTTAAATCGGCGTCTGTGACTGTTCCAAATAGATAACTTAATGCTGAACCAACAAAAGGCAGTAAAGATCTTTTATTTCTAATTTGTAACCTTTTTAGTGTAGCAAAAGTATCATAAATATTTCCATATGTGATAAGCATTGCATTAATTTCAAGTTTTAAGTCCTTTATTATACCACTAAAGAAGACTTTTGAATCAATAAAACCCTTATCATCATTTTTATTATGAAGTAACTCAATAGCTTTTATTGAATCCCTAGCTATCTGGAAATCACTAGCTATTTTTGTAATGAAATTGTCATAAGGCTCCAAATCTATTAAGAAAGTTATTATCCATCTTGACCTAGTAGTCGTTATTTCATTAACTTTTTGAAAAACAACGTTTTGCTGTATTAAAAGGGAGTTTGTGAGAATGCCAAAAGAGAGTAGCAAAAGAGTTAGAGCGACAGCCATAGTCTGAAAGAGGAGAAAGAGATAAATGAATGGAGAAAGGAGCGAGAATAGAATAAAATGGAAGTAGCCATTAACCATGTTGAAGTTTTTCTTCTGCGTCAAATTGGGACGAGTTCAATATCACACCATTTGCATGCGATGATGCAACCTTCTTTTTCTTTAGAACACTCTTAATCAAATATTCTCTTATATTTCTTATCGGTCAACCAAGTTTAAATTGAGTTATATCAACCTTACACTACATGCAGACCACATGAATTATTATGATGACAGGAAATGTAACCCTAAATAATGGATGAATGGACTCTCTGTCCACTGACAAATACATATAACTTAATTAAATATGTGACGTTTGTATTGCTTTTGACAAATTTAAGGCCGAAACATATCAACCTGACATTACCATTCATGTCATATGATGTCGCAAACAAACATTAAGTAATACGTGGACACACCAGTGGGTCGTCCACAGTTCAAGATATACCCATTGTTTGACATAGTTGAATCTTTTCAACAGACATACTAGTCATTTAGTCCTATCACTCTGGGTATTTCTTTATGATAACGGAACATAACAGGTACCTATTAACGAAAAGTTGTAACTATTTACAAAATAACTATGTACAAAGCGACTGCAATTGGATGATTATTGACATGTCATACAATGTCATTTAATGGCACTTATACACTAAATACAATAACTCAACAACATGACGGTAACATTAGTCTTGACAAATTTAGGGTCGAATACTATCAACCTGACATAATCTGAATGCCATATATTGTCACTAACATACCAAATACTTTAACTCATGGTTTGACAAATTTAAGGTTGAATACTATCAACCTGACATAATCTGAATGCCATATATTGTCTCTTACATACCAAATACTTTAACTCTGGTTTAACAAATTTAAGGTCGAATACTATCAACCTGACATAATCTAAATGCCATATATTGTCACTAACATACCACATGCTTTTCATTTTATAATTACATTTTCATAATTTTCACGTAACACAGAAATGATTGCAACAAATACATTTTCATGTCTTTGATAGACCTTCGCTCAACATAGAAATGTTACATATGTGATTCAACAACAAACGCTCTGGTATATATATTTTTAATATTATCTTATGTTTATAATATATTATTTTTTAACTCTTCTTTTTTTTAGTTGTATTTTTTTCTGTTTTTATTCTTTTATTTTTATATATTTATTCTTTTTTTTACGCACGAAATTTTAGTTATTTTCTACTTCTTTGAAGTCTATAACACGACCTAAGAAATTGATTTCCTTTTGAACAGCAAGGTTTTTATTTGATTTAAGATTTACCCCATGTTGCTTCAGCCTACTTAGAGCCCATTTAATTTTATTTTGATCTTGTTTGAAAGACGATGAGTAGATATTACTGTTATCTATGTATACTAGATCTACATCACTTATTTGATTTGAGAAGCTACCCATTTGGTTCGACAATGTACTGAAAGCATTGTTTATTTCATCAGCCATGCTTAATAGTAATCAATGAACTATTCAAAAATCACTAACCTGTTGATGTATCTCCAATCTAACGGATGTTAGATCTCTGGTCACTGCACCAAAACGAGTGTGTAACACGGTCAGGAACAAAGGTACAAACACGCCAGGTCCAGAACACAACGACTTTTAATACTATTAAAGTTCTATCGGTTAAGCAGACAATTAAAGTTCAATAGACAATTAGAATTCCGCAGACAATGAGTCTGGAGTGCAATATATAGCCAAAAGATGTATAGTGGTAGAGTACGTTCACGTTTGCGTCTAGGTTTACACTGACTACGACTCATTAAGGCCTACTTTTTATAGGCCCAACTAGAGGAAGTTGATTAGATAAACTTCCTTCAGCTGAAGGAAGTTTACTAAGAAACTATCCCCTAGTTGTCAAATAGAGAGCGCCCTTGGTCATAAAGTTGACATAAGCAGGGTCGCATCTCCGCTTTTAAGTTAAATACATGTACGGTTTATAAAATAATCCTTAACCCTAAAATATATTTGCAACAACAATATTGAGGCTCTTTTTAGGGAGACTCAATATTGTTACATTATGATAAGTGCATTTCGGCTTTGACATCGACTGTTTTTTACTTATAATTTGTGTGATTTTGTTTGCCAGACAGTTATTAAATTGGACAAAATTGTCATTTTCAGCTTTATTTTGCCTCTGACAACAATAGGAACGACCATTATGTTTCAATGCCACATAACTAATGATGTAAGATTCCGATCAATTATGTTAATTTCACCAGAAATAACTAGAGAAAATTCGGAATTGACGAAGAAAAATTCAATATTACTGTGTTTTTCAAATTTAAGGCAGTAAAAATAGAATTTCTGTCGGTCTTTCAAAGGTAAGAAGCGATTCAAGGTCTGAATGGCCATTCCTTCATTATTTTCAATGTCCCTTACTGATATTAGTAATGTGACCATTAACCTAATATGCTAGGATGCCCAGCAACTCCTCTTTTTTCTGTTGTCAGTGCATGATGTCAGCCAATAATCACCGTGCTGACTTATGTGTTAATCTTGCTTTGCGACTAATCCTACTTCATCCTTTGTCATTTACCAACATCTCACTTTCTCCAGGCTGTGGTGTGACCCTTTTAGCAACATCTGACATGGCTATGGGGTATCTTTTCTTTTTTATGATGTTTTTCATGCCACCATTGCAAGGATTCATGTGTTTCACAAGTGAATCTGGAATGGAACTCCCGCTCATACGCACTCAAGGTTGAAACACTGAACAAAACAACTTTCCAGTGAACCAAAATACCCGCAGAATTTGCTGAGGACAGGCTGAAACGACTCGGTGGAGGGATTTTGATATATCCACACAGTCCCTGCATCGCTTCTTGTTGTGGGGCCGGGTAAAATTTTGCTATCTTCTACGATAAGTTTTTGTACTTGCAGAAAAAATAAGTTTTTGTACTTGCAGAAAAACAAGAAGGCCCATGACCGCCGCCGATCTGTCCATCAGCCACCTAGCAGCTTGTTCCAACGCTTTTACACGCCTTGCATTTAGACTGGTCTTTTGAGATAACGACTCCTTAAATGTTACTTAAATATTACAGGGATGTGCTAATGAACGCAATCATGTCAATACATATCAGTAATTTTGAATACATCCAGGTATGTGTTGCTATTGCGCCCAATATGACCTTAGTAGTCGACGGGCCTTAAAACACCATTCATTCATTCATTCAATCATGTCAATCTGCAAACATAATACACTGCACAGGCTGACACAAAGGTCTATTTCCGGGATTGTTTTTTTTTTTTTATTTATTTTTTCTACTTTTTAATTGAAATGTTCTATAATTTGTCCCGAATTCTGTACGGGTCATAATCTTCAAACTTTGATTTCAGTATCTTCCGTTTTATTACTGGAATTGAAACCTTTTTGCCCGTCGTTCGGCTTTTATCAAGTTCATCAGAAAACAGGTCTTTAAGATTTTCGATGTCACTCTCAGACCAACAAGTCCGGGACGAGGAAGAAGAGCTCTGAGGTTGAGGCAGCCCCGCCACCCACTCCGAGGTCCTGTCCGGGCACACCTCCGGACTCTTGTCAGGCCGAACAACAGAAGTGCCAGACGTAGAGGGCACGTATTTAATGAGCACATCCCTGCAATATTTAAGTAATATCTAAGGAGTCGGTATCTCAAAAGACCTTAAATATTGCAGGGATGTGCTCGGATTCATAAACCTAGTTGCACCAGTACTACACACAGGGACAGAACAAAAACGTGATCTAGTTTCCCTCGCCTCTTTGGCCTCTATGACATTTTGTATGATGTCACTGACTTAAGTTTGCTTCGCAAGACTGGCTGCGGATAGGGAGAGGGGGCACTAGCTGGGTACCTGTGCAGGTTGCCCGTGCAGTGATCTGCAAATCTATCCATGATCCAGGGCTCTATCTCAGTATTTTTTTTTATTTATTTATATGATCTGTGGATTCTTAATAGTAATCGCACTGGATCATAAACTTTCCATTCCAGGGCTCTCTGCAAAGGCAATACCTCTTGTCATTTTCATCATCGCATTTGGAATGTTCTGAAAGGAAGATGTCATCTTAGTTACTTCCCTGAACTTCTTTATCCAGTTTGGTAGGTTCCTATCCCTGCAAGACAGCATACGGTCATGATTCACCGCGAATACCGACTTGTTCAACTTGACCCTGTAAAGGCATGGTATAACTTTTTTAACTTTAATGGCAGACCCTTTCCAAGGTGAGCATATTTTTTTAGCTCCACTGGCCTTTCAGGCCAGCAGGCTTTTGTCATAGCGATGTGTCTGTCGTGAGTGCCTTCGTAAACCTTTTCTTTAAAATTCTTCTCAAAAACTACTGGATGGATTTCAAAAGTTATCTGCCCTTGAATGCCAAACATAGCTGGTTTTGACTTTGTTTTTACTCAAAAATCTACAAATATTGACGAATCAATACAAAACAAGGACAATATATATAAGTATTATATCCTGCCTGTGTGTAATTTTCAGCTTGATCGGAATCTTACATCATGAGTAAGCTTTTCAGGATGTTGGACAACCTCTAGTTTAATGACACGGATATGCTGTAACGACCGAGCTTTCTTCTAAGGTAATTTTCTCTGGAATACAGAACCCATCGAAAAATAGGATGACGAGGCAGGTGTGAACAGGCTCTTCGTTGAAACCAATACCGATTTGCTTCTGAAAAGTGAGTTTGATTCCGATGCGGCGTCGAATGTAAACGAACTCGACGACCTGTCCCTTTTCCACAGTTCTCTTCACCGTTGCCATGGCAGCTTCAACATCATTTAGTGGATAGAATCTGGAATTCTTCTCTGTAGTTAATCCGAATTGAATATATGTTTACGTTGCCAATGAGATTTGTTCCAAGGATAAGGCCAATCCAACCTCATCACTATCAGTATCAGGGGGACTTAAGGTATTCGCACACTAATGAACGTCAAAAATCATCGACAAATGTCGACATATGTCGACATTTTCCGTATTTTCTGTCAAATATTTTTCTGAGGGAAATTATTTGTGTTAGTATAACTAAATCCATTTGTTCCAATATTGTAGAGTTTTAAAGATAAAATGTTGAAAAAAATACCTCTTACTGCATTTGTCTTGAAACAAAAGTTACAGTTCAGAATTTGTTTTTATGACGTCATAACGTCGCCGCCAAAACATACGACGTCGTTCCCGCGTTCTGTGTAATTGACGTCGACGCGTGTATAGCTTGTTGTCAAACAACTATAACCAAATTGTAGGGAAAGCGATTAATAGATTTGTAAATGGGTGATTTGTAAGTGAATTATAATTCAATTTTCAGTTTAACCTCTTCACAAAAATCATGTCCGAAAGGATAGATACTTAATGCAAAATAAAATTTAACATCTTCTTTGTGTGTGTCAAAAAACGCACAAGGCATGTTACCATGGCGATTTTTCTATTATTGGACGGCGAAACTTCCCTATTCTTATGTATTTACTTCATACACATGTGTAGATATTTTTCAAGTTCTGATTAGAAAGGCCCCACCAATACTTTATGTAGAATGACTTTTTTAAATATGACAACCAAAAAAAATCAAACAGATTTTCAAGAGAATTTTGTTTCTATGCATTCCGACTAACGCATTTTTATGCCCCCGATAGGGAGGCATCATAAATTTGACTTGTCCGTCCGTCCGTCTGTCCGTCCGTCCGTCTGTCCGTCCGTCATTCCGTCCAAAAACTTTAACATTGGCCATAACTTCCTTATCACTTAACATATTCGCTTCATACTTTACCACAACATTCCTTGGTACATTACCTTTCTGTAGGCACATACTTTGGTGACCTTGACCCCTGGATGACCTTGACCTTGAACATAGATTGGCCATAATTAAAAATCAAAGCGGTGTCGGGGGCATTGTCATCTTACAGTGACAGCTCTTGTTTCCAATATTATTGTTGCTACAATATGTCAAGAGTAATTTTTTATAGTAGTATGTTTAATAAGCTCTTGTTTGGTGCATAAATTATAGATGCTTCTGGAAAATGTGACTTTTTATTCAGTTTTGAGCATCTGTTACTCAGTGCGCGAAATTTGTAAAATTGTGATCAAATTCCTTTATTTTTTCAGAAAATGTGTCTCTTTGTATGTAGATTGAAAAATAAAGTGATCCAACCCGTAGAATTTTGTACCCATTAGTGTGTGAATACCTTAAACTTAATACATAAGCGTCTAAGATAATATTCCCGAAAACTGCTTCGGCCAGTGCAGAAGGTGGTGGTATAGCATCTATCGTCCAGGATGGGGCGTTGTCCGGGCAGGTAATCTCTCCCTCCTCGTCCGTCCAATACGATTTCGTCTGTCGACGGTGTTTTTAGGGGTTGAATCGTAGAATTAGAAGCCAGACTTGGGGCGGGGAATTGATGTTTACTCTTCATGTGGCGGTCCAGATCCGCCCGTCTAGTTTTGGCCACCGAGAAGTTGCATAGCTCGCATGTGATTTTAGGACCATGTTTGTCCTTATTGTGTCTAAGGAGGACTCTTTGGTCCTTGAACGACTTAGAGCATATTAAGCACTGGACCATGTAGCCTACCCCAAAGTTATTTCTGGGCCACTTTGCGTTTCTACAACGAAAAAAGGTTTGTAAAACACATTTAAAGATACGTTCAACCTACTAGTTTTCGTATTTATGTGTCCAACTCCTCTGAATTAGTGTCAATGTTTGTTGCCAATCCCATTTTGGTTAGCAGCTGCTGTGGTGACAGGCCAGAATCTTGCAGATATCCATCAAATTTGATTTTGTCATCATTAAGCTTCTCTTTCTCAACTTCACTTCGAATAATGGGTTGAGTAAAAGGTTTATCATCGTTTTCAACGGTTTTCCGGCAAAACAATGATAAGACATGTAATTAGAAAGATCGTTTATACAGGTGATGATGAAATGTAATTAGGCATTAGCAGAGTAATATGTACTGTCCACATATGTAAGCTAAGTGAGCGTATGTATACATGTTTTCCTAGTTCACGGGTTAAACAGGTAGATTTTACCTATATCTATTTCTAGACACTTTATACGTAGGATTTAATTTCATAGGGATGCATTTGTTTACCTTTCAAAATTGTTAGGATCGTTTGGTTATTCTAAATTATAAACTTTTCCTCTGAATAAAATGATTCAACGAGAAATACTGTAGGGACTCTGCTAATGCCTAATTTGCATATTTTAATGTTGAACCCATGGCATTATCACTAAATAATTAAAGAGATCAAATTACTAGAAATAAGCCACAGATTTGGAACATTAATGAAACATTCTAATTAGCAATCTCTCTAATCTTGGACCAGATTTTATTAGCACTTTTAGAAACCCGCATAATTTTCTGCTACATTTGCCCCTAGATAGATAGATAGATTTTATTCGGTAAAAGATGATGACAATACATGGTACATGTTATAAAACATAATGGTAAAAAGTATCACAGTATGTTATATAACCCATGTCTGCCCCATCCAAACCTGGGTTGACACAAAAAAGAGATCCGTGATCTCTTATTTCCATTGTGGACCCATGTCTGGATGTGGCTGACACAGAGAGGCATATCAAACATTACTAAATTGAGATATTAAGTTAAATCAAGTTATCACAATTAAAATGACTAAATTAAGTTATCACAAATAAATGAACATGACTTTAAATAAAGACAAATGCAAAATATCACAGATAAAGAGATTGTACAAATCATTGTTATAAAGACTCCAGTAGATATTTGCGGACACTGGTTTTGAACGTCGAAATGGATGATTCATTTTTGATTGTCGTTGGTAAGCTGTTCCAAAGGCTGCAACCCATATAAGAAAATGACTTTCTTCCATGGGTCCCTACCTTTGGAACAGTAAAGCAACCATTTCTGCTAAATCTAGTACAATAAGAATGTGATGTGGCTGCTTCTATAAATTGTTCTGACAAATATTTAGGAGCTGTTCCGTTTTTTATCTTGTAAACATGTAGCAATGTAATTTCTTCAACTCTTTTGCTAACTGGAAGCCAGTTCAATGTCCTATAGTGTGTATCTAAGATACGAGAACGATGGTGCAAATCTAAAACGAATCTAATAATTTTGTTCTGAAGTACCTGGAGTTTATCAGTCCATTTTTTGTTTAAGCTAAAATACCAGAAGACACATGTATAGTCAAAATAACACTGAATTAATGCAGAAACTAACAATTTTCTAGTATGCAACGAAAGAAACTTATTCTTACGATAGAGAAACTTGAGTCTTGCTGTCGCCTTCTGCAATAGAGAACTAACCATATTTTCACCAGATAAACTTTGGTCAAGAATTGCACCAAGATATTTCACATGTGAAGTAGAATTGATAGTATTACCATCACAAACAACATTTATTTTACTATTTGATTTTAACTTTTGTTTTGTACCAAAAAGAATGGATTCAGTTTTCCCTAGGTGTAAAGACAACTTGTTATCTATAAGCCAGGATCTCACTGCATTAAGGTCATCAGACAACGCATTTTCGACAAACGACCTGTCTTTATCTGAAACTAAAATAGCGGAATCATCTGCATAAAGAAGAAGTTTGTTTTTTATAACAGCAGACATATCATTCACGTAGATCAAAAATAACAGGGGACCAAGAATAGAACCTTGTGGGACACCACAAGTTATATTTTCAAAAGAAGACTGAGTTTTGTTTATGTCAACAAGTTGCTTCCTGTCAGTAAGATAAGACATAAACCAACTGATGATATCGCTACCGAATCCGATTTCTTCCAGTTTCATGATAAGAATAGAATGGTCAACTGTATCAAAGGCCTTTTGTAGGTCTAGTAACACCATTCCCACAAAATGGCCTTTGTCCATTTGCTGTCTTATGAAGTCTGAAAGATGAATAAGACAGGTGTCTGTCGAAAATCCCTTCCTGAAACCAGACTGAAGATCATACAAAATATTTTTATCATTTAGATACGACTCTACTTGTTCAAAAACCACTCGCTCAAATATTTTTGAAACAACACTTAAAATTGATACAGGTCTATAGTTTCCTACATCAGTCTTGTCATTCTTTTTAAATAAGGGGACAACTCTAGCTGACTTAAGGTCAGGTGGAACAATACCTTGAATTAAAGAAAGGTTAATCACATGGGCTAAAGGACCAGCAATAATAGATGAGCAATCAAGAATGAAACGTGCAGGAATACCATCTAAACCAGTAGATTTGTCTGCATGTAGCTTGTTGAGATATTTCAAAATAGTATTTTCATTGACTAATGAAAAAGAGAAACTGTTTTTTATTACACTCTTTTCAGAATAAAACAAATTTACAAATTTCCTGCCAAACTTTAAAGACGGGACAGGTAGATTTGATACAAGTTTAGCTGCTACAGTAGTGAAGAAAGCATTAAAACCAGTTGCTACTTTTTGTTTATCAAAACATAAATTACCATCTAAGTTTAATGCAATACTGTCACATGAAGATGAACAACCTTTCTTAGATGGCATTCCCAAGTCTTTAAGACATTTCCATAGTGTTTTAGAATCATTTTTATATTCTTTACAAGTATCTTTAAAATAATTTTTTTCTTTGCTTTAAAAATAGAATATTGAGCCTTGTTCCGTAAATTTTTGAAAAGTTCATAGTTGGAATCAGTTCTGTTTGTTCTATATACTGACCATGCCCTATCTCTAGATTTGATGCATTCAAGGACTTCTGGATTTATCCAGGGCTCTGATCGATGTTTGATTCTGATCTCTTTCACTGGTGCAACAATGTCAAGTGCTTCTAGAAAAATAGATTTAAAGGATAGCCATGCTTCACAGACACAGTCACCTAGTAGGACAGGACACCAGTCAGCAGACAGCAACAATGACTGAAATGATTCTTTAGTGTAATTTTTACATGATCTGATAGCAATTGTCTTATGCTTACCAATGAAGTTTTTACATACTTTCCTAGTGCAAAATACTAAAAAGTGATCACTTAAACATGTAGTTACAACTCCTGATTGAAGAACTTTATCAGAATCTGAAACTAAAATAAGATCAAGTATAGAACTAGATGAAACAGTTTCTCTTGTAAAATCACATATAAGTTGCTTTAAATTATACAATTCCATAAAACATTTTAAAGATTTGTGCAGTGTACAACTACTTGATGAAGATACATCAGTGTTAAAGTCTCCTAAAATATAAGTTTCATATGAGTTAAAATGTGATGTAGTTAAACAAATAGTTTCTAAGATGTTATAAAAGTCTGTCTGTTTTGGTGGTCTGTACATTACTGATAATAACAAAGGTTTAGATTTTGGTAGTAAGAGTTCAATCCAAAGTGCTTCTAGCTCGTCATGTTGAAGATCTTCTCGGGTATTGAAAGACAGGTCACTTCTAATATATAAACAAACTCCACCTCCATGTCGATTGCGATCAAGTCTGATAATGTTGTAATTTGGGATTTTCAGTTCAGAGTCAAAAATATCCTTTTCCAGCCATGTTTCTGTTATACCAATTACCGCTGCATTTGATGTTTTAGCCAATGATCGTATTTCGTCCAATTTGGGAAGTAAACTTCTAATGTTCAAATGTAGAAAATGTAGCCCTCGTTTTTTGAATACAGTGTTGATATCGTTAGGTACGAAGGGTCCAGGGCACGGATGAACATCACCAGCAAGAAGTAGAATTATATTGAGCCATTGAAAGAGAGAACATGAGGAACCGGTTAGAGAGTTTTTCTTGGTTGAAGAATAAGCATCGTAATGTTGGGAAAAGCCCCTCCCATAAAAAATAATAATAACAAATATTTTTTTTCCAAATCAACATGCCAATACATTCGAACATCACTTACAGTAATACAAGATGGTAAATAAACTGATTCTACAGCAAAGTGATGCACAAGCAATTGTGTTAGAGGCAACAACAATAAAATGTTCCATCATGAAAATATACAACAATTCAATGCATTTCTTCGCAGGGAATAAATATTTAGATTTAAGTATAATTTCATTTAAATGTAATGTAATATTTCATCTAAGCCTCCAGCTAAATATCGTACTGAGACAAAGGTTATTAAATAAATATATAACAAATCCATGAAGTTTAATAGGGATCAATTTTATCAAGTAAATAGTGATGTAATTTCGGACAAGCAATAGTATCTTGTCGATGTAATCTAAAACATGGTAAATTTAGTTTGATTAATAATTAGTTGCGAGATTTTACAATAACACCGACATTCTTATGATAAATACACTAATAAATTAATAACCAAAAAACAACAATCCAGTTCTCGTCTATGTCTCTTTGTTTTGAACACTTTTCCGTACGTCTCACCCGCTTGTCCAAATACGACCACCTCATCCCGACAATCTGCTGTCTCTGTCTCTAACCGAGAGGCATCTGATTCCATTGCGTCACGGTTTCTTTTCTCCCTCAGCCTCTGCCTACGGTCAACCCGATTAGCCAAGATGCCTTTGGGGTTGACATAATATCTGGCCATCTCCTGGGACTCCTCCAAAACCGCGTCTTTGCCGCTGATATGGCGACGGAGGTTACAAGCTCCTGCGAATTTTACTGCGCAGTCTGAACATATGAATACTGTGATCAGAGGAGACTCATGTCTCTGCGTCCAGTAGTAATGAAAATATAAAGGCAACAGGAGAAAATGCTGGTTGGCAGCATTTTCTTCTTTTGACTGATTATTTCCGAAGTATTTTTTTCAACAACCTAGTCAAATGTAACTAGTAAATTTTACCTTCCCAGTTCTCTCTGGAACACTCTCTGCAATGACTGCAAAGTCGGTTGTAGAGCCAGTTGTCCTTTTCTTGGCTTGTATCCAGGAATACTCTACCAGACCCGGGAACCCATGTCTATTCGTCCTCACATCGGATTATTCATGGTTCATGGTTGTTTTGTCTAGTTTTAATATTGTGTTATAATAATAGTATTGATTGATTTTATACAAGGTAACATTATCTATTCTTGAATTAGATATATAGTCACTATAATTTACCTTCCTGGATGTTTATGTAACTATATACATATCAGTAATTTTGAATACATCCAGGTATGTGTTGCTATTGCGATCAATATGACCTTAGTAGTCGACGGGCTTTAAAACACTATTCATTCATTCATTCCACCAGATCCGGATAACCTGAACTTTGTGGAGCAAGATCACGTTCACTGGATAATGTGGACATTCCATTATCTTCTGATTCTATCTTGAGCGTCATATAGTCTACGGACTATAAATCCTACGACGACTCCTGATGGCATTTTTTGTTAATGCTCGGCATCCATGCTAGAATTGTTCCTTAGACTATTACAAACAAGATAGGGATGGATGCCCAGCGTGATTTTTCGATTTAAGGTCACAGTGAGGTCAAAGGTCAATGAGTGCAAAAATCAAGAAAAAATGGCTTGAAGATTAAAGCAGAATTATTTGCATCCACACAAAATGAAAGAAATGTAATCTAAATCAAATAAATTGAATCAGGAATAACCAGAGGCTCATCCAGAGCCTATATTGTCATTTTTAAACACTATTTTACCATATTTATGCTAAACAAACGCTCAGGTCAATAACAAAATAAGCACGATACTTATCGAAATTTTTATTGAACTTGAGTAAAAGGTTTGGTTCTATTATTGCACACAAATAATCCAAGGCATTCTTGTAACTTAAGGTAGCAATGCTAGAAATATTCTAGACTACTTCAAACAATGTTAGGATGCATGCTTAGGTGTCTGTTTCGAATTCCAGGTCAGAAGTAGGTCACAGGTAAATTACGTTCAAACATGCGAAATTGGCAAATAGCTAAGCAGAAAAGTGCAAAAATCATGCACTTAATGATACAAGCATCAAATTTGGCACATACATTTTTTTATCTTTTATAAGACCACGTAGTTTAATAGAAACCCATTAGCCACTCAAAAAGTCTAGATGTCCGCCATTTTTTTCAAGATGGCCGCCATTGAGGTGTGAAAGATACCGCTTTAACCGTAAAAGCTAATATAATTGGCCGATTTTCACAACAAAATGAATATTTCCAAACATGAGAAAACAGAATTTGAGTATGTTTTGTGTATAAAAATTACAAGATGGCCACCGTTTTCCAAGATGGCAGCCATTTAAAGGTGCAAAATACCATTTTTGCAATAAAACCTGATATGATTGGCCGCTTTTTTTATAACAAAAAATTATGTTTTTAAACACAAAATAGCATAATTCAAAAATGTTCTGTACATAAAATTTCTTTTTTTTATATTTTGAACAATACTTTTTGGCAAAAATAAGAGAATTTATAAACCTGGAGGCACATTGTTTCTGTCCAGACAATTGTAATAAAATTCATGCAGACTTTCTACTTCAAACGCAATCTTTTAAATTAAGACCCTTTTAATTTCTAGTAATGCTTATGGTGAAACATTTCTCAATTTAGGAAGTTTTATACTTAATAACAGTTCTATTTTTCCTTTCATTTTGGTCAGAAATAATGTGATGTAGGATGTATGCTCGTAAGCGTGGATGCATAAATTACCTAACCTTGGTCTCTTTAAATCGTAACGTGCATAGCTCACCACTATGATTTCTTGGAGCGTAAGCATTTACATATGCACAATCCAGGGCAGCGTATGCTAAAACTATAGCATCAATCTTTGCATGACTTCTTGTACCCACAACAATTGACGGAAGTTAATCCAAATCCAGACAATAATATGCTTTGTGATTCTTCATTGCTTCCATTCCTATTTAGGAAGGCTCAGTACTTCCATTTTGGGGATAGTTATTTGACCACAGGTGTATTCTGCTTGGTAAAAAGTAGACCTTTCCAAAACTGCGCTAGTTGGGGATTATGCATCATATAGCTTTCTTGGCAGACATGACAAAAAGAAAAGAACTAGGCCCCGTGTCCTATAACCGTAAAGCTGAAACAACATCACAGTCAATGAAAGAATGAAAGACTCTCTTTTTTCCCTAAAACACCCAGTGCATATTATGTAGGGGCGTTTAGCGTAAGGTTGTACCCCCAGCTGTGGAGGGGGATTAGAAATATCCCGGCTGCCGTGTCCTGTAGCAAATGGTAAGACCCCAAGCAAAGGACAGTGTGTCTGTAACGGACCCGCTTGTTGGCCGTGAGTGGATACTCGTAAGCCGGAAAAGGGGATCCTGGTCAGTTGAGGGAAGCCCAGGGCTCTCCAGCTTCCCAACGGCTGGCTTTGGCCTCGGCTTCGGTGTAAACGGGAGCTTAGATGGACCCGGTCCAGGCAATCGGCTGGTCGCTTTAGATTTGGACTTTTTTGTACATTTATGTCATTTCATACTTGTATAACACTACATTTTATACTGTAATTGTAATAGCAATTATCGCTGTATACTCTCTTATACTTGATTTGATTTGTCCATGTCTATATAGGCTCATGGGTTAATTGAGTTGATTGAATGGCTTGATCGGCGTTGAAATGCATGACTGATCTTTGTTTTAGAGATTAACCATGTATGTCATTGCCGCACTTGTTGTGAGATTGGCTTGAGTATACCATCTGGGTATCCCTGGCATGGGGAGCTGGAAATCCGCTCCGTTTCCATGTCCCCTTGTTGGACTCTGTGGCGGGTGGGGGCCCAGATGATGAATGTTAAAAAACTAAATATGGATTCTAAAACTTATAAAAGAACGCGTGCGGAATATGACTCGGACTCTGATAATCGATCATGCAACTTTCCTAGATTTCTAATCCTCGAATCTACAAGTAGTGAAAAGGCTCTTACAACACTTTCTCCTTTCGTAATAAATAAATGTTTACTGTCATACGCTGGAGAACCAAAATCTGTGAAGAAACTTAAGTCTGGTGCCCTTCTTGTCGAAGTCGACAAGAAGTCGCATGCAGATACTCTTCTAAGACTAAAGACCTTTTTTTGAAATTCCTGTCAAATGCACTGAACACGGCACTCTAAATTCTTCTAAAGGCCTAATCCGATGCCCCGATCTTCAAGGGGTTTCGGAGGAGGAAATAGTGCAGGAACTTTCATCACAGCATGTCACTGCGGCCCGCCGTATACACATTTTCAATAATGGCTCTAGGAAACCGACCAATACTATTGTCCTTACATTCAACACAGCTCTACTCCCGAAATCACTGAAAGTTGGGTATTTGAAAGTCAATGTCGACTTGTATATACCTAACCCGCTCCAGTGCTATTCTTGTTTTAAATTCGGGCATCACGAGAAGAACTGTAAAAGTGCATTCGATCTATGTCATCGTTGTTGTGAATCGCCTGAAACACATGACTACCACAATTGTAGTAACACACCACAGTGTCACAATTGTGGCGGAGATCACAAGTCAACTTCTCGTGCATGTTCCCACTGGAAGCGGGAAAAAGAAATTGTAACAGTGAAATGTCGTGAGGGTCTCTCATTTTTTTAGGCCAGGAAAATTGTTGATAGCCGCATAAACCTCAATTCTTCATATGCACAAGCTACCAAGGGCAATACAAACAAAACGGATAGAGACTGTGAAAACTGCAAAACTCTTTTCAGTAAATTATGTATTTTATTTCCTGAGAAGAAAGAAGAAATTTCACAGTTATTCTCTCCATCTAAAGCTTCACCAGTTTCCTCTTCTAGTTCTGACACTCTCCAACCATCTGGTAAAACGCCTGAACCAAAAGTAACAACTGACACCCCACCTACTCCTGTTGCAGCTATCAAAAACGTATCAAAACCAAATCCTAGATCCGAGTCGAAAATAACAAGTAACGAAACTGTCAACCAATCTAGCCGTGAATCAGTAAATCAGAATCGAAGGCCTGGACTTTCGAAACAGGTGATCTCTGATCGCCAACCAAAAGGGTCTCAGGACCCTATCAAACAATATAATCGGTTTGAGTGTCTTGAAGAAGACATGATGACCGATGACCATGCAGATTCCAGAAAAAATAAGCAAGGTAATAACATTATCAAACTTAATAAAAATAAATGAATATGTTCAGACTTCCGTTACTATGTGGTATACTTTTAATTTTATTATCTATCATGGCGAATACAGTTATCCAATGGAATTGCCGAAGTATTAAAGCAAATTTCGAAGAACTAAATCTTCTAGTCTCGAAAGAAAAACCAGTAGCAGTTTGTCTACAAGAAACTATTTTAAAAGATACTGACAAGTTTACCCTAAAGTATCATTCTTGTTACTTTAAAAATTTTACGGGGAGTGAAAGAGCTTCAGGAGGTGTTGGTATCATTGTAAACAACAGTGTTCCACATCGTCCTGTACAGCTTGACACTACTTTACAAGCAGTAGCTGTTAGTATTTCTCTGAATAAAACTATAACGCTTTGTTCTATTTATCTTCCACCTAGCTCTCCTGTCGACGGCAGGAAACTAGATCGACTCATTGAACAATTGCCCAAGCCTTTTATTTTAATGGGAGATTTTAATTCCCACCATACATTATGGGGATGTTCAAATACTGATAACAAGGGTCATATTGTGGAAGACTTTATTTCAAGTCATGATTTATCCCTTTTAAACGATAAGTCATCGACTTATCTGCATCCTGCTACTGGTTCTTATTCATCATTAGACTTGACAGTTTGCAGTCCTCAAATTTTTCCAGATTTAAACTGGAAAGTTGATGACGATTTGCATGGCAGTGACCATTTTCCGATTCTTATTTCGGAAATTGGGCCATCAGTGCAGGAGCGACCACAACGGTGGAAACTCCATAAAGCAAACTGGGGCTTGTTCAAAACTGTTTGTGAACAGTCCATTACACCGCAATCTTTTGAAGATTGCGAAAATCCTGCAGAATTGTTTACGTCCTTATTATATGCATCTGCAGAAAAAGCAATTCCTAGAACGTCTAAAAATCCAAAACATCCAAATAAGCCGTGGTTCAATGATGACTGCAAGAAGGCTATATCAAAGCAAAGGTCGATTCTTAGAGAATTTGATCTAAGGCCGACTAAGGAAAATCTTATAAAGTTTAAAGTTGCACGTGCGAGGGCACGGCGCACTATTAAACGCGGTAAACGTACGTCTTGGAGACCGTATGTATCTAGATTAAATTCTAGATCGTCTGTCAAAAAGACTTGGGATATGGTGCGTAAAATTAGTGGCAAAAACTCTTCACTAAGTGTTGGTCATTTGAATACTGATAATGGCGTTGTTTCATCTAAGCCAGACATAGCGAATGTCTTAGCAGATACTTTTGCCAAGAAATCCTCCTCTTCTAATTATTCGCCAGAATTTCAAAAACATCAAGAGCAAAAAGAAAAAGTTAATTTGAATTTTAAATCCAAAAATACAGAGCATTATAATAAAGAATTTACTCTTAAGGAGCTTAAAACTGCCCTTAAGAAATGCCATGATACTGCAGTTGGATGTGATGACATCCACTACCAGTTCCTGAAGCATTTACCACACCAATCCCTTCAGTGTTTACTTGATATCTTTAACAGTGTTTGGAAAACGGGAATACTTCCAGCCTCGTGGCGGGAAGCTATTGTCATTCCAGTACCCAAACCTGGCAAGGATTCCGATAATCCTTCAAATTACCGGCCTATAGCCTTAACAAGTTGTGTTTGTAAAACCATGGAAAGAATGGTCAATGACCGTCTTGTATGGTTTCTTGAGAAAAACAAACTTATTACGTCGGCCCAAAGTGGCTTTCGTAAGCAAAGAAGCACCCTCGATCATTTAGTTCGCTTCGAGACTTTTATACGAGAAGCTTTTATTAAGAAGGAACACGTTGTTTCAGTCTTTTTTGATTTAGAGAGTGCATATGATACCACATGGAAGTATGGAATCATGAATGACCTCCATGATTTCGGTATACGAGGTCGCCTTGCTTATTTTATTTCTGCATTTTTGGATGAACGGCAATTTAGAGTCAGGGTTGGAGATACGCTCTCTGATCCTCATGAACAGGAGATGGGCGTTCCCCAGGGCTCCATTCTTTCTGTTACACTTTTTAGTGTTAAAATCAACAATATTATTAAGGCTACTTGCCCTGGTATTGAATATTTTCTTTACGTTGATGACTTTTGTATTTGTTATCGTTCGAAACATATGCATACCATCGAACGACAGTTACAACAGGTTTTAAATAACCTGAGTAAATGGTCGAATGAAAATGGTTTTAAATTTTCTAAAACCAAGACAAAATGTATGCATTTCTGTAAATCCAGAAAACTCCATCCCGATCCAGAACTCACTTTGGACGGGATCCGAATCGAAGTTGTCCCAGAATTTAAATTTCTGGGTCTTTAATTTGACTCTAAATTATCGTTCATCCCGCACATTGAATATCTGAGCAATAAATGTAAGAAAGCTCTAAATCTTTTACGTGTAGTCTCCAGTATGGACTGGGGAGCAGACAAAAAAGTTTTATTACGCCTTTATAGATCTCTTGTGAGATCTAAATTAGACTATGGATGCGTTGTTTACGGCTCTGCCCGTCAATCTTACTTGCGCAAACTTGATTCAATACACAATCAAGGTCTACGTATTGCGTTGGGTGCATTTAAAACATCGCCAATTAATAGTCTCTATGCTGAAGCAAACGAACCATCTTTAAACTTACGTCGAAAGAAATTGTCTATGGATTACTATTTGAAATTGAAATCAAATCCAGATAATCCTACACATGATTCTGTTTTTGAACCTCTTTACGAAGAGGACTTCAAAAAGAAGGAATCAGAAATTCCACCCTTTAGTTTACGTTGTAAAGCTGACATAGAATCTCTAGATTTCGATCTAGATGATGTGGCCGAACATAAAGTTCCAGATGTTCCTTTGTGGTCGTCTAAAAGTCCCACCTTTATTTATGATCTAGCTTCAACTAAAAAATCTGAAACTGATCAAGTTGTATTTAAAACTAAATTCCTTGAAATACAGGAAAAACACATTATGCACTTTCAAATTTATACAGACGGGTCTAAAAATGAAGAAAAAGTTGCTTCAGCTGCCATCTTGGATGGTTACAAATATCAGTATCGTCTGCCTGATAATTCATCCATTTTCTCTGCCGAGCTCAAGGCTATTGACCTTGCGCTTGAGCACATTATTGAAAATGGTTATTGGCGTTACATTATTTTCACTGACTCTTTATCTAGTATGCAAGCGCTAGAATACGAGAAAACGGACAACCCTATCATAGTTAAACTTCTTGAAAAGATGTCTCGTATCTATGCTGCTGATGAAGATACTGATATTGTCTTTTGCTGGCTTCCAAGCCATTGTGGTCTACGTGGCAACGAAGAGGCAGATAGGGCTGCCAAGGACGCGTTGTCACTAGATGTTTTACCTTTTAAAGTTCCTTTTACTGATTTTAAACCTCTAATTAATACTTTTATCCACAATGTATGGCAAAACTGTTGGAGTGACCAAGCAAATCAACGAAATAAATTATTTTCGATTAAACCTTTACTTGGTGAATGGCTGCCAGGCCTTCGGTCTGACCGCCGCGAGGAATTAGTTTTGGCCAGATTGCGAATCGGTCATACTCATTTGACCCATTCGCACCTATTAAAGAACGAGGTAGAACCGCAGTGTATTCCTTGTAATGAGACACTTACTGTCCAACATCTACTCATTGATTGTGTAGATCTTGCCATCATAAGAAACAGGCACTTTAACGTTGATAATTTGAAATCGTTATTTGATACCGTGAGGCCTGAGTCGATTTTTAATTTTCTTAAAGAGTGTAATCTCTTTAGAAAGATTTAGCTTTTTTATTATAGTCTGTGATATTTGATCTGTGATATTTTAGTTACGTTTAATATTCTATATTTATTTGTTCTGTGGATTTTCCGGTCGGGTGGACTCGGACATGGGTGTTCTCTGATCTGGGAGGAGCCCATGTCTATTCGTCCTCACATCGGATTATTCATGGTTCATGGTTGTTTTGTCTAGTTTTAATATTGTGTTAAAATACTGGTATTAATTAGTTTATACAAGGTAACATTATCTATTCTTGAATTAGATATATAGTCACTATAATTTACCTTTCTGGATGCTTATGTAACTATATACATATCAGTAATTTTGTATACATCCAGTTATGTGTTGCTGTTGCGCCCAATATGACCTTAGTAGTCGACGGGCCTTAAAACACTATTCATTCATTCATTAGCGTAAGGTTGTAACTTATACGTTAATCGAAAGCTTCTCAATACCAATATCATTTAGTCTTTGAAATACACTGGTTATTATAAGACGTCTGTGCTGCTGGCTTTGATTATCAAACATGTATTTGCTCATGATTACTAGGCGCAATTCCATCAAGACTAGCGGTCTATAACCCTTTCTTTCCCTTTTTCAATGACAATATCTTGCTGACACATCTGAACAATCTTCAATCTAAAAGGTTTTGAAATATGTCTTGTTGTCATTGTCTCAACAAAATATATGCCATACTTTACGTGGAATGCTTTTGTCAGTCACTATTGGATGTCTTGACTATGCTTTGACCTTTTTCCAGCATTCAGGCTGATGTATCTGTGTACATCGATAAACCAAATCAGTTAGCCTGTAAATGCCCATGAAGGTTTAACTGAAGGAATAGCACATTCGACTGCGTGTTCTTGGTACGAAGCCGCAGTTGGTAGCGCATCTGACCCTCATTCGAGAGGTCCCGGGTTCGATACCCGGCCGCGGCTAATACCCTTTCTGACCAAATTGTCACCCACCAATGGCTTTGAAATCGTTAACCTAAGTGGGCGAGCAGCTGGAGGCTCGGTAAGGGTGTTGTGGTAGTACCGGTTTGAGAAACAACAGGAATCCATGGGTAGGTGCTCCAGCCGCCGCGATATGACCCTGGTAGAAAACGGCGTAAAACCCCAATAAACTCAAACTCTTGGTACGAAGCGGCTATGTGTTTATCACAGCTGATCCATCAACCATGATAGCATATACTTTTGGCTTTGTATCTGCAGCTGCATTTTTGGTTACTAGAACTGAGGCAAGCTGGAACTTAGTACTGTTTTGAAGTATTTAGTTCCAATCAAATACAAACAGAGAGGATTGATTTTTATAATCAGAGAATTCTATCAGGTAGCTTCCTAATGATTTGCAAGCTATAAACAAGTTCAAGAAAGATATTAAATTTCAAAATCCTAAAATTTTGACCACAAATAGCTAATTCTGGTTTACATTATTCAAAAGAAGCTAAGTAGTGAATATTATCTTCAAGTAAAGAGTAAGCAAATCAGAATGTTCTTCTTAAAAAAGATTCCCCATATCATTCATGACAGCGTGCATCTTTCCACTTTCCAAAACTGCAGAAGAGTTGCAGTTTATCCCAAAATGTTTGTTCATGGTATCTAAAATTTCTTTTAAAGGCTGGCCATAGTGAAATCGATTTGCTCAGATTGAAAAACCTGAAAGACAGCTGAGTACTTTGAGTGTTCTAAAGATAAAATGCCCCTAAGATGGACATATATCCCAGTTTGATTATCTTCCAATATGAACTGTAAGAGGAGATGCACACCCAATAAATTGCTAACGGACAAAAGAACACACAGATGGGGGAGTAGACAAACGATCGAACAACTAACTCCATGACATTATTCTACCATCCGGGTGTTTTTAGATGAAATTGTTGAGTCTTATCTTGAGGCGCCTCTGGCACCAAGGCCAAACAGATATACTTGTGTCATTGCATTGTCGTAATATTTATATGTACCTATAACTCTTTCACAAACAACAGAATCTTATGCGGCTCCCATTTGGAAGCTCCTGCATCCGGCAAATAGAATCTTTATGAATACTGGAATGCCTTATATGTATCATATAACCAGCATTTTCTTGTTTTGCCTCAATGTTTTCCTAAGTTCTGGGAGAAGCCCATGTCTATTCGTGCTCACGTCGGATTATTCATAGCTCGTTGTTATTCTATCTTCTGTATGGCATTTTTATCTGTTTTACTTCAGTTTTGTTTAATATATTTATATGATCTGTGGATTTTCCGGTCGGGCATGGGTATTCTCTGATCTGGGAGGAGCCAATGTCCTTTCTTGCTCACGTCGGATTATTCATGGTGTGTTGTTACTTTGCTTAAAATTTTATCTGTTGTATAGAATATCGTATTTTTATCATACCCCCTCTAGATGTTTATGTAACTAATACATATCCTAATACATCTTGTAGTGAGGCAAGGTGAGTGCGCCCAATATGACCTTAGCAGTCGACGGGCCTTAAAACTCCATTCATTCATTCATTCATTTCCTAAGTTCTGTCTACTAGGGACGTCAAAACCAGGTCTCGTTTGGGAAAGGGTAGATGTACTTATACGGATAACATGATATCTGGACTGTTCTTGTTCTGGAAGCACTAGAAACAGAAAAATATAATTCTGCAGTTCCACTTAAGATCTATACGCCTATCAGACTCTACAATAGCACTGCTTCAACCACTAGAATGTGAATGAGTACCGATGGACTTCAGGGCAACCATTTAAATAGGGAGACTACAAAAGATAACAACGAAATTACATTCATTGGTCTGTTTTGACCACTGCCATTGAATTATTTTAGCGAATATAGGTTAATTGGGGCAACAATTCAACGATAAAACAAAGGTTTTGGACGAGATGCAACTTCTGTGGTCATTCTGATTCCTGCACAGGAACATATTGCCATTTCAAGAGCAGTAATCTAGCTTATACTTACAGCAGATATTATGGAGTAGGATAAACATAGCATATTATGATTATTGGACTCACTAGATTGCATTTGGGACACTTACCGACCTTCTAAATTGAATGGAATTTTGTTACACCGACAACGGACCCTGTGATAGATTTCGCTGCAATACTCAGAACCGTGGTTAAATAAAGTTAGACCACGGTAGAGCTCGGATTATTTCTAAGATATACAAAACAAATGTACACAGACCCTTACACAATGTAGAGGACACAGTCACAAATTAAGAAATGCTTATGACTGAGACATCGTGGCAAATACCGTTGAAAAAAGACTGAAAATGTCAGAAATATACAGAGATAACCCGTTTTAAGCTTTGGAAAGTACATTTTTCTATCCCATAATAGTCAAAATATTCACTAAAAGTCATCTTTTAAATAAAATAATGTCTCTGAATCAGTTTTCAGCAAATTTAGCACAGTTACAACTAATAATACAGCATGTATAGCAATTAAAAATAGCACAATGACTATTTTCATATGAAATTGCACCCATTTGACCTTTGATCTTGCTGTGACCTTAATTCGGAGTTTCAGACTGGGCATCCACCCTGGGAGGTTTTGTCATACCCCAAAGAATATTACTAGCATGGATGCCGAGCATTAACAAAGAATGCCATCAAAATCATTTTCTAGAGCCCGTACGAATTACAGTCCGTAGACTAATATGTTTATAATCTGTTTGTCTAGAGGATATTGTCTGTATTCTCCGAAAGAACGAAGTCGGAATACTTTTAAACAAATCTACTAAACAGTATATGTCACAACATAAACAAACTGTTCCATCACGGTGGACCATCATGTGATGCAACAATTTCATAAAATCTTCAAGTCCAAAGGTAGAGGTCCTTACCAACAACAACTTATATTTTATCTCAATACATCTAAATAATTTTGGATATATTCATTTTTATACGCCGCCGGAGGCGGACGTATATTGGCGACATCTTCTCCGTCTGTCCGTCCATCCGTCCGTCCGTACGTCCGTCCACTTTTCTTGTCAACGCAACTCCTCCTAAGTTTCTGGCTGGATCTTCTTGAAACTTGGTCAATGTTATCACCTCAATTGGTAGATGTGCATGAAGGAAGGATTTTATGGTTCGTTGATTTTTGCCTGAGTTATGCCCCTTAAAAACTTAGTCTCTGGGGCTTATTGAAATTGCAGCCTTGTCAACGCAACTCCTCCTAGGTTTCTTGCTGGATCTTAATGAAACTTGGTCAATGTTATAACCTCAATTGGTAGATGTGCATGAAGGAAGGATTTTATGGTTCATTGATTTTTGCTAGAGTTATGCCCCTTTAAAACTTAGTCTCTGGGGCTTATTGAAATTGCAGCCTTGTCAACGCAACTCCTCCTAAGTTTATGGCTAGATCTTAATGACACTTGGTCAATGCCATCACCTCAATTGGTAGATGCGCATGAAGGAAGGATTTTATGGTTCATTGATTTTTGCCAGAGTTATGCCCCCTTAAAACTTAGTCTCTGGGGCTTATTGAAATTGCAGCCTTGTCAACGCAACTCCTCCTAAGTTTATGGCTGGATATTAATGACACTTGGTCAATGTTATCACCTCAATTAGTAGATGTGCATGTAGGAAGAATTTTATGGTTCATTGATTTTTGCCAGAGTTATGCCCCCTTAAAACTTAGTCTCTGGGGCTGATTGAAATTGCAGCCTTGTCAACACAACTTCTAAGATTCTGACTGGATACTAATGAAACTTGGTGGATGTTATTACCTTAATTGGTAGATGTGCATGAAGTAAGGATTTTATGGTTCATTGATTTTTGCCTGAGTTATGCCCCCTTCAATCTTAGTCTCTGGGGCTTATTGATATTTCAGCCTCGTGAACGCCATTCTTTCCAGGTTTTTGACTGGATATTTATAAAAACCTTTTTGTGAACACAACTTTTTACAGGTTTTTGTGTGAATATTTATAAATCCTTGTCAAAGTCATTTTTTTTGTCTCAAGTTTTATAAGTGGCGGCGTATATTGTGACCATGGCACTCTTGTTGGCAAGGTAACATTATCTATTCTTGAACTAGATATATAGTCACTATAATTTACCTTTCCGGATGTTTATGTAACTATATAAATATCAGTAATTTTGTATACATCCAGGTATGTGTTGCTGTTGCGCCCAATATGACTTTAGAAGTCGACGGGCCTTAAAACACTATTCATTCATTCATTTTTTGGCAAGTCCTCGTAAAACAAACTTCAATAGGCATCACTAGAAAACTATATATGGTTACAATGTAAGTTGAACCTTTGAAATTGCATTTAACAAGACAAACAAGCAGGCGTGTGGAGCGCTTCCAAACCGCCAGGGCTGTATAGTTCACTATTTGATGAAATTTCATATTTGAGAAGCAGAGTTACAGATTCCCTTGACAATAAACTATTTGAAATTTACGTATGAAAATATATGTCATGGAAAAGGGGGGCTTAACATTTGTTAGCTTTATGTTAGCTCTCCATGGCTTACATTTATTGTGACAATGCCTTATTCGGGGAGCATTGTCCGTCACGGACGGCTCTTTTTAAGTTTGTGCGAACCATTCTTTTAAAACCAATAACTTCTGACAAAATACCATCTGCTTCCATTCTACTTTTTTCCAGTGATGTCTCCTGTTCTGTCAAACTTTTCACAAGCTTTTGATGACTTAAAGCGCCCCCCTACAGCCCCCTAATTATTTCCAAGTCATGATTCAGCTTTATAACGTTTCTTGGGCTTTTTAATCCATCAATATCATCTATATCAGACAGTGATACCTTAAAAGCTGCCTTAGCCTAAATACTGAAGAGATACGGTCTAAATATGTCCCACATGGTCATTTCTTCATCATATTTTCACATCGGATTATTCATGGTTCATGATTGTTTTGTCTAGTTTTAATATCATGTTATAATAATAGTATTGATAAATTTTATACAAGGTAACATTATCTATTCTTGAATTAGATATATAGTCACTATAATTTACCTTTCTGGATGTTTATGTAACTATATACATATCAGTAATTTTGAATACATCCAGGTATGTGTTGCTATTGCGCCCAATATGACCTTAGTAGTCGACGGGCCTTAAAACACCATTCATTCATTCATTCATTCATTCATTCTTCATCATATTTAATTTCCCTTACTGACATTAGTAATGTGACTATTAACCCTTTCCCAAACAAAACATGGTTTTGACTTTCTTGATAGATTAGTCTTGAGAAAAACATTTAGGAAAAAGAAGAAAATACAAAAAGTAAAAGCTGTAGAGATAGTTTCGTAAAGTTAGTACATTATAAAAAATAAGCAAAATCTGAGATTAATAGAAGGACGAATACAGAAAATCAACAAACTGGTATACATGATTAATGATTCCAAAAATCTTCTGTCCTAAGTACATTGAAAGTTCATTCACAATTTCACTTTTATCTGATCCATACAAAAAGTTATTCAACTTAAAAGTAAAAATTTGCTTCTCATGTCAATTTACCCCACCCACTTTGTTAGCCATTGTCATACTTCTTTGCATCTATGAAGTGATGTATATTTAAGGTGAGTGCGCCCAATATGACCTTAGTTGTCGACGGGCCTTAAAACTCCATTCATTCATTCATTCATTCATTCATTGTTAGCCATTGTTTCCAAAAATAAGCCCCAATCAGAATTTTTATGCCCCCTTTCGAAGGAAATGGGGGTATATTGTTTTGCAAGTGTCTGTCGGAAGGTCGGTCCGTAGACCAAACCTTGTCCGGAGCATAACTCGAAAAGTATTAAAGGTGGAATCATGAAACTTCATAGGTGGATAGATCTCATTATTTCACACCCGAAAGTAGTAAACCAATCAAATCACCCCATTCGTACCACGTGAGTATACAATACCTAGAGCCGTATTGCACGCACGAGATAATTGCGTGGACGCACGGGATTCTCGATATTTCAGAGCGGCTAGATCGATATTGTACGATGCACCGGTTGAACCGTCCAAATATGCATTGCACTCATTTGAACCCTACAAATATCGATTGAACCGTACAAATATGGATTTTTTTCCGAAATCGAGGCTGCGATACAAAATATCCATATTCGCATCGAAGAGTAATCTCCTTAGTAGAGTTCTCGTCTGCAAAAGAAAAATTGTGCATTAGAGTTGAGTGTTTGTTTCAACGTGATATTTTGAATTCACTGTCCTAAACAAGACATAGCTTTGATTCTGTGATTGAAAAAAAACACACATTGGGAATACATTAAGGCAAAAGAAGAAAATGATTTTTAACATCACGAAAGAGATTATTTTCATTTCAAAACATTTATGAATTGAAGCGCATTTAATTTGCAGCAATGATACAAATCACACTTAACCCTTTCCCAAACAAGACCTGGATTTTATATCCATTAAAAGGCTTGACAAAAAAGTTCTAAGAGAAAAGGAGATTTGCCGTTTATCAGCAATTTCTCCTTTTCTGTCAATGTTTTCATTGTTGATTTACCCATGATAGATAGTTACTGTTTATATGACAAATTTCATGTACATTTCACACTATCATATGACGATCTATTCAATCTTTTGAGACAAACATAAATCGATAAAAAATAGATTAAATGTCAGATGCCATGTATATTTCACAGTGTTAGAAATGTACATGTAGCCTACATTTTTTTCATTAGGCCCTACATAGGCCTATGTTGTTTTTCTTCCTTTTTTATTTCACGTTGGAATTATATTTAAAAGTAATTAGATCTAGATCTTAATTTTAATACAAAATTAATCTTTGTCATGTTTTGTGTGAAAAAATGATGTGAAATAAAGAGGTCATTTAACATGTCTTTGTACAATACCGAATTCTATTGGATTCATACTTTGCAGAACAAGTCTATATTTAGACTCGCCTATCGGCTCGTCCAAATATAGCCTCGTTCTGCAAAGTATTCATCCAATAGAATTCAGTATTGTACAAAGACATGTTAAATAACCTCATATTATGGAGAGGTGCAGTGTACAAGAACCGTAACTCTGCCAATCTTCATTTGTATCCCCGAGTCAAAGATTTTATGTTTCGATGTAGGATTAGTATTGCGATTAATATACTGACGTCAATTAAAAACGCTCCAATGAAATCTTTCGTTAATTTCCTTATGCCTAATACAATATTGTTGAAATGTATACTGTATATCATCATTTTGACCTACAATTACGGCAAATGAAAAAGTATGCGTTTCTATCCATTAACATGTCCATTTCCGGTGACTGGTCACGTTTTCTACGTGTGCTTCATGTATGTACACCACGTGATGAAGTTTGTCACATTTTACACAGTAACATGTGTTTGTGGATATGCAACCACGAATTCAAAGAGTTTCTTATGAAACATCCGAATTGAAGGATTCCAAGACTAAATTCTAAAAAAGGATCTCGTAATATAGCCATTTTTGAATGCGACGAATGCACAAACAAGTCGCGAGACAATTTAACATTATTGTGTTTCTCGATTCGGTGTCTTGATCGACGCGTTAGAATTCTGCGAACGTTTATTGATCGGCCACGCTCAACTAGACCTCGCGTAACGCCTGAAAAGCAAGATAATTCTCTACGTTAACGTCATGTACGTTTCAGGTTTGTGACGTTTTGATCGACGTTCTGTCGAATATTCGGTAAATGTGGTGGCCAAATAAGCGTTTTTCTGGCAACTGTTGTTGTTGCAAGTAACGTTTGAAATAGACACACTGTTTTGAAAATAGAGCTCGTAGATTAGCCATTTTCGAATATGGGAAAATCAAGAACAAGCCGCCTGACGTTTTGACGTCTTGCACTGCACGATTAGGCATCTTGGTCGACGGGTAAGAGCTGCAGAAACATTTGCCAATCGGCAAAAGTCGGATAGACCCCAAATAACGCCTGTTATACAAGAAGCTATCTTACGTTAACGTCATATGCGTTTCAGACTTGAGACGTTGAAATCGACGTCGGGCTTAGTGTTCACTAATTGTGGTCACCAAATAAGACGTTTTACGGTATCTTTTGTCGTCGCAAGTAAAGTTTGCACCACACGCTACTTCTTTTCAAATAGAAATTCTGATACCACTCTGTTTAAATGTGCCGTTTTTAGTAGACTGTAACAAAATGATAATTTCTGTATCATCATTTTTCAACAACAGATAATCAAATTTACAGATGGAGATCAGTATTTGTAATTTCAAAACGGATTTACCGAATAATTGGACATCTATTAGGGTTGAGGCGTTTTTATTTGACGTCAGTATATATTGTTATTATTGTCTACAACGTATTCGCATAAAAATAGTACTGATTTTGGGGCTAAATTCGCAAATATGTCCTTCGTGTGTTGGTATTACAGCCAAAGATAATATTCTTCATGTGCTTATGATCATTCCGTTATCGATAGAACTTTTCCATTCTAATCGGTAAGGATTCATTCATTTACACGCGAAGTGAATAACGTGCGTTCATTTAATTTATCCATTGAATAATATTTATCTGTATCTGCTTTACGAATGAATTCTGTTTGATAAGGCCTTGCCACGTAAAATTCCTGTCCACATCACATCCATGTCGCGTCTCAACATAACCTTTAAAACTGACTGTTTTAGATTTGTTTCGGCTATGATGTGGTGGTGGAACTGTGTGACCAGACATTTAACAAGCATTTTTATGGCTAACAAAATCTTATAACAACACATTTCCTTATTTCGATTTTTTAACACTAATCACACAAGTTTTATGATCGTGTAACAGTTATAGCGTTCAATCTGACTAAGGACCGCGAACAGGTAATACCACTCAAATACTCCGTTCGTTCATTCTTCGTTCGAGCAAATTCCCACTGTACAATTACGAGACAATAGGGAGCAATTGTATCAGGCTAACATTGACGTGGTTTCGGACAAGCAATGGTGTTCTCTGATCTGGGAGGAGCCCATGTCTATTCGTCCTCACATCGGATTATTCATGGTTCATGGTTGTTTTTGTCTAGTTTTAATATTGTGTTATAATACTAGTATTGATTAATTTTATACAAGGTAACATTATCTATTCTTGAATTAGATATAATGTAGTCACTATATTTTACCTTTCTGGATGTTTATGTAACTATATACATATCAGTAATTTTGTATACATCCAGGTATGTGTTGCTGTTGCGCCCAATATGACCTTAGTAGTCGACGGGCCTTAAAACACCATTCATTCATTCGGACAAACAATAGTATTTTGTCCGTGTTATTCTAAAACCCCGCAACTGCGGTCTTGATTAAAGCCGTGTTAGGAGATTTTATAACACCACCGATGGATTTAGTACGAGGGGCGTTCAATTAAAAGTGGTACTAATGGTCCACCATACCTCATGGTTCTATAGAACTAGTGCTTCTTGTGGCTATTTGACGGGAAAATTACTGTCTATACTTGGTCAAAATTTGAGACAAATTCGTTGACTCTTTAAAAAGTTATTGAACTTTTAAGTTGCTTCAGTCATATACACTGGCTATTTCGCTGTGCGCAAAATGTAAATCGAAGTGAAGTAGGATGAACGGGTCTACATTAAAGGTCGCATAGGCTTTGAAATATCTGCACCATATGTATATAATGAACTATATCAGAATCGTGGACATCCGAACGTTGAATATACGTCAGTTTTTAGGATGATAATAAAAATTAAAATTGGTAAAACTGGCCTGAATGATGCTCCCCTCTCAGGCAATTCGGGTAGAGCTAGTACCAAAGCAAATTTTGCTGTAGATTCCGACATGACCGAACAAGACGCATGGTTAAATGTGCAAGAAATAGCAGGTAAAGTTGTTTTTTCATCGGGGACATGTTATACGATTTTGACGCAATGGTTGAAACACAGAATGGTTTATGCCCATTGGGTCCCCCACCTGCTGCCTAAAGGACAGAGAGCACCCGTGCAAAATATATTTTGAAATAATGGAATAAATGCAACAAATGTGGGCTTTCTGAGCTTTATTCATATGATTGAACAATAATCTACTATTATGAGCACCAATTGCGTGTAATTAGCAAGCAATGGTTGCTAAAAGATCAAGCAAGGTCCGTAACAGCCAAAAAATTAAAAGCGCGGGAAAAGTTTTGTACGCGGTAATTTTCAAATGTAACGGGTGTATTGTTCAAATTACTGTTTCAAATAGTACTGCAACCGCCGGTCATTCATACAAGACTTGTATGTCGGGGAAAGTAAAGAAATATAACGAAGAGAGCAGGTCTAGGGCCGGCTAAAGAGGCATGTACCAAATCCATGACAGTGGAGCTGTCCACAGGTGTCATCTTGTCCAATACTTCCTGAAAGAGACGCATAATGCACAGCGTATTCATCCACCCTTATGGCCGGGCTCAAGCCCGTGTGGCTTTTTTGTGTTCCCCATGATGACGAAAAAAGCCTCTGGTCGTCGGTATGGGCCTTCATGTTCCATATGCAGTGCAATTTACCAGTGTATGCGGGGTGCTTCAAAAGAGGCCCATTTATTGGCATATAAGTAATGGATCTCAAAACTTCAGAAGTGTGTGGGTGTCAAAGAGGATTACTTCGAAGGATTGAAGAAACTTAAAATTGAATTGCGACATAACTATGGCTTATAGAACCCCAGTTCCATTATTAATTGAACGTCCCTCGTACGACATTCAAAGCTATTCGATTGCCAAATTCCTGAAATTCTATTTTTAGCAAACATTTTTTTCATTATGATAAAACAGTTTTGTGACCTTTCTACGGCCACACAATTGCCGATATATTGTTCCCATTGGTTGGTAAACTGTCTTTAAGATCATTTTTAACACAGGGATATTGGAACTTAGTTACAGCTATCACTTTTTCGATCGCAAATTAGTCATATTTCAATCAAAGGTTCTATGAAATCGGGACCAAAGTTATAGATGCATTGACGAGTACTACATGCACTGTTTTGCATGCAACATATTATTGCTACTTTGCCTAGTGCTTCATATAATCGTGGTCTTCACTTAATTCGTGGTGATGAATCTAAATGCCATTTGTAATCGTATCAAAAGGATTTAGATGGAAAGGCAGAATTGAAAACCATACGGCATGAACAACATTTTTCCTGTGATAATTTATCTAAGACTTACATGTGCCGTACAAATAAATTATTACCGTTTATTCGGATATTTGAATTACCATTGGGACGTGTAAACATACATTTTCACAAGTTTTCCTATCGTTGTGTGTACGTTTCTTTGCCTGTTTATCTCATTTGCCACCTTCTTTTTCTTTACATACAGTTAAGGTACTAATATGTCAATTAAAAGCCCAATTTTAAGACCACTTTTAAGAAGATGCTTCAGTAGATGCAAATTGATTCTATTGAATGCATTTCGGATAAAATTTATGTCTCAATTAATTTAAATTCGTGGGGTTTGCGCTTGAATGTCACGCTAGAAAATGTGGTCATAAAACGACGTTAAAGTGCGACGTTGAACGCCGTAAAATGTAAAGCTCAACTTTGAAAAATCAAATTTTACAAAAAATCTAACTCGATGACTAACCTTTTTATCTCACCTGAGCTATTTTAGTCACTCAATGTCCGTCGTCCGTCCGTCTGTCTGTCAACAATTTGGTGTTAACACTTTAGCATCCACAAAAATTGACCAATCTTGATCAAACTTGGTCAAAGCAAGTATGGTCATAAGTTCTCGGATGAGTTCGATTATGGGCCAGATCGGACCTGGAAGTCTTGAGTGGAGTTATTTGCCCTTGAACGTAAAAAAGCTAGTTTTGACATTGTTAACACTCTATCATCTACTATTATTAATCAATCAAGACAAAACTTATACATAATGTTGGAGAACATAAGATCTTGCATGAGTTCGATTTTCAGTCTGATCTGATCAGAAAGACGAGAGTTATGTGCCCTTGAATTCGACAAAATTGCCATTTCAGCAGTTTTCAACCTTGTTTACACTTTAGAATCTACAATTATTGACAAATCAAGACAAAATTGAAACACAATGTTTTGGACCATAGGATCTTTGCTGGGTTTAATTTTCAGTCTGATCTTAACAGAAAGTCCAGAGTTACATGCCCTTGAATTCGACAAAATTGCCATTTTCAGCTGGTTTCGACCTTGTTAACACGCCAGAATCTACAATTATTAATCAATCAATTCAAAACTTGGACACAATGTTGGGGACCATAAGATCTCAAATGAGTTTGATTTTCAGTGTGATCTGAACAGAAAGTCCAGAGTTACATGCCCTTGAATTTGATAAAATTGCCATTTTCGGCTGGTTTCGACCTTGTCAACACTCTAGAATCTACAATTATTAATCAATGTAGACAACACTTGGACACAATGTTTTGGATTATAAGATCTCGGATGAGTATGATTTTCAGTCTGATCTGATCAGAAAGTCGATAGTTATGTGCCCTTGCATTTGACAAAATTGCCGTTTTTGGCTGTTTTAGACCTTGTTTACGCTCTAGAATCTAAAATTATTGACCAATCAAGACCAATTTTGGACACAAAGTTGGAGATCATAATATCTCGGATGAGTTAGATTTTCAGTCTGATCTGGGCAGAACGTCCAGAGTTATGTGCCCTTGAATTTGATAAAATTGCCATTTTCGGCTGTTTTCGACCTTGTTTACACTCTAGAATCTACAACTATCAATCAATAAAGATAAAACTTTGACACAATGTTCGGGACCATAAGATCTCTGATGAGTTCGATTTTCAGTCTGATCTGATCAGGAAGTCGAGAGTTATGTACCCTTGAATTTGAAAAAAAAACTGCTGTTTGCGGCTGCATTGGATTGTTTATACTCTAGAATCTACAATTATTTATCGATCAAGACAAAACTTGGACAACAATGTTCACAGTTGGGCACCATTAGATCTAGTATAACTTGGATTTTCACACGTTATTGACCACAAGTTCGTTCTCAGTCTTAAAGTCATAAATATTAAATGAATTGAACAAAAGTGTTGCTCATATCATTTTGGTTCAGGTGAGCGATATAGGACCATCATGGTCCTCTTGTTTATTTAATAAATTAAAGAAAAACTGCTTTGACTTACAATATATCGAAAAATATGTATAGGTAAACGAGCTAAATTTTGAGAAAAACGTCGTTGTTTAGAAAAATGACACGAAAATATGCGAACGTAAAAAGACGTAAAATTTAAGGATGTCGGCGTTAGCCGAAAAAGTGTAAATTTTGGACGTTCAGTTTTGACTTGAATAAATTTCGTTCGTTAAGAAAATGGTGGTTTTTCCGATAAAATTGACCCATTATTATCGGCAATAAAGGTCCTTAAGAGAGAAGACCCTTTAAAATATGGCGGGTATTTAAACGACGTTATGACGTAACAACCACGTGACCGAAAAAAATTGAACACTGCTGCATGAAAGCGCATAAGTTAAAGTAGCATCCCTCTCAATTTCGTACAATTCTGAGAAAATTGCAATTTTGACGTCAGGGGTATTCAGCTACCTTAAAGAACGAGGCAGAACCCCAGTGTAACCCTTGTAACGAGGCACTGACTGTCCAACATCTACTCATTGATTGTGTAGACCTTGCCATAATAAGAAACAGGCACTTGTAAAAATCAATGGACCCTAAAACCCTTGATCCATGTACATCTACAAATTATGGTGAATACATTGACGAATTTTCATTTAAATCAAGACAAAAAAGTTCGGTGGAGTTGCAGTAACAAGGCTGAAATTTCAATAAGCCCCAAAGACTAAGTTTTAAGGGGGCATATCTCAGGCAGAAATCAGTGAACCATAAAATCTTAACTTCATGCACATCTACCAATTAAGGTGATAACTTTCATCAAGTTTCCAAAAGATCCACGCAGAAACTTGGGAGAAGTCAGGCAAAAATCCGTGAACCATAAATTTTTTATTTCATGCACATCTACCAATTAAGTTATCGACCCATCATTAAAAAGACCACTTTCTAGCTATACGAAATGCATAAAATTACACACACTTGTAAATAATTTAAGGTGATAACATTCATCAAGTTTCAAAAAGATTCAGGCAGAAACTTGGGAGAAGTCAGGCAAAAATCAATGAACCATAAAATCCTTACTTCATGCACATCTACCAATTAAGTTATACAATCTATCATTAAAAATACCACTTGTAAATACTTTTCAAATAAGTTGATTCACCTTGTCGGATATCAAAATTATGCTTCAAGAAGAAAATGATTTACAAATATTATTTTACTCTATATTCATATGCAAGGTTGGTTATTTGGAACATTTTTGTCAAATATTTCAATAAGTATTCATAAATTCAAAATTCTAAACTGTTAAAAATGCTCACGTTTGTATTTGGAATGGAAATGTAACACAGTTAGAAATTACTGGCACTTTTCAAATTTCGCCTCTGGCTCTTTAGTGCTAATGATGAGTTGTATACGTTTAGGTGATAGCATTGTCCAAGTTTCAAAAAGATCCTACCAGAAACTAAGGAGGACTTGCGCTTTAAAGAAAAAGTGGACGGACAGACAGAGCAGATGATACCAATATACGTTCGCCTCCAGCGACATATTAAAAGGCAGTTAGATTTCACTGCGATGAATCTCCTGTGTCTTTTGGCTCTGTCGTTTCTTGATTTGGCATGTCTTGATTTGGCTCTATCACGTCTTCGTTTAGCTCTGCTGCATTTTGATGCATCTCTGCTGTCTTGTCTTGATGTGGTTCAGTTGTGTCTTGATTTGGCTCCGAATCGTCAAACAGGTCCTGAGAGAATATCATTTTGCTCATTGAGCTTGATTATATCTTGGTTCATCTTTATCAATTTGTTTTCAAGGTCCCCAATTTGTTCAACAGAAATGCTTCTCTTAATTTTAGTGATTTGATTGTTTGTTCTTTCTCAGCACAATCACGCTCAATGCAGCACATTTTATTTTGTATATTTCGTACATGTATTTCACGGTTGAAAAATTCAAATCCTTTACATTATGTAAAATTTCGAGTTCTTCACCATCCCACCTTCTTTTTACTCCATGACAAAATGGTAGGGAATAAGTGTCTCTTCAGTTCGCAAAAGCTCATTTTCTATTGGTATTCTGTTTGACCAATTATCTATGACGGCTGCTTCAACTTCTTGAGGTGCCAATTCTTCAAGTTTACGGTCATCTTGCATCTTGTCAGACTTTGTGTCACTCAAACGGAAAGGGATAGACGAATGAATCCGAAACATATTAAATTTGCTTACCTTTTCGGAAAGTAAAAGTTTACTTTGTACTTCGAAATCTTGTAATTTTCACTGACTGAAGGGTTTGTGTATCTCATTGTAATCTACATAAAATCCATTCATTATAAGTGCTATGCAAGACACAAAACACAGTACGTTAATCAATTGGGTTTTCGGTAGGGCTATATGTTAAAGCTTGCTTGCACATGTCGCTATCCAGGGTAAAGTAGTTCTTCTTAAATGAGTGTTGCGACTTTCGTACATTAAGGTCCGTATTTGTAGCTGCGGAATTACCGTACTAGACAGTCCTGAAGGAGAGAGGATTCCAGCTCCCTTTCACAGCTTACTAATTTCACTAGACCTGCCCTCCAATTCCACGATAACGCTCTATGGCCTTGTGAGTCATAGTTATGGATAGATGGAAATGTTTTATTCCAACTTTATTAAATCCTGCCTTCAGATTCGTAACTAAATCGTAGCTGAAACCTTTTGTAAGCTCACACAAACTTCTTATTACCATTCCAATTCCCACACGAGTATCCTTAGCCAACTGATATATAATATTATAAGTATTATATAAGTTCTCCTGCTTGTTTATCAACAACCTCTTTATTATGAAGGTGATCCCCAACATACCTTAATTATCCTGCAAATTTTGTTTCCGTTGAGCGTCCTTGCAATTAACTTATCCAGCAAATTTTGTTGCTGTTGAGCGTCCTTGCAATTAACTTATCCTGCAAATTTTGTTTCAGTTTAGCGGCCTTGCAATTAACTTATCGTGCAAATTTTGTTTCAGTTTAGCGCCCTTGCAATTCTCAATAGCTTTTACCTCCTCCTCGTCACTGTGTGTTCCTATATGTGCTTAAACATTTTCCGCAGAATTTACATGCGTGTCTTGAGTTATGTACTTATCATTTTCCTTCCTCAAGCTCAAAAATAGCAATTTTGTAAATATAAGGGAACATAACTTAAGGTGGAAATTTGAGATCTAGTGAATATTACACTCTTGCAAGATCTTAGTCACAATTATTCCGTCCAAGTTTTGTCTTGATTGGTCAATGTTTGTAGTTATTAGTGTGAAAACAAAGCCAAAACGGCCATTTTTACAATTCAAGGGCAGATATCTCCGGACTTTATGTTCAAATCAGAATTCTTTGAAGGAATCTGATAGAGGGTCACACAAGGAGTTGACGACCGGACGGACGGACGCACGACGGACACACCGCCATGACAATTAAAGTAATCTTTCTGACAGTAAAACCTTGCATAAGTGTAATTTTCAGCCGGATTGCACCAGAAAATCTTTTTCTTTTTTTGGAAAGGCAGTTTAGATTATATAGCTTACGACTTGAGCAAACTATACAGGTGTTTAGGCATACCATTTTTGGCTCTATAAGCCCTTTGCTTTATGGCAAACGAAAGTTCTGCAGACAACTCGGATGATGGAACCTGCAATCAAAATCTTTTCTTCTGTATAGACGGATTTGCTCTCTGCTTTCTTTTATAATTTCGTTTCTTATAGTGATTAAAACTGGTTGAAATGATGTTTACTATCTTCCAAGTTCTTCAAATGCATATCATAACATTCATCTTTTCTGAAAGTGTAGATCCAGAAAGACCAACAAAAACTTAACATTTTCTTGTTCAATATGACCAGTATAAGTAGAACTATTTATCTAATATCGTTAAACATAATATTTGCACCCGTTATGCTAAATGCGAATATCAGGGAAGTCTGTATGAATGAGATCACTAAGGTAAATTTTGCATTCCCCGTGGCAGTATAACTCTCTACTACTAGCATTGTTTGAATAGTTTGAATGTAGTATGACCCCTTTGGGAACATCGGACATGGCTATGAGGTACCTTTTCTTTTTATGATGTTTTTCATGCCACCATTGAAAGTTTCCATATGTTTCACAAGTGAGTTTTTTAACATCCATACTTTACAAAAAGAACAATGTCCGAAATATCTATGGTAAGATTCTAGATCAAGTTGTCTATATAGAATAAGTTCTCATACTTGTTTATCAACAACTCTATCATTATGAAGGTGATCTCGAACATACCTTAACTTATCATGCAAATTTTGTTTAGTTGAGCGTCCTTGAAATTATCGATGGCTTATAACTCCTCTTCGTCACTATGTCATTGTTAAAAATGACCGTTTTGGCTTTGTTTTCACTCTAGCAACTACAATATTGACCAATCAAGACAAAACTTGGAATGTTTTGACTATAAGATCTTGCCAGAGTGTAAGTTTCACTAGATCTAAACTTTTCATTTTGAGTTATGTGCCATTGAAATATACAAAATTGCCGTTTTCGACCTAACTTTGTATTCTAAAATCCATAAATATTAACTAATTAACACAAACCTTTAACATAATCTTTCTGACAGTAATACCTTGCTTAAGTGTAATTTCCAGCCAGATTTCACAAGAAAATAATTTTCTTTTTTTGAGGGGCAGTTTTGGTGATATGGCTTACGACTTGGGTAAACTTTTCACGTGTTTTAGGCATACCGTTGTTGGCTCTATAAGCCCTTTGCTTTATGGCACTATCAGTCAGTGTGGCTGATTCTGATTGTTGAAGCGAAAGTACTGCAGACAACTCGGATGATGGAGAGCTTTCGCCTGCGATCAAAATCTTTAATTCTGTGAAGACAGATTTGCTCTCTGCTTTCTTTTATCGTTTTGTTTCTTATAGTGTTTTAAACTGATTGAAATTGTTTACTATCTGCAAATGACCTCTTGAGTTGGAATAAAAACTAAAAAAGGGTGCTTTACGATTTTATGGTAGATTTGTTGAGGTTTGAACACATCCACTATAATTCAACACGAAAGTGGTCCATTACCGGAGAGCAGGGATTATTTTGGGCCGCGCCATTGCGCCATAGTCGTATGTAATTTACGTACGGCGCTTCCGCGCCGAATTGACGCAAAGTTTTTCCGTTTGACGTGGTATTTTTACCTGGGCGCGCCATTAAAGTACATTTTTAAGATCGCTAAAATTTTTTGTATCGGCCAGACGCTTTATTTGCTACCGTTACTTTATCGGGTTTTACGTGGTTGGCGCTTCTTTGACATCGATTAGCTGGAAATGCGAAATGCCTCCAAAGAAGCTGAAGCAACCGCTTAATCAGCGAAAAATCACAGATTTTCAGCTCCGTGAAGCTAACCACCAGCCAAATTTATCTACGGCAGAAGACTCCAGTGAGTACGAACAGGCCGATTAAAATAGCGATCGTCCGCAGATTGAGAAACAATTAGAGAAACGAGATTTTCATCACCATTGGCTGCAACAGCACCATTGGTTGCGCTATGACAAGGTTCAAAACTAGATATATCTTCATTATATTTTACCTTTCTGGATGTTTATGTAACTATCTACATACCAGTAACTTTGTATACATCCAGATGTGTGTTGCGCCCAATATGACCTTGGTAGTCGACGGGCCTTAAAACACTATTCATTCATTCAAAACAAAATGTTTTGCCATCTATGTCAGACCATTGAGGCAAAGAATACATTTACCCATGGGACAGACAATTTTAGAACTTCAACTCTCGCCAGGCATATCACTCACAGAGAACACAAGAGAGCCCTAATAGCCACTAAAGAAAGACAAAATTTTAGACAGGCTGTAAATAAAGATGTGGCCAATCAGGAAAAAGGCATAACCACCGCTCTGAAAATGGTTTACTGGTTGGCACAGGAAGGAATGCCAATCACCAAATATGGCAGTATGTTAAGGTATGCAACCCATCATTAGCACCAAAGAGCCAGAGGCAAAAATTGCCAGCAATTCCTAAACTGTGTTACACTTTCATTCCAAAAACAAACATAAGCATGTTGAACGGTTTAGAATTTTGAAATAATGCATACTTATGGAAAGTATTTGACAAAAACTTCAAAATTACAGCCCTTGCATATGAATATAGAGTAACTAATATTTGTTTCTAAATATTTTATTCTTTAGCCTTTCCCGCACAAGGCTTGGTTTTGACGTCCCTAATAGAAAATGCTTGGGAAAACATTGAAACAAAAGAAACTGCTGATAACCAGCAATTTCTCCTTTTGTCTCAAATTTCTCACAGATTTTATCTTTAATAACTTCCATTTTGTCATTTGTGGCAGTTTTCTTGAAGTGGATCGCCTTATTTTTTTTATTTGGGAAAGGAAAAAGCATAATCTTGAAATCCGGCTGTTTACTTTCAGGCACATGAAATACTGTGAAACTTGAGAACTTGAAAGCTAGTGAGAACATCGACTATTCCTCATATGACACTGCTAAAGGACTGCTGGAAGCATTGTCGAATGTCATTGATAAAGATACTTCCAATAAAATGAAAGAATCACCCGTCATTACAATTCTTACCGATGAGAGTACAGACATTGTTGTCCACCATAAACTCTGCATTAATGTACGGGTTGTAGACCCAGTCAGTCTCAACCCATCCACTTTGTTCGTTACTGATGTGCGCCTGGAGAAAGCCACGGGGAAAGGTATATTCAATGAATAGAGTCCCAGTTAAAGCAACGGAACATTGACATTCAAAGTTATGGGTCTTGGCACAGATGGTGCCAAAGAGGGACTTACCGGACATTTTCTTAGAGTGAATCCCCATCTCGTGAACACACTGTGTAGCCATAGGCTTGCATTATGCACGAAACAAGCCGCCAAAGGTATTACCCCCAATGAATGAGTACCAGCGCACCTTAGAAATATGTTTTATCATTTTAAAAAAACACCAGTGAAATCTGACAAAGTAGAAGCGATTCAGAAACTGTTAGATGAACCAAAATTCAAGTATCGCGAAACACTGAAAACTTGCCTTCTGGTCGACGACTCGTTGAGCTAAGATTAATAGTTCAGCAACTGAAGTCGTGTGTTTGTTGTCGATCTGAACTGAGCTTATGTAACACCTTGAAAGAAGACCGGTTTGGATTTGGATCTGTTTTGACAGTGCAGTGTAGACATTTTGGAAAACGGAATAAGATTAACACCAAGGCACGAAGATTGTGAATGAATGAATGAATGGAGTTTTAAGGCCCGTCGACTACTAAGGTCATATTGGGCGCACTCACTGTAATTAAACCTCACTTCAAGATGTATAGGAATATGTATTAGTTACATAAACATCTAGAGGAGAAATGATAAAAATACGATATTCTATAACAGATAAAATTCAATGCAAATTTAATACACCATGAATAATCCGACGTGAGCACGAAAGGACATGGACTCCTCCCAGATCAGAGAATACCCATGTCCGAGTCCACCCGACCGGAAAATCCACAGATCATCGAAATAAATTAAATAAACTGAAATTAACAAGATAAAAATATCATATAGAGGATAAAACAACAATAGGTCATGAATAATCCGACGCGAGCACGAAAGGACATGGGCTTCTCCCAGATCAGAGAACACCCATGTCCGAGTCCACCAGACCGGAAAATCATATAAAAAACTACAATGCACATCGCCAAATAATCCGACGTGAGCACGAATGGACATGGGCTCCTCCCAGATCAGAGGTCGCCCATGTCCGAGTCCACCCGACCGGAAAATTCATAGTACATAAAACCTATTAAAATAACTGAAGTATAAATGATTAAAACAATCATACGACATATTGTATGACAATGTACCATGAATAATCCGACGTGAGCACGAATAGACATGGGCTCCTCCCAGATCAGAGAACACCCATGTCCGAGTCCACTCGACCGGAAAATCCATAGAACATAAAAATTATCACAGATTAAATATCACAGCTAAATCTTTTTAAAGAGATTACACTCTTTCAGAAAGTTAAAAATTGATTCAGGCCTTACAGTTTCAAACAATGTTTTCAAACTGTCGACATTAAAGTGCCTGTTTCTAATGATGGCTAGATCTACACAATCTATGAGTAGATGCTGAACAGTTAGTGCCTCGTTACAAGGAATACATTGAGACTTTTCCTCGTTTTTTAATAAGTACGAATGGGTCAAATGTGTGTGACCAATTCGTAGTCGGGCCAAAACTAACTCCTCGCGGCGCTCAGATCGAAGACCTGGCAGCCATTCACCAAGTGCAGGTTTAATACTAAACAATTTATTTTGGTGATTAGCCTCGTCGCTCCAACAATTTTGCCATACATTGTGAATAAAACTATTTATCAGAGGTTTAAAATCAGTAAAAGGGACTTTAAAAGGTAAAATATCTAGTGACAACGCCTCCTTGGCAGCTTTGTCTGCCTCTTCGTTGCCACGTAGACCGCAATGGCTTGGAAGCCAGCAAAAGACAATATCAGTATCTTCATCAATAGCATATAAACGAGAAAGCTTCTCAAGAAGTTTTACAATAATCGGGTTGTCCGTTTTTTCGTGCTCGAGCGCTTGCATACAGGACAGAGAGTCCGTAAAAATAATGTAGCGCCAGTAGCCATTTTCAATGATGTGCTCGAGCGCAAGGTCAATAGCCTTGAGCTCGGCAGAGAAAATGGACGAGTTATCGGGCAGACGATACTGATATTTGAAGCCATCTAAAATGGCAGCAGAAGCAACTTTTTCGTCGCTTTTAGAACCATCGGTATAAATTTGTAAATGAAGCATGTGCTTTTCTTGTACTCCAAGGAATTTATTTTTAAATACTAAAGTATCAGTTTCCGACTTTTTCGTTGAAGCAAGATCATATATAAAGGTGGGACTTTTGGACATCCACAAAGGTACGCGTGGAACTTTATGTTCGGCCACGTCATCTAGATCGAAATCTAGAGAATTCACATCCGCCTTACAACGTAAACTGAAAGGAGGTATAACTGATTCTTTCTTATTGAATTCCTCTTCATAAAGAGGTTCGAAAACAACGTCATGTGTAGGATTATCTGGATTAGATTTAAGTTTTAAATAATAATCCATTGATAATTTCTTTCTACGTAAATTCAAAGATGGCTCATTTGCTTCCGCATAGAGACTGTTAATTGGCGATGTTTTAAATGCGCCCAGCGCAATACGTAAACCTTGGTTATGAATAGAATCAAGCTTGCGCAAGTATGATTGACGGGCAGATCCATAAACAACACAACCATAGTCTAATTTAGATCTCACTATATATCTATAAAGGCGTAATAAAACTTTTTTGTCTGCTCCCCAGTCCATACTGGAGACGACACGTAAAAGATTAAGAGCTTTCTTACATTTATTGCTCAAATATTCAATGTGCGGGATGAACGATAACTTAGAGTCAAATAAAAGACCAAGAAACTTAAATTCTGGGACAACTTCGATTCGGATCCCGTCCAAAATGAGTTCTGGATCGGGATGGAGTTTTCTCGATTTACAGAAATGCATACATTTTGTCTTAGTTTTAGAAAATTTAAAACCATTTTCATTTGACCATTTACTCAGGTTGTTTAGAACCTGTTGTAACTGTCGTTCAATGGTATGCATGTGTTTAGATCTATAACAAATGCAGAAGTCGTCAACGTAAAGAAAATATTCAATACCAGGGCAAGTAGCCTTAATAATATTGTTTATTTTAACACTGAAAAGTGTAACCGAAAGAATGGAGCCCTGGGGAACACCCATCTCCTGTTCATGAGGATCAGAGAGCGTATCTCCAACCCTGACTCTAAATTGCCGTTCATCCAAAAAAGCAGATATAAAATAAGCAAGGCGACCTCGTATACCGAAATCATGGAGGTCATTCATGATTCCATACTTCCATGTGGTATCATATGCACTTTTTAAATCAAAAAAGACTGAAACAACGTGTTCTTTCTTGATAAAAGCTTCTCGTATAAAAGTCTCGAAGCGAACTAAATGATCGAGGGTGCTTCTTTGCTTACGAAAGCCACTTTGGGCTGACGTAATAAGTTTGTTTTTCTCAAGAAACCATACAAGACGGTCATTGACCATTCTTTCCATGGTTTTACAAACACAACTTGTTAAGGCTATAGGCCGGTAATTTGAAGGATTATCAGAATCTTTACCAGGTTTGGGTACTGGAATGACAATAGCTTCCCGCCACGAGGCTGGAAGTATTCCCGTTTTCCAAACACTGTTAAAGATATCGAGTAGACACTGAAGGGATTGGTGCGGTAAATGCTTCAAGAACTGGTAATGGATGTCATCACATCCAACTGCAGTATCATGGCATTTCTTAAGGGCTGTTTTAAGCTCCTTAAGAGTAAATTCTTTATTATAATGCTCTGTATTCTTGGATTTAAAATTCAAATTAACTTGTTCTTTTTGTTCTTGATGTTTTTGAAATTCAGGCGAATAATTAGAAGAGGAAGATTTCTTAGCAAAAGTATCTGCCAAAACATTTGCTATGTCAGACTTTGATGAAACAACGCCCTCATCAGTATTCAAATGCCCAACACTGAGTGAGGAGTTCTTGCCACCAATTTTCCGCACCATATCCCAAGTCTTTTTGACAGATGATCTAGAATTTAATCTAGATACATACTGTCTCCAAGACGTTCGTTTACTGCGTTTAATAGTGCGTCGTGCTCTCGCACGTGCAACTTTAAACTTTATAAGATTTTCCTTAGTCGGCCTTAAATCAAACTCTCTAAGAACCGACTTTTGCTTTGCTACAGCCTTTTTGCAATCATCATTAAACCATGGCTTATTTGGATGTTTAGGGTTTTTTGACGTTCTTGGAATTGCTTTTTCTGCAGATGAATACAAAAGAGAGGTAAATAATTCTGCAGGATTCTCACAATTTTCAAAAGCTTGAGGTGTAATGGACTGCTCACATACAGTTTTGAACAAGCCCCAGTTTGCTTTATGGAGTTTCCACCGTTGTGGTCGCTCCTGTACAGATGGCCCAATTTCCGAAATAAGAATCGGAAAATGGTCACTGCCATGCAGGTAGTCATCAACTTTCCAGTTAAAATCTGGAAAAACTTGAGGACTGCAAACTGTCAAGTCTAATGACGAATATGAACCAGTAGCAGGATGTAAATAAGTAGATGATCTGTCGTTTAAAAGAGAAAGGTCATGCCTTGAAATGAAGTCTTCAACAATATAACCTTTGTTGTCTATGTTTGAACATCCCCATAAAGAATGGTGAGAATTAAAATCTCCCATTAAAACAAAAGGTTTGGGTAATTGCTCAACAAGACGATCTAGTTTCCTGCCGTCAACAGGAGAACTAGGAGGAAGATAAATAGAGCAGAGTGTAATAGTTTTATTGAGAGAGACACTTACGGCAACTGCCTGTAATGAAGTGTCAAGATGTACCGGGCGATGCGGAACATTGTTATTCACAATGATGCCAACGCCGCCCGATGCTCTTTCACTTCCCGTAAAATTCTTGAAATAGCAAGAATGATACTTGAAAGAAAATTTATCAGTATCTTTAAGAAAGGTTTCTTGTAGACAAATTGCTACTGGTTTTTCCTTTGAAGCTAATAGCTTGAGTTCGTCGAAATTAGCCTTAGCGCTACGGCAATTCCATTGAATAATATTATTCGCCATGACTAAAAGTCAAATTGTGAAGATACCATACAGCAATGGAAGTCTGTAATTATTCATTTCTTAGTATTTAATCTGATCATGTTGCTACCTTGCTTATTCTTATTGGAATCTGCAATGTAGGGTTCGTCCGTTATCATGTCTTCATCATGAAGACTTTGATAACGATTAAACTGTTGGATAGGGTCCTGTGATCCTTTCGGCTGGCGATCCGAGATCACAGGCTTTTTCTTGTTATTTTGAACACTTTGTTCACCTGAAACACTAACTGTAACAGGTGCACTTGATAACTTGGGCTTTGGTTTGTTTGTCGGAGAAGGTGCAGTAACAGAAGTAATTTGTTTATCTGGTAACTCAACATGTTTACTGGTAGATTGTTTGTTTGTGTTGACAGAAGGGAGAGGCGATGTAGATTTTTCTGCAGGGAAAAGTTTTGCGATTTCCTCTTTCTTTTCAGGGAAAAGTACACACAACTTTCCAAATAAATCTTTGCAAGTTTTACATGCACCATCAACTTTATTGGTATTAGAATTTTCTTTAGAAGCTTGAGCATAGGTTGTTAAATTATTCCTTGACTCGACAATTTTCCGAGCTTCAAAAAAAGAAAGTCCCTCTCTACATTTAACTGTTACAATGTCCTTTTCCCTCTTCCATATTGGACAAGCACGAGAAGTCGACAAGTGCGAACCCCCGCAGTTAACACATTTTTCGGGGATCTCGCACTCCTCGACGCCATGCAAATCAGCCGAACCGCCACAACGACGACAAAGCTGTTCCTCATGACAATTCTTCTCGTGGTGACCGTATTTGTAACAACGATAGCATTGAAGAGGGTTGGGAATGTACAGGTCAACATTGACTTTTAAATATCCAACCTTTAAGCATTTCGGGAGAATGGCCGTATTGAATGTTAAAACGATCGTATTTGTAGGTTTCTTTTGCCCGTTACTGTAAACAGAAATCCTCCTGGCTGCTGTTACATGTTGTGACTGTAATTCTGCAACTATCTCCTCCTCAGACACTCCCCGAAGATCGGGGCAGCGAATAAGGCCTTTAGACGAGTTCAAAGTCGAGTGTTCAAAGCATGAAACAGGTACATCAAAAAACTTTTTCATTTTCAACAAATTTTCGGCATGTGCCTTCTTGTCAACTTCAACAAGAAGGGCACCCGATTTCAATTTTTTAATTGATTTCGGTTCGCCAGCATAAGAAAGGATGCACTTGTTGATTACAAAAGGTGACATTGAAGAAAGTGGCTTCTTATCGTTTTTCGATTCGATGAGCAGAAATCTAGGGAAATTCGATTGGCAGTGTCCATTATCCGTGTCAGAGTCAAAATCAGAGCGCGTTCGTTTGTTTTTTTTGTAAAGAATCCATATTTGAAAATTTAATGTTCATCATCTGGGGTCCCCAACCCACCACGGAGTCCAACAAGGGGACATGGAAAATGGAGCGGATCTCCAGCTCCCCATGCCAGGGATCCCCAGATGGTATACTCAAGCCAACCAAATAAACACGCGCGACAATGACATACATGACTAATCTCTAAACTAAGACAAACCATGCATTTCAACGTCGATCATGACATTTAATCAACTCAATTAGCCCATGAGCCTATATAGACGAGGACAAAAAGAGACTACAATAGCAAAAAATTGATACAATAAAGTGTATAACTTAATCCATTTAAACATAATGAGAAGTATTGCCTATAAATATAAGTCTTCGTCTAAAGCGACCAGCCGATTGCTTAGACCGGGCCCATCTAAGCGCCCGTTTACACCGAAGCCGAGGCCAAAGCCAGCGTGTTGGGAAGCTGGAGAGCCCTGGGCTTCCCTCAACCGACCAGGATCCCCTTTTCCGGCTTACGAGTGTCCACTCACGGCCAACAAGTGGGTCTGCACTTATAACAGACACACTGTCCTTTGCTTGGGGTCTTACCATTTGCTACAGGACAGGGCAGCCGGGATATTTCTAACCCCCCTCCACAGCTGGGGGCACGAAGATTGTGAGAGAGGGCCAAAATCTTTTGTCATTAATTCAAAAGTAGCCATAGGTATGTATATGGGGGGACCGTTGATTGAGATATTTTGATGGATATGTAATAAAAACAAAATATAGGTTGGTATATATTTTACTTGTATTGATAAAAAAGTTCTTTAAATTGGTACACATATTAATCCCTTAGTAACTAAACAGCATCATTTTAGACTAGATCAATGGTCATCATGTGTAAAGCCTCTCTAACAAACGGTCGTACGTGCCCCTGCGTTGGTCTGCCTGCGGTCTTCGTCAAAGCGTAGGCATAGTCTTGCAATGCACGCACATGCAACATACAATTTTGTTGGACGCAATCACGACGCAGACTACACGCAGAATTGACCGGATAATTCTTTAGCCTCTCTTACTACCTGTTGTGCATCTTCATAAATTGTACGTTTTAGTAATCTGCAAAGACGCACGAATTATAAAGAAGCAGCACGGGTTGTAAGAGAGGCTGGAGCTATTGCGAACAAGTGAAACAACCAAGCAATTAACATTTAAAGTCTTTTAATTCTTTCCGACATGACAAATTGTTAGGCAGGTCCAAATTGAAAGCTGCTGATGGATGATGATAAAGGATGGATTTGTGTACAACTAACCTTTTTGGATGCTAGAGTGTAAACACCCCAAATATTGACGGACGGACGGACGCCGGACAAAAAGTGACCTCAATAACTCACCTCGAGCACTTCGTGCACAGTGAGCTAAAACTGTTTCCTAGTAGAACTTAAATTTTAATCAAATATATCAATTTAAATTTTCGAAAAATCTTTTTAATATATTCTCCAAAACTATTGGCCAATTTTAACCAAACTTCACAGGTATCTCCCTTGCATGAATCTCTTTCAAATTCTCTCAAAACAATTCAGTTTAAAACTGAATTTTTGAATAAATTAATTGATATAAATAAATTAAATTTTCGAAAATTCTTTAAATGTCTTCTTCTCCAAAACGCCTTATTGAATCTCATTGTAATTTAGCCTGAATGTTCGATGTACAGTTCTCCATATTCTCTGAAAAAAATTCGATCGGATGAAAAACATGGCCAATGTGGGCTGGGCTTATTTATTGCCAGTGCAATTTTATTTTTTTTAAACATTTCTCCTCCATAACCGCTCCATATCCACTCCTTCCCAACATACTGGTCTGTAAAAATAAACAAGAGGGCCACGATGGCCCTGTATCGCTCCACTGGCTTTAAGACTTTATAGGCCTTTAGACTACAAATGTCTTCAAGGAATACAATAGAGGTGACTTATCACGGCATATCAGAGCCACTGCTGAAAGAGATGACTGTGAAGTTGTTCAGCCTTCAAGTGCTGATGAATCTTGTACCATGGGATATCAGGCATTTACACATGGGAAGAAAATTTATGTTCAAACGTCAGGTTCTGTAAGGGGTAAAAGGGCTCAGAAGCGTCAGAGTTATTTTATTGCGGTAAATTTTACACAAAAACATATGGCATCACAACATGCTTTTGAGATTGAAGTGGCTAAAATCCTGAGTATGCCAAAACAATATTAATAAAGAAGAAAAGGGTGGATAAAATTGGCAGCAAAAGGAAATCACTTTCACAATGAAAGAATTCGTGCAACAGGAATGATCATTCCAAAGTACAGGCCGGTTCAGAAGCAAAAAAGCAAAGAAAAAAATTGAGGAAAGAAAGGTCAAGAAAGAAAAACTAGTTCATCGTAAGCAGTGCCCCACTTCAGGCTATTTTGGGCAAAAAAAGACGTATTGCAAACATATAAGATACAAAATGATAGCTCTTAGTAAACATTGAAAACAGTTACCAGTCAACAAGAAAAAAGTCAGTCAATACCTACTTGGGGACATTATTCTCTGCAGCAAAAGTGCCAGTGAACGTTTCCATAAAAGGTCGTGTATCGATGGAACCTGTGAGAAATGTTCAGATTATCTTAGTACCTTAAAGCATTTCTACAATGAAATACCAGACAAGAGGACCAAGATGGTCCTATATCGCTCACCTTAGAGCACCTGAGACATACTTTTTAACAAACCTTTTAAATCTCCGAGGATTTTGAAAAGGAGTCATATGACAATGGTACACACTTAATTTCAAAGCACAATTTGGGAAAAGATTGTCAAAGATTTTTCCTTATATCTGTATTTAAACCTGAAAATCCACAACATATTGCTGAATTTCCATTGCACATAGACAAATTGAAGCATTAATCTTGGAAAGATGTCATCAGGCTATAATATTTAGAAACCATAGAAAGTTTGGAAATTCTAAGACAATTTTAAACCTGTTCCCGCTTTTTCAAATCTAGAATACCTCATGGTAGAGCTTATTTTCAAAGCGAAATGACAACTTGAACTAATATGTTGGACAAAACAATATGACACACACAACTTATATGCACTTTTTTCTGTACAAAATGCAAGAGCCTAAAGCATAGGAATAATTCTAAAAGTTCTTAAACGAGGCAAAAAAAATATCTTCAGGCCTTAACAAGTTGAAAAGATTGTCAAACATTGCCCTCTATCATTAATATGGAACCCACAACATAGGGGAAATATTCATTGAACAGTAAGGATTTGGTTATGGTTAAACCTTTTCCATACAACATAACATAAGAGCAGACATAATTAAAAGCTGCTGTAGATGATAAAACAGGTGTTGATAAAGACTGCATTCTTCATGTATAAAAATGCAGGGAAAATGATGAGGCAAAATGAGACAACACAGGCTATCAAGTTATCAACATTTTCTTCTTTTACCATATCATTTACAAGCCTTTTCTGTCGGTGAGGCAAACCTGTGTATGGTAGAGAAAGGGCATAATGCTTTCCCATACAGAAAGGTAAAGAAAGGAAATAGACTGTCGCAATTTGAAAGTTCAGAATACAAAATTGACAGCGGTACAAATAGGATTCGTTTACAATAAACTAGCATATAAAATATTGAATAAAATAAAATATTGAGGTAAAAGGAGAATCAGCACTTTCTTCATTTGACTCATTAATTTCCAAAGCCTTTTCTAATAGGGACTTCAAAACAAGGTCTTTCCAGGAAAGGGTTAAAGTATTTAGTTGATCCCTAAACAAACACAAGTGGATTAGGTGCCTCAGGGATACAGGTAAAAGAGGGTAATGGCTTTCAGAATCATAAAATATCTTTTTAATATTTTAACACCCTATGTTGAGGGTATTCATTTGAATTCTTAAATCAAGACTATTCAAATGAGTACCCATAACAAAGCGTTCAGATTTTAAACATCAAATATAGAATGATTTACCTCCTTTTATCTGTAGCTCCATATGCATTCTTTATCAGATATTATGATCTGCATAATCTGATAATAGGGATATGATATCGCCGGTGGGGAGTCAAAACCTCGTAACTCCAGCTTATTCAAGCTGTAGTTACGAGGATTTGACTCCCCACCAACGATATGTGATAAAATCTACCTGGTCAAAACAATTCCTCACTTGAAAATTCCAGAACCCATAACATAGGGCTTCTTTCCTTGCAATGTGATGATTTTTAGTATTCTGTTAGAGGTCTATGAGATGTAAAGTCATGCAAAATTTCAAGACTCTAGGCCAAATAGTCCTTGAGAAAACTGTGTTTCAGTGTGAAACCTTAAACCCCACAACATAGGGCCAATTTTTCTATAAGCACAATTATTTGAAGTATTTTGGTAGAGGGCATTGAGACAATACTACATACAAAATTTCAAGGCTCTAGACCTTATAGTTTGGGAGGAGAAGATTTTTTAGTAATTGTGGACAGACAGACGGACGGACGACGGACGGTGAGCGATCACAATAGCTCACCCTCAGCACTTCGTGGTAAGGTGAGCTAAAAACACAAAACTCTCTTGGTCAAGATGGGAGAAGACGACAGCTGATGGCCGAACACACAAACACTGTGTAACCAAAAGAAGGAAGAGCTTCTGGAAGAAATGTTGATCGACATAAAAACCCCAGCAATGGGCTTGAACTTTTTCCAGCATCTTCATGCTGCATCCTGGCAAAGCCATGCATTCAGTAACTTAAAGGATAAACTACCAGAAACATGGACCCTCAGTGTTATAGACTAGGAATAATCTTATAATCATAATCTTGAATGATCAACATTTGTAGCTGTTACAGCAACAACAAAGTGGAAGAAAACAACAATTTTGTCACAGTAAAGGGCATATATCTCTGTTCTGATAAAAATATTCTCATCAACATTATGTCCAAGTTTTTTTATCGGTTAATATTTATTGCTGTTTGAGAGAAAACAAAGTAGAAAACCGCAATTTTGAAACCTTTAAGATATTATGGTCACCAACATTGTGACCAAGTTGTGTCTTGATTGGTCCATATTTGTTTGTTAGAGAGAAAATAAAGTCGAAAACGGTAATTTTGTGAAATTCAAGGACCAATAACTCTTGTTTTCAGGTCAAATCAAGCTTAAAATTTAACTCATCAAGGATCGTATGGTCACCAACATTTTGGCCAAATTTTGTCTTGAATGGTCAATAAATGTAGATGCTACAGTGTAAACAAAGTCGAAAACAGCAATTTTGTCAAATTCAAAGGCACATAACTCTAGACTTCCTACTTCAATCACACTGAAAATCATACTCATATGAGAACTTATAGTAACCAACATTGTTGCAAAGTTTTGTTTTAATCGATCAATATTTGTAGATGCTAGAGTGATAACAAAGTCAAAACTAGCCATTTTACGTTCAATGGCACATAACTCCAGACTTCCTAGTCCGATCTCACTCAAAATCGAACTCATCTAAGAACTTATAGTTACCAACATTGTTGCAAAGTTTTGTTTTGATCGGTCAATTTTTGTAGATGCTAGAGTGGTAACAAAGTCAAAACTAGCCATTTTTGACGTTCAAGGGCACATAACTCCAGACTTCCTGATCCGATCTGACTCAAAATCGGACTCATTCAAGAACTTATGGTCATACATATTCAAGCAAGTTTGGTTATGATTGGTCAATATTTGTGGATGCTAGAGTGGTAACAAAGTCAAAACTAACCATTTTGACGTTCAAGGTCACATAACTCCAGACTTCCTAGTCCGATCTGACTCAAATCGAACTTATCCGAGAACTTGTGGTCATACATATGTTGACCAAGTTTGTTTGAGATTGGTCAATGTTTGTAGATGCTAGAGTGGTAACAAAGTCAAAACTAGCCATTTTTGACGTTCAAGGGCACATAACTCCAGACTTCCTAGTTCGATCTGACTCAAAATCGAACTCATCCGAGAACTTATGGTCATTCATGTTTTGACCATGTTTGGTTAAGATTGGTCAATATTTGTGGGTGCTAGAGTGGTTACAACAAAATGTGAACAGACGGACGGACAGACGGACGCCGACGGACAAAAAGCGACCACAATAGCTCACCTGAGCACGAAGTGAAAAAAAGTGTAGGACACTGACTAACAAACCGACTAAGTCGGGTATTATGGCTAAAGCGTCCGATTTGGTTAGCAATCCCCCAAAAATATCCCCACGCACATTTACGTTTTGATTTTGTAAACAACGCATTAGAATTTGATAAGTTGACTAGTAATTCATTTGTTGCTGGTGAGCTAGAAATAATAACTAGTCCACACATTTCTTCAATTGAGAAGAGGTCGGGAGAAAAATCAAGGCAGCAGCCTTCCCAAGCATGAAGAAGGTACAAGAGTATTTTTTGCGCCAGATTTCAGCGAAATAAGTGTACTAGTAAGGATTCAATGCATTCAATGCTGGTTAAAGTGAAGCTTAGATTCGTTAAGCATATATGTGCTTCGTGTTTGTTGAAAGACAAGAAGGACATGATGTCTTGGTTGTGATGAGATATGGTTTTCCTGTTGGATACGTCATGGAAGGAGCAAATGCTAGTAAAGTAAAGAATTGCAAGAATCACAAAGGTGCTTTGGATTACCCAGAGGCATTACATTCTTATTTGTTAAGGGAAGCTAAACATGAAGCCATTATTGGTCCCTTCAAGAAAAATCCTTTTTCTGAAAGTTTTAAATTTTCTCCTTTGAGTTCTGTACCAAAGTCTTGATCAGATGAGAGAAGAGTGATTTTGGACCTAAGCTATCCTAAGTGTGGTGTAAGTGTGAATAGTTGGGTTCCAAAAGGTTGTTATTTAGGGGAGGAGGTTTCTTTGAATTTTCAAAAGGTTGATGATTTTGAAGCATTGATTATTAATAAGGGTAAAAATTCTTTGGTGTATAAACTTGATATAAGAAGGGCTTATAGACAAATAAGCATTTGTCCTTCTAGCTATAATTTGGTAGCTTACCGTTGGAAGGGTCATATTTTTTGTGACACGGCTCTTCCTATGGGGTTAAGATCGTCTGCTTATATTTGTCAACGGGTAACAAATGCTTTTTCTTTCATGTTGTGGAACCCCCATCTGTGGAGGGGGATTGGAAATATCCCGGCTGCCCTGTCCTGTAGCAAATGGTAAGACCCCATGCAAAGGACATTCTGTCAGTCGAGGGAAGGCCAGGGCTCTCCAGCTTCCCAACACGCTGCTTTGGTGACTTTATAAAATTTCTAGTTTAAATTCGTTTTGTTTTTATACCCCCCCACCTACGAAGTAGAGGGCGGTATATTGGTTTCACCATGTCTGTCCGTCCGTCTGTCCGTAGACTTTTTCGTTTCCGTGCTCTAAGTCAAGAACCGGTTGACCTAGGATCACGAAACTTTACACAGTTGTTGCCCATGACCCACGGATGTGCCCTATTGTTTTGGGGTCACAAAGGTCAAGGGTACAATCGGACTTTGTTTAAAATCCGTTTCCGTGCTCTAGTCAAGAACCGGTTGATCTAGGATCATGAAACTTTACACAGTTGTTGCCCATGACCCAAGGAGGTGCCCTATTGTTTTGGTGTAACGAAGGTCAAAGGTCAAGGTCACAATCGGACTTTGTTTAAAATCCGTTTCCGTGCTCTAAGTCAAGAACCGATTGACCTAGGATCATGAAACTTTACACAGTTGTTGCCCATGACCCAAGGAGGTGCCCTATCGTTTTTGGGTCACAATGGGCAAAGGTCAAGGTCACAATCGGACTTCGTTTCCGTGCTCTAAATCAAGAACCGGTTGACCTAGGATCATGAAACTTTACACAGTTGTTGCCCATGACCCAAGGAGGTGCCCTATTGTTTTTGGGTCTCGAAGGTCAATGTCACAATCGGACTTTGTTTAAAATCCGTTTCCATGTTCTAAGTCAAGAACCGGTTGACCTAGTATCATGAAACTTTACACAGTTTTTGTCCATGACCAAAGGAGGTGCTCTATTGTCTTTGGGTCTCGAAGGTCAAGGTCACAATCGGACTTCGTTTGAAATCCGTTTTCATGCTCTAAGTCAAGGACCGGTTGACCTACAGCACTTTTTCAGTGACAAGGCGCTAGTGGGGGGTATTTGTCCGCTCTGCGACAGTTCTAGTTAAATAACTTAGTTTTCAAGCCGTTCCAGAAGAGGAAAGTGTGGAGGCTGCGGGTCCCATTAAAATAGGTCACATGAATATCAATGAGGAAACCCAGGAAAATGTAAACACTGGCGTCACTCGGTTAAATCAAGAAATTTGTAAAAATGATTCATGTTCTTTGAAAAATATTCATAATATATTTGAAAAGTTGGATCATAGATAAAATGTGTGTGTGTTTTTTGTTTATCGTTTTTTGTGTGTGTGTGTGTGTTGATAATGAAGACGGTACTTAGCGGTTTGATAGACAGAATTGAATGGGTACGCATACTTACTGGACGCGCAGACTTATTGGACTCGACTTTATAATAATAATATTAATATTAATGATGATGATGATGATGATAATAATAATATTATGATTATAATAATGATAAACATTTCACTAGATATGCTAAGCTGCAGAGTGCAAAATGGTTTTTTGTGCAAATATATAGTTCGTTGAGTGGAGGCCTTCCTCCACCATACTAACCTCCAATTTTCTAACGAACGGTAACATGAGATACTGCATAACTATCATGATTGTGTAATAATTGATTTCTTGATTTTAAAAAGAAATGAAACATATACGATACAAATCTCGTTTACACATAACGACTATTCGCCGTCCATAACATTGACTAATTTCGGTCCATAAAATACCAACAAACAACTATTCGCCGTATACCTCAAACATTTTTGTTTCCGTAATTAGTGGCAGAAAAATATCAGACGAACATAAGAAACACATGTTAGATAAGGCAAAATGGTATTAAGAATAGGGAATGGACTTCAAACCTGAACCCGATTAAACTTGTGTTTTCGCGACATGATGGTCTTAAATTCGGGTAACAAGCAACGAAATAAATGTCTAAAGGCAGCTATTTCGATACACAGCTTAAAATAGAGCCACACACAGTTTTATTAAATCAATTTACAATGTGCCTTACATGAACTGGTTATCCTGTAGTAAATAATAACGCAATGATAGAGGTCAAAACTAATCACTCGCCCCGCGTTTATTCATACTCTCGCTTCGATGGTAATCTATTTCCAGTGTTGATGATAGACGGTGATGTTGTACAAGCATTTCTTGTTTGATTTCAGGCATTGTCAGACATGGAGGACGAAGACGTCCTCCGTCAAATTGTTGAAACCTCAGAGAAGTTTGTCTGCAAAGAGATCGCCAAGATGGGAAAATACTTTGAGAGACAAGAAAAACTCATCAAGGAGCAGGGCGAAAATTGAAAACTCTAGATAAACTTGAACAAACAAACAAAGAACACACCTCCAGAATTAAATATTTAGAGGCAGAAAACAACGTAGTGATGGCTGAATTGGCAGAGGTGAAAGGTGACGTCGAGGTCCAAAAAATGGAAACCAGACGAGCATTTGAAAGTGATTTAAGTACTTTTGAAGAGAAATCTGTAACCTCAACTGATGCCTCGCAATTTAGGACTCCAAAACAAGGTCCTAGAGAAGAGATAACAACACCCAGGAAGATAACATCGACAGACACAAAAAAGACACCGTGCTCTAACTCAACAACCGTGAGTTTCAGAGCCTTTCCGGTTGATGTTTTCCATAGATTTCTTGATTTCTGTGGTGGTGTCTCTGTAGCTTGTATCTTTCCAATTCAAAGTGAGTATTCCAACTGTAGCTTGGCTGTCGCTGAAGATTTTCAAAAGTCTGCTGGAGAGATTGTCATGGTGTTGTAGGTAGTATTCTAGGGCTATTTGTATTGCGACAAGCTCACCTAATAGAATGGTTCCCTTCTTGCACACTGGTCTCTTCAATGGTACAGGGTCATGGTTCGGTGGGTATAAGACAGCTCCAGCACCACAAGGACCTGGATTGGGTAAACATGATCCGTCAGTGAAGGCGAACGTGGTGTTGTCTGGGGCATTGTTCATCATTTCTAGGATCATCTCCTTTCCAAGTGCTGACTGCTCGAATGTACGGGATTTGGAGGATCCTAGTCTGCTCCAGTATGCCAGGACCCCCAGCTGTGGAGGGGGATTAGAAATATCCCGGCTGCCGTGTCCTGTAGCAAATGGTAAGACCCCAAGCAAAGGACAGTGTGTCTGTAACGGACCCGCTTGTTGGCCGTGAGTGGATACTCGTAAGCCGGAAAAGGGGATCCTGGTCAGTTGAGGGAAGCTCAGGGCTCTCCAGCTTCCCAACACGCTGGCTTTGGCCTCGGCTTCGGTGTAAACGGGAGCTTAGATGGACCCGGTCTAGGCAATCGGCTGGTCGCTTTAGACTTGGACTTTTTTGTACAATTATGTCATTTCATACATGTATAACACTACATTTTATACTGTTATCGTAATAGCAATTATCGCTGTATACACTCTTATACTTGATTTGATTTGTCCATGTCTATATAGGCTCATGGGTTAATTGGGTTGATTGAATGGCTTGATCGGCGTTGAAATACATGGCTGATCTTTGTTTTAGAGATTAACCATGTATGTCCCTGTCGCATTTGTTGTGAGATTGGCTTGAGTATACCATCTGGGTATCCCTGGCATGGGGAGCTGGATATCCGCTCCGTTTTCCATGTCCCCTTGTTGGACTCTGTGGCGGGTGGGGGCCCAGATGATGAACTTTAAAATCACAAATATGGATTCTAAAACTTATAAACGAACGCGCTCAGAAATAGACTCGGACTCGGAAAACTCTTCATGCAATAGCTCATTCCCAAGGTATTTACTTATTGAATCGACCGCTAATGGCAAAGCTTTGACAACATTATCCCCTTTTGTGATAAACAAGTGCATACTTTCATATGCAGGCGAGCCCAAATCAATAAAGAAATTGAAATCTGGTGCCCTTCTTGTCGAAGTTGACAAGAAGTCGCATGCAGATAATTTGTTGAAACTTAAAACGTTCTTTGACTTACCAGCCAAGTGTACTGAACACTCCACATTGAACTCATCCAAAGGTCTGATCCGCTGCCGTGATTTGCAGGGAGTACCGGAGGATGAAATTGTCACTGAACTGTCTTCGCAACATGTAACTGCAGCAAGGAGGATACACATTTTTAAAAATGGAATAAAGCAACCTACCAATACTATTGTGCTCACATTTAATACGTCGCTTCTCCCAAAATCACTGAAAGTTGGGTATCTAAAGGTCAACGTGGAGTTATATATTCCCAACCCGCTCCAGTGTTATTCTTGTTTTAAGTTCGGACATCACGAGAAGAACTGCAAGGAGGACTTTGCTCAATGTCATCGTTGTTGCGAATCGCCAGAATCGCACGACTATCTTAATTGTAGCAACACGCCAAAGTGCCATAACTGCGGCGAAGCCCACAAGTCCACTTCTCGTGCTTGTCCACACTGGAAGCGGGAAAAGGAAATTGTGACCGTTAAGTGTCGTGAAGGCCTCTCATTTTTTGAAGCCAGAAAGATTGTAGACAGTCGAACTAATCTCACTTCTTCGTATGCTCAAGCGACCAAAGTTAATTCAAACAAATCTGACAGTGATTGCGAAAATTGCAAAGGTCTTTTCAGGAAATTGTGTATTCTTTTTCCTGAAAAGAAGGAAGAAATTTCGCAACTATTTTCTTCAACAAAAACTGTCCCAACTTCTCCGATTTCTACACCCGATACGCTCCAACAACCTATTAAACCTCCTGAACCAAAAACAACCTCCGTCACTCCACCAGCTGCTGTTACAGCTAGCAAAAGCTTGCCAAAACAAGATTCTAAATCTGAATCAAAGACAAAAAGTAATGAAATAGTAAACCAATCTAGCCGTGATTCATTAAATCAAAATCGAAGGCCTGCACCTTCGAAACCGGTGATCTCTGATCGCCAACCAAAAGGGTCTCAGGACCCCATCAAACAATATAATCGGTTTGAGTGTCTTGAAGAAGACATGATGACCGATGACCATGCAGATTCCAGAAAGAATAAGCAAGGTAATAACATTATCAAACTTAATAAAAACAAATGAATATGTTCAGACTTCCGTTACTATGTGGTATACTTTTAATTTTATTATCTATCATGGCGAATACAGTTATCCAATGGAATTGCCGAAGTATTAAAGCAAATTTCGAAGAACTAAATCTTCTAGTCTCGAAAGAAAAACCAGTAGCAGTTTGTCTACAAGAAACTTTTTTAAAAGATACTGACAAGTTTACCCTAAAGTATCATTCTTGTTACTTTAAAAATTTTACGGGGAGTGAAAGAGCTTCAGGAGGTGTTGGTATCATTGTGAATAACAGTGTTCCACATCGTCCTGTACAGCTTGACACTACTTTACAAGCAGTAGCTGTTAGTATTTCTCTGAATAAAACTATAACGCTTTGTTCTATTTATCTTCCACCTAGTTCTCCTGTCGACGGCAGGAAACTAGATCGACTCATTGAACAATTGCCCAAGCCTTTTATTTTAATGGGAGATTTTAATTCCCACCATACATTATGGGGATGTTCAAATACTGATAACAAGGGTCATATTGTGGAAGACTTTATTTCAAATCATGATTTATCCCTTTTAAACGATAAGTCATCGACTTATCTACATCCTGCTACTGGTTCTTATTCATCATTAGACTTGACAGTTTGCAGTCCTCAAATTTTTCCAGATTTAAACTGGAAAGTTGATGACGATTTGCATGGCAGTGACCATTTTCCGATTCTTATTTCGGAAATTGGGCCATCAGTGCAGGAGCGACCACAACGGTGGAAACTCCATAAAGCAAACTGGGGCTTGTTCAAAACTGTTTGTGAACAGTCCATTACACCTCAATCTTTTGAAGATTGCGAAAATCCTGCAGAATTGTTTACGTCCTTATTATATGCATCTGCAGAAAAAGCAATTCCTAGAACGTCTAAAAATCCAAAACATCCAAATAAGCCATGGTTCAATGATGATTGCAAAAAAGCTATAGCAAAGCAAAAGTCGGTTCTTAGAGAGTTTGATCTAAGGCCGACCAAGGAAAATCTTATAAAGTTTAAAGTTGCACGTGCGAGAGCACGCCGCACTATTAAACGCAGTAAACGCACGTCTTGGAGGCAGTATGTATCTAGATTAAATTCTAGATCATCTGTCAAAAAGACTTGGGATATGGTGCGTAAAATTAGTGGCAAAAACTCTTCACTAAGTGTTGGGCATTTGAATACTGATAATGGCGTTGTTTCATCTAAACCAGACATAGCAAATGTCTTAGCAGATACCTTTGCAAAGAAATCCTCCTCTGCTAATTATTCGTCAGAATTTCAAAAACATCAAGAACAAAAAGAAAAAGTTAATTTGAATTTTAAATCCAAAAATACAGAGCATTATAATAAAGAATTTACTCTTAAGGAGCTTAAAACAGCCCTTAAGAAATGCCATGATACTGCAGTTGGGTGTGATGACATCCACTACCAGTTCTTGAAGCATTTACCACACCAATCCCTTCAGTGTTTACTTGATATCTTTAACAGTGTTTGGAAAACGGGAATACTTCCAGCCTCGTGGCGGGAAGCTATTGTCATTCCAGTACCCAAACCTGGTAAAGATTCAGATAATCCTTCAAATTACCGGCCTATAGCCTTAACAAGTTGTGTTTGTAAAACCATGGAAAGAATGGTCAATGACCGTCTTGTATGGTTTCTTGAGAAAAACAAACTTATTACGTCCGCCCAAAGTGGCTTTCGTAAGCAAAGAAGCACTCTCGATCATTTAGTTCGCTTCGAGACTTTTATACGAGAAGCTTTTATCAAGAAAGAACACGTTGTTTCAGTCTTTTTTGATTTAGAGAGTGCATATGATACCACATGGAAGTATGGAATCATGAATGACCTCCATGATTTCGGTATACGAGGTCGCCTTGCTTATTTCATTTCTGCATTTTTGGATGAACGGCAATTTAGAGTCAGGGTTGGAGATACGCTCTCTGATCCTCATGAACAGGAGATGGGTGTCCCCCAGGGCTCCATTCTTTCTGTTACACTTTTTAGTGTTAAAATCAACAATATTATTAAGGCTACTTGCCCTGGTATTGAATATTTTCTTTACGTTGATGACTTTTGTATTTGTTATCGTTCAAAACATATGCATACCATCGAACGACAGTTACAACAGGTTTTAAATAACCTGAGTAAATGGTCGAATGAAAATGGTTTTAAATTTTCTAAAACCAAGACAAAATGTATGCATTTCTGTAAATCCAGAAAACTCCATCCCGATCCAGAACTCACTTTGGACGGGATCCGAATTGAAGTTGTCCAAGAATTTAAATTTCTGGGTCTTTTATTTGACTCTAAATTATCGTTCATCCCGCACATTGAATATCTGAGCAATAAGTGTAAGAAAGCTCTGAATCTTTTACGCGTTGTCTCCAGTATGGACTGGGGCGCAGACAAAAAAGTTTTATTACGTCTTTATAGATCTCTTGTGAGATCGAAATTGGATTATGGATGCGTTGTTTACGGCTCTGCCCGTCAATCTTACTTACGCAAACTTGATTCAATACACAATCAAGGTCTACGTATTGCGTTGGGCGCATTTAAAACATCGCCAATTAATAGTCTCTATGCTGAAGCAAACGAACCATCTTTAAACTTACGTCGAAAGAAATTGTCTATGGATTACTATTTGAAATTGAAATCAAATCCAGATAATCCTACACATGATTCTGTTTTTGAACCTCTTTACGAAGAGGACTTCAAAAAGAAGGAATCAGAAATTCCACCCTTTAGTTTACGTTGTAAAGCTGACATAGAATCTCTAGATTTCGATCTAGATGATGTGGCCGAACATAAAGTTCCAGATGTTCCTTTGTGGACGTCTAAAAGTCCCACCTTTATTTATGATCTAGCTTCAACTAAAAAATCTGAAACTGATCAAGTTGTATTTAAAACTAAATTCCTTGAAATACAGGAAAAACACATTATGCACTTTCAAATTTATACAGATGGGTCTAAAAATGAAGAAAAAGTTGCTTCAGCTGCCATCTTGGATGGTTACAAATATCAGTATCGTCTGCCTGATAATTCATCCATTTTCTCTGCCGAGCTCAAGGCTATTGACCTTGCGCTCGAGCACATTATTGAAAATGGTTATTGGCGTTACATTATTTTCACTGACTCTTTATCTAGTATGCAAGCGCTGGAACACGAGAAAACGGACAACCCTATCATAGTTAAACTTCTTGAAAAGCTGTCTCGTATCTATGCTGCTGATGAAGATACTGATATTGTCTTTTGCTGGCTTCCAAGCCATTGTGGTCTACGTGGCAACGAAGAGGCAGATAGGGCTGCCAAGGACGCATTGTCACTAGATGTTTTACCTTTTAAAGTTCCTTTTACTGATTTTAAACCTCTAATTAATACTTTTATCCACAATGTGTGGCAGAACTGTTGGAGTGACCAGGCAAATCAACGAAATAAATTATTTTCGATTAAACCTTCACTTGGTGAATGGCTGCCAGGTCTTCGGTCTGACCGCCGCGAAGAATTAGTTTTGGCCAGATTGCGAATCGGTCATACTCATTTGACCCATTCGCACCTATTAAAGAACGAGGTAGAACCACAGTGTATTCCTTGTAATGAGACACTTACTGTCCAACATCTACTCATTGATTGTGTAGATCTTGCCATCATAAGAAACAGGCACTTTCACGTTGATAATTTGAAATCGTTATTTGATACCGTGAGGCCTGAGTCGATTTTTAACTTTCTTAAAGAGTGTAATCTCTTTAGAAAGATTTAGCTCTTTTTATTATAGTCTGTGATATTTGATCTGTGATACTTTAGTTACGTTTAATATTCTATATTTATTTGTTCTGTGGATTTTCCGGTCGAGTGGACTCGGACATGGGTGTTCTCTGATCTGGGAGGAGCCCATGTCTATTCGTCCTCACATCGGATTATTCATGGTTCATGGTTGTTTTTGTCTAGTTTTAATATTGTGTTATAATACTAGTATGGATTAATTTTATACAAGGTAACATTATCTATCCTTGAATTAGATATATAGTCACTATAATTTACCTTTCTGGATGTTTATGTAACTATATACATATCAGTAATGTTGTATACATCCAGGTATGTGTTGCTGTTGCGCCCAATATGACCTTAGTAGTCGACGGGCCTTAAAACACTATTCATTCATTCATTCCAGTATGCCAGGAATCTTCTGACTGGTGCTAGGCTGCCAGCTTCGAAATCCATCTCCTGTTCAATGGTGCCAATATCTACTTCAGTGAGGGCTTTCATTTCATCTGCTTGTGATAGGGCTAGGGACATGGGTGTTATAGGTGTTGATTGTTGGCAGTTGCTGAGAGTCTGTTTTATAGGCTTGTCCATGGATTTTGATTGTATTTTGGAGATGTCTTTAACAGCGTTTTCTGCAAACCGAAATTCCAGGGGGAGAATGTCTGCCGCAACCTCCATGGCTTCGAGGCGAAGGTACATACAAAGCTTCGAGGCGAAGGTACATACAAACCAAAATGGTCGACATTAAATGGCTGATCACTTTAGGACTCAATTTATCAACCTGTAATTCATCTTAGAGGAAGACTTTCGATTTGTATGCTGCAAAATGATTATTGTTTAAGGTAGGAGCATTATAAGCAGGAAAAAAATCTTACTATCTTTCCTCAATCCTTTCGCGCTAGTCTGTTTAAACTGGTACCCCGTCTTCTCTATAGGCGCGTGCGATTTAGGCCAGAAGTTGTCTTCTGGAAGAAGAAGAGCTAGTCTGGTTCCCGCCTGTTCTACTTCTACTTCTACTTCATACTGCTTCACAATCAAGCGTGATTATTCTAAGCAGGCGCGTTGTCTGGGAATAGAGGTTAAAAAAGTTAGGTGCATTTGAAAAATAGGATGTACAGATAAAAACAAGTTACAGCTCTAGTTAAAATAGTGACAAGAAGATAAGAGATAAAAGATAAAAGTACTTATTAGTATAAGACTTTATAATGGGAATGAAGCTGCCCAGATTGCTGACTGCTGACGTTTGATAATTGCCAGTTAGCGTATCAAGATCGGAACATGTCGAGAAAAAACATACACTAAGAAAGTCCAACAATTAACACAGACTTTTTGTCTGTAAAAAACAGGTTACAGCAGTCAGCAATCTGATATCTATTACGAGTTTAATCAGCCAATCACAGTCTTGAATAATTGGGGAATACCAATTACGTCACCACTGTGACCAGCCGAGCGACACTCGGCTATTCCGTAGATCTACCGAATGATGCCGAGTGTTGTATTTGTTTGAATTTCAATCAATCGGTTATCTCCGTGAAAGCAAATCGTTACCCGATTTAACAGACCATTGCATCAATCCGTAAATCGTAAATGACAACTCGAAGGTGTTTGTTTTCTTTTCAAACCGGCAAACGAGTAAATCCACTGCTGAGCATATCGTAACTGTAGGCGATTTTTGCCGATATTCGTTCTGAAGTGGCCCTACCCCTGCGAAATGAGGTTCATGAAATCATGCACTTTTCATGCCAAACATGAATTATTCATGAACTGACCTTAAACAGTTCCTGATTCCTGTTCATGAACGTTTGGAGATGAACTATCCCTGAAACAGGTTCATGAATAGTTCATGGATAAATGAAGAATGAAGACAACAAGTCATAAAATCTTCCAAGTTTGAATGAACTGATTAAGAACTGTTGATGAATCCAATAAAGTTCTTGATTGGATCATAAGATGTCCGTATTGTGCAATAAGAACTCATTAAGAACTCCTAAAGAATCTGGTGCAGTTTGAAAAAGACATAAACTGATCATGAATCAATCATGGATTATTTAAATGAACTGATAAAGAATTGTTTATGAATCCAATGAAGTTCTTAATCAGCTCATAAGATGTCCATATTGAGCATAAAGAACAGATAAACCCATTACCACACAGTAACTCTTTTTGACTCCCTACAAGCTAATGGCAAACATTGTGGAAAACGAAGAAATTGCTTGTCCCACAATGTTTTCTACCAAGAAAGACCAAAAAATGTTAAATTTTGTTCAATGGAAATTGTTAGTCTGCAACACCTATGAGTTTGGACTAGGCTAAAATTGTGTTGTTTGGTAATGGGTTAAGAACTCCTAAAGAATCTGGTACAATTTGAAAAAAAAAAACATGATAAATAATCAGACCCAGTTTTGTAAATATTCTTAATGTGTCCATTTTGAAAAAATATATGAACTGATCATGAATTGATAAAGGATTGTTACAGTTCTTAAAATGCTCTTAAAATGTTCATGATCTCCCAGTCTAATTAGCTCACCTGAGCACGAAGTGCTCAAGGTGAGCTATTGTGGTCGCTTTTTGTCCGTCGTCCGTCCGTCTGTCCGTCCGTCCGTCTGTCCGTCCGTCTGTCCGTCCGTTCACAATTTCTTTAAACATCTTCTCCTCCTATATCAATGGGCCAATTTTTACCAAACTTGGCAGGAATGTTCCTTGGGTGACCCTTCTCAAAACTTGTTCGCGGTTTTTTGATTCGTCAAAAAATGTGGGCGTGGCAGGGCGGGGCTTATCAGACTAAGAGAAATCATAAGAAAATTCTTTAAAAATCAACCATTGGGCCAATTTGAACCAAACTTGGCAGGAATGTGCCTTGAGTCACTCTTCTCAAAATTTATTCACACATTTTTAGATTTGTCAAAAAATGTGGCCGTGGCAGGGAGAAAGGGGCTTATTGACTTAGAGAAAGCATAAGAAAATTCTTTAAAAATCAACCATAGGGCCCAATTGAACAAGACTTTGCAGGAATGTTCCTTTAGTCACTCTTTACAAAATTTGTTCACAAATTTTTACATTAGTCAAAAAATGTGGCCGTGGCAGGGAGAAAGGGGTTTATCGGCTTAGAGAAATCAGAAGAAAATTCTTTAAAAATCAACCATTGGGCCCCAATTGAAGCAGACTTGGTAGGAATGTGCCTTGAGTCACTGTTTTCCAATTTATTCACAATTGTTTACATTTGTCAAAAAACATGGCCGTGGCAGGGAGAAAGGGGCTTATCAGACTAAGAGAAATCATAAGAAAATTCATTAAAAATCAACCATAGGGCCCAATTGAACCAGACTTTTCAGGAATGTTCCTTAAGTCACTGTTTTCAAAATTTGTTCACAAATTTGTACATTTGTCAAAAAATGTGGCAGTGGCAGGGAGAAAGGGGCTTATCGGACTTAGATAAATCAGAAGAAAATTCTTTAAAAATCAACCATTGGGCCCTATTGAAGCAGACTTGGTAGGAATGTGTCTTGAGTCACTATTTTCAAATTTATTCACAATTTTTTACATTTGTCAAAAAATATGGCCGTGGCAGGGAGGAAGGGGCTTATCGGACTTTAAGAAATCATAAGAAAATTCTTAAAAAATCAACCATATGGCCAATTTTAATCAAACTTGGAAGGAGTGTTCCTTGCGTCTCTCTTCTCAAAGTTTGTTCACAAATTTTTACATTTGTCAAAAAATGTGGGCGTGTCGGGGAGGAAGAGGCTTATCGGAAAAGAGAAATCATCAGAAAATTCTTTAAAAATCAACCATTGGGCCAATTTGAAAGAAACCTAGCTGGAAAGTTCCTTGAGTGACTCGTTTCAAAATTGTATCTTGTAATTTTTATTTCCTTAAAAAGTATTTTGGTATGGCAGGGTAAGGGAAATTCCGTGCATTGAAAATTATACTGTACTGTGGGTTGTAATGGAGATACTTACTTTTCTTCTAAACTGTTTGGCCTAGAACCTTGAAATTTTGTGTAAGACCTAATTTCATGAATGGCTTCCAGAATACAAGAAGCTGAAGATAAGAGGAGATATTTGGAAAGCTTTTACTATTTCTCTTATCTATTTCTGTTATCAATATCTTTGGCTGGCCCCGTTTTATCTTATGTAAACAAATAAGAAGGGATTATAAGCCTAGCTTATCAGATGGTTTGTCCTCATTTACTATATACTTTCAAATCACATACCAAATCTTGCTTATAATATCATAAAATAATCAATTTTAACAGATCAGTATGCTTTGAAAATTAGCCCTATGTTGTATATTGCAAAATAATGAAATAATTATTGAAAAAAACTCAACCATTATGATAATTTATACCCAACTTTACAGGATCGATTGGAACAAAATTTTTACTTAATTGTTTCCAAACAGAAAGTCCTTATAAGTTTCATGCCTTTGAATTTGACAAAATTGCCATTATCACTCTTGTCATCTTGATTCAGGTGAGCGAATTAGGACCATCATGGTCCTCTTGTTTATGTTCCAGTCTATGACATGTGCTTTAGAAAATAATGGAGGGAATTTTGCTTGTCTGACCATTTTTCAAGAATTATGGTTTTGAGCAGAATTATCATAAATATTGTTAGTTATTATCAAGTGATTAAGGAGCTCACTAACTGATAGAACCAAGGAAGGCAACCTTGGTAAGTGTTCTTTAGACTAAATATAACAAATTCAAATGTTCATTTTCACCATTCCCCACCCACATAATTATCCTGTATAATGAATATTATCATTTTGCTTCTACAAATAGGAATCATTGATTTTTAATGGCCTGTTACTTGTCACAGTTCTGAAACTACTTGTTCTACTTAAAGTTTTTCTAGTTTTGTTCTGTCAGCAACATATTTGTACAAATTGTTTTGTAAGTATTTTTATATGGCCTTGACATGTTTTCAAAAAGAAGTTAATGAACTGATCTTGTTGAGTTCATGAATTTTTGTCTTTAAAGAGTTCATGAACATTTCATGATCTTTTTAAAAGAAAATAATTTCGTTTCTGGGACAGTTCATGAACTTTTATTCTCATGAACTGTTAAAGAATTGTTTCAAACAGAATTCCATTTGTCTCATTTGCACTTCACTTCTTGGACATGAACAGTTCATGAACTCATGTTCATGAAAAGCACCTGAACAGTTCTTGTTTGAGAGTTCATTACAAGTTCATGAACAGTTCATTATCTTATCACACATTCTCAAGAAAGAACTAATCAAGAATTTTTCATGGATAAGAGTTCATGAATTGTTCATGTTCAAGATGTGAAGTGCAAATGAGACAATAGATTTCTATTTGAAAAAATCCTTGAATGGTTCATAAGAAGAAAAGTTCATGAACTGTCCATGAAAAGAAGAAAAAATATTTTCCTTAAAAAAGTTCAAGAAATGCTCATGAACCGTTTAAGGACAAAAATTCATGAATTCAACTAGACCAGTTCATGAACTCAGATTTTAAGAACTGATCAAGAATTGTCTCATTTGCAGTTCATGGGCTAGTTAAGAACTTTTCATGGTCAAATATGCCGAGCCCGGATAGCTCAGTCGGTTACGTCGGAGTCTGTCAATCCAGGGGTCTCGAGTTCGAACCCCGGCTCGGCCAGTATCCATTCTGACATTTGACAAAAGTCATTTGTCTCTCACCAATGGGTGTGAATCATCTATGTGAGAGAGCAGCTGGAGGCTCGGTTTGGATATTGTGGTTGTACTGGTGCGAGAAATACCAGGAACCCACGGTTAGGTGCTCCAGCCGCCGCGATATGACCCTGGTAGTTGAAAACGGCGTAAAACCCCAATAAACTCAATTCATGGTCAAATGGAAATGAATTACCCATGAATTGTTCATGGGTAATTCATGAACAGTACCTCTTCATTTCGCAGGGGTACAGACAAAGATAGCATACGATGGTAATATTGTTCAGAAAAAAAAACCCTCGATGGTCAGAAACATACCGCGGTTAGATGGCCTCGAACCCGAAAATGAAAGTGGGTCGTTCCGGTGGGTTATTCCTGTTTACTTCAGTCCTTTCTCGAACAAGAACGTAAATACGCCCTGCCTCAAAAAATTATCTGGAAATACGCATTGGAAAAAATTCTGAGGGGTAAGTACCCCTTGCCTCAAAAAATTATCTGGAGCTCTGTCATCAGCAGTTTCATCTGTATTTATACGTCGCAGTACCCACTTCTGGTTTTAACGCGACGGGGGGAGTGCGCGATTAGATTTTATGAATCATTTGAAGTGTCCAGGGCTGATTTGAATGCCCCTACTGTTTTAGCGCAAACTGCTTCTTCTGGTATTTTTTATGCTCCCCGAAAAAATTTCGGGGGAGCATATAGTCGCCATGCTGTCCGTCCGTCTGTGTGTCCGTCCGTCCGTCCGTCCGTGCGTAAACAATTTTCAAACATCTTCTCCAAAACTACTGGACCGATTTCAACCAAACTTCACATGAATCATCCTTGCACGAGTCTCTATTGACTTCACATGAATCATCCTTGCACGAGTCTCTATTGAATTCCTTCAAAAGAATGAAATCTGTGCAGAACTTGAATTTTAATTAATTTAATTGAAAAATTCGAAAAATCTTTAAAAATTCTTCTTCTCCAAAACTACTTGACCAATTTCAACCAAACTTCACAGGAATTTTCCTTGCATAAATGTCTACCAAATTCCTTCAAAAGAATTAAATCCGCGTTGAACTTGAATTTTAATTAATTTAATTAATTTAAAATTTCGAAAAATCTTTAAAAATTCTTCTTCTCCAAAACTACTGGACCAATTTCAACCAAACTTCACAGAAATATTCCTTGTATGAATCTCTTCTTAATTCCTTCAAAAAGATAAATTCTGTGTATAACTCTAATTTTAATTTATTTAATTGAATTTAATTTTCGAAAAATCTTCAAAAATTCTTCTTCTCCACCCCACTGGACCAATTTTAACCAAACTTCACAGAAATCTTTCTTGCATAAATCTCTACCAAATTCCTTCAAAAGAATAAAATTCGTGCAGAACTTGAATTTTAATTAATTTAATTGAATTAAATTTTCGAAAAATCTTTAAAAATTCTTCTACTCCAAAACTACTGGACCTATTTCAACCAAACTTCACAGAAATCTTCCTTGTATGAATCTCTTCTTAATTCCTTCAAAAAGACAAATTCTGTGTGTAACTTAAATTTTAATTAATTTAATTGAATTAAATTATGGAAAAATCTTAAAAAATTCTTCTTCTCCAAAACTACTGGACCAATTTCATCCAAACTTTACAGAAATGATCCTTGCATGAATCTCTTCTTAATTCCTTCAAAAAAATAAATTCTGTGTAGAACTTAAATTTTGATTAATCAAATTAAATTAATTTTTCGAAAAATCTTCTTTTCCAAAACTACGGGACCAATTTAAACCAAACTTCACATGAATCTTCCTTGTATGAATCTCCTCCAAATTCCTTAAAAAAAGTAATTTCTGTGTAGAACTTGAATTTTGATAAATTTAATTAAATTGAATTTTCAAATCTCTTCCAAATTCCTCCACGATCGGAGAAGAAGCTTGGCCGCTGTGGGCTAGGCTTATTTTTCGCTATATGAAACATAGTGTAATTTTAAGAAAATTTTAAAAACATTTCTGCTCCTTAATCACTTATTGGATTTCATTTTGGTGAGGCATGAATCTTCTTTGAATAGACCTCTATTGTATTCCTTGAAGAAGTTCGTGGTCTAAATGTCTAAAAGCCAGTGGAGCGATACAGGGCCATCTTGGCCCTATTGTTCCTGTTTCTTAACATTTTCTCTTCATTTACCGCGTAACAACACCAAGAGTTTTGAAAATTTGTTTTTGACAACCTAATGATTTATGATAAAACATTTAAGTGAATCCACATTAAATACTTTCTCAATAAAATCAAGTAATGGAACAAATTGCCAATTGGCAATGAAAGACTTCATCAGAAAGTAGGCAGTGGAGAATGCTTGTTCTAGAACAGTCTCTGACTTATTCTTTCCTCGTAACCTCTTCGTGGAAATAGGACGATTTTTGGAGTAATTATTTTCTCTGAGCATCAGTATAGATTTCGCTGCTACTGTGTGTCTTTATTGTATCCACCTTAAAGTGACATTTCACATTTATTTCATTTTTTAAAAATATGTCTTGATGCAAAGATTGTTTATTCTAATGCGTAGAAATGCTAACAGTTTTCTGAAGTTGTTATTTATAAGCGAAAAATACGCCTTTAAAGTTGAGACAGAAATGAAGAATTCTATATAAATCAGAACTGTTGTCCACAACAATTTGTTTAATTTTAGCACAAATATATATATTTCTCGTAAACGGTTCAATATTTTGGCTTGAAATTTTCAGAATTTCCATAAGAATACATGCTCTTTCAGATAGAATAAATGTAAAATTTATGTAAAAATAATCGTGAAATGTCACTTTAAACCTTACACTCGCAGATGAGGCAAATGTTTCTGATTGATTATGTCGATGCTTTCTCTGATGTTTTCTACAAATAACACAATACATCTCCTCGCCCTCGACATAACACAACCACCAATTATCCCGTTTCAGCCAAGAGTGTTGAAATTTCGTTGGGCGAATCCTGAAGGAGATATTTATACTTCGCTGGTCTTGACAGAAGTTTCTACTGGTCTTGGCAGGAAGGATTGGTTCTGTGGCTGGCTGATTTTGAAGGTCGGGAATATTTGTTTGTTAAGATGGCTCTGTCATCAGACTCCTGATTTGAAGTAAAACGAAAATATGACCAATTTGAAGCCAGAAATTGACAATGTATACTGCAGATATTGATTTTTCTTAATTTAGCTTAGAGATTTAGGGTACACATTAAAACTGCCTCAAGATCTATATGTAACCCGGTGTAATAAATAATAACTCTGGGTTTAGTTTTTTGCTGTGTTTATATTGTATATAAGAACAAGGATCGCTTAAGTTGCAGAATACTGAGATATAATGATAAATACGTCTCGAACGTCCAAGAAGGTATCGTCTTTCCTCTAACGAGGTCTATGGAAGAGTGCTGGGCGGAATGGTTAAGAGGCGAGAAAACGTGTAAGTATTCACAGCATAAGCGTGCAGGAATGCAGGGAAGTGAAGACATCTCAGAAATCACAACTTTTTCACTCTTTCTCGCTTATGAATAAACATGAGCCCGTGAATATGAACATGTAATGAATGAAATGACCCTTCCTAAATATATTTCTCTTTTCTTTTAAATCAATTACTTGATTGCTCTTGATCGAGTTTGTTTTTCAGAAGTAGAAGTTTTTAGAAAGTCTTCTTTTTCTCTCCCCCTTTTTTGTCGCATCATTCTTTATTGTAAACAATTTCTTCCTAAGCCAATTACGTTCCACATCGATGTGCTCTGCCAAATCTTTTAAAGTGTGTTCTTTGTCTTTTAAATTACTTAAGTTCAACAAGATGTATTGTATGTAAAGCAGGTTGAGTTAAAACCAGAATTACTCAGAAATAAAAAATTCGTCTACGCTACACTGATGTATATACATTCATTATGATGGCATCTCGTATGCTGATGATCGTTTGAAAGTGTCCCCCATACTCTGTCTTCTAGTCCGCTGAGCTGCCTGACATCAACGGTTGATGGAGCGTCGAAACGGTCCGGCAGAACTAGTCTTCTAACCTCCACATCAAAGCTGAATGAGTAAGTACCCTGTCCGTGGTACACAGCCTCTCGTTACACAATCTTAACGTTTCATATGCAGCAAACGCTGCTGAGAAGAGACAAAAGTACAAAGAGACATGCCAAAGCGCCATTTTTGGTTTCGCAGTTAAACAGGAAGTTGTTGTTGACAATCGCCCGGTGTCACTCTGCATCGATTTTTACTAATTCAATCGAATGCAGGGATAACTCGAATCAATAATGGATAAAGCTCTTTAATTCAATATCAATAAAGGAAGGTCATGAACATTGTTAATTGCTTGTATGTAACAGAAATATCCAAACATTTCTATACTTTTAGACGTGAAAACTTAATGCGACTTCCTCGTGATGGAGATAGCCTCTGTCGACATGTGCTGCGTGCCAACTACTTGACCTATCTCGTGCGTCAACCTGCCGTGAAGCACTATCCATCTCCACTCGGACATGGATTGGAGTTTGAGGTTGGCCGGTGTCGCCTATATACATCCTACTCCCCCGGTTACGTTGCCTGCACTCGAAGAAGCTTCTGGAAATCTGTCAATCCAGGGGTCGTGAGTTTGAACCTCGGCTCGGCCTGTACCCATTCTTACATTTGACTGAAAGGACAATAACCCGTGTTTACAAAAAGGGAAAAGGGTAGTTTTGGTATCAGTTCTTTGGTATTATCTGGCTTACTCTTTGTATAGTTGACCAATCGCAGCCGAATCCCGATAGCTCAAACGATCCAAAGGTTGCGAGTTCGAACTCATCTCCGCCATTCTAACATTTGATAAAATTCATTTGTTTCTTGCAAATGGATGTGAATCATCCATATTATGACAGCAGGTGTTGTCTCAGTTTAGATATTGTGGTGATACTGGTGATGGAAATAACAGGAACTCCACGATAAGGTGTTTCAGCAGCCGTGATATGACCATAGCAGTTGAAAACGGCGTAAAACCCAAACAGATCAAATCAAAGTTATTAATTCTTAAGCAAAATACGTCAGTGTAAATTCGTCACAGCTTGGGCCGTTTCAATACCTTAGCCTCTGGCTTCACTATGTCTCACCCACCAATGGGTTTGAAATCGTTAATCTAAGTGGGCGAGCAGCTGGAGGCTCGGTAAGGGTGTTGTGGTAGTACTGGTTTGAGAAACAACAGGAATCAATGGGTAGGTGCTCCAGTCGCCGCGCTATGACCTGGCAGTTGAAAAGGGCGTTAAACCCCAATAAACTCAAACGCATTCACCATGTCTTAATTCGTGACCCGTCACGCTAAAAGGATGTATGAAAAATATCGACCCGAGTCAGTCTGCGCGGACTTCACTTTTATCTACTTTTCCGAATCTGGACTGTTTTCCCTATCTTACTAAATTATCATTTTTCACGTACTGGATCTGGTTGGCCCACTCTGAGTCTGACAAGATTGTCATAAAGTGGATTTTTTACTCCTGATAAGGTACCTTTTAGCGTGACGGGTCAAATTTGGTAACATTCGGGAAAACGCCGAGTATCATCTCTAGAAGTCAGGGGTATCCTGATCTTGGGGAACCCATGTCCTTTCGTGCTCACATGTTGTTATTTTGCTTAGATTTCATCTGTTGTATAGGATATCGTATTTTTATCATATCCCCTCTAGATGTTTATGTAGTGAGTTAACGTGAGTGCGCCCAATATGACCTTAGTTGTCGACGGGCCATAAAACTCGATTTATTCATTCATTAAAACTATGTTTATACGTCTAATACAATTATGACACAAAAAAGGATGTGCTATCTTATTTCCGTTGTGGTCCATGATCAGTTGTGATAAGAGTTGTGGGGCTTTTGGAGTCTTTGGACTTGTTTTGGGAATGTCGTCATGTTATTTTCGGGGAAAGCCATGTGAAGATCGCTAAGACTCTCATTAGTCGTGTTGACGGATTTCGGGCTGAATGAAGGCCTCGACTGCTTGTTCATTTCTAACGGACCATCCCCTATATATCTAATTGAATTCCTCAGCACAGAAATATACAAAATTATCTAAAATTATCTAAATTAATCAATACTATTATCATAACACAATATAAAAACTGGACAAAAACAACCATGAACCATGAATAATCCGATGTGAGGACGAATAGACATGGGCTCCTACCATTGTCCCGGTCGAGCTGAAAAATATGTTTTGGAAAATAATAAGTTGCGTTCATTCTTTGTCCTAGTATTGTGTTTACAGATTGACATGATTGAGCGTTACCTGTATAAGCATGGTAAAACTCAATCATGTCAATCTGCAAACATAATACACTGCACAGGCTGACACAAAGGTCTATTTCCGGGATTGTGTGTGGTTTTTTCTTAATACTTTTTAATTGAAATGTTCCATAATTTGTCCCTAATTCTATACGGGTCATAATCTTCAAACTTTGATTTCAGTATCTTCCGTTTTATTAGCTCACCTGAGCTCAACGAGCTCAAGGGGAGCTCTTAGGGTCAGTCACTATCCGGCGTCCGTCGTCCGTTGTGCGTTGTGCGTCGTGCGTCGTCAACAATTTCTATCAACATCTTCTCCTCCTCAACCATTGGGCCAATTCTTTCCAAACTTGGCAGAAATGTTCCTTAGGTGACCCTTTTCAAAACTTGTTCGTGAATTTTTGATTCGTCAAAAAATGTGGGCGTGGCAGGGCGGGGCTTATCAGACTTAAAGAAATCATTAGGAAATTCTTCAAAAATCTTCTCCTCCTCAACCACCGGGCCAATTCTTTCCAAACTTGGCAGAAATGTTCCTTGGGTGACCCTTTTCAAAACTTGTTCATGAATTTTTGATTCGTCAAAAATTGTGGGCGTGGCAGGGCGGGGCTTATCAGACTTAAAGAAATCATTAGGGAATTCTTCAAAAATCTTCTCCTCCTCAACCACTAGGCCAATTATTTCCAAACTTGGCAGAAATGTTCATTGAGTGACCCTTTTCAAAACTTGTTCGTGAATTTTTGATTCGCCAAAAATTGTGGGTGTGGCAGGGCCGGGCTTATCGAACTTAGAGAAATCATGTGAAAAATCTTTAAAAATCAATTATCAGGCCAATTTGAATCAAGCTTGGCAGAAATGTCCCTTGAGTGACTGTTTTCAACACATGCTCATGAATTTTTGATTCGGTGAAAATTGTGGGCGGGCCAGGGCGGGGCTTATCAGACTTCGAGAAATCGTAAGATAGTTATTCAAAAATCTTCTTCTCCTTAACCATTGGGCTGATTCTTACCAAACTTGAAAGGAATGTTTATTGGGTGACCCTTTTCAAAACTTGTTCGTGAATTTTTGATTTGTCAAAAATTGTGGGCGTGGCAGGGCGGGGCTTATCAGACTAAAAGAAATCTTTAGGTAATTCTTCAAAAGTCTTCTCCTCCTCAACCACTTGGCCAATTCTTTCCAAACTTGGCAGATGTGTTTATTTGGTGACCCTTTTCAAAACTTGTTCGTGAATTTTTGATTTGTCAAAAATTGTGGGCGTGGCAGGGCGGGGCTTATCGGACTTAGAGAAATCATGTGAAAAATCTTTAGAAATCAATTATCAGGCCAATTAGAATCAAGCTTGTCAAAAATGTCCCTTGAGTGACTGTTTTCAACACATGCTCGTCAAAAAATGTGGGCGTGGCAGGGCGGGGCTTATCAGACTTAAAGAAATCATTAGGAAATTCTTCAAAAATCTTCTCCTCCTCAACCATTGGGCCAATTCTTTCCAAACTTGGCAGAAATGTTCCTTGGGTGACCCTTTTCAAAACTTGTTCATGAATTTTTGATTCGTCAAAAATTGTGGGCGTGGCAGGGCAGGGCTTATCAGACTTCGAGAAATCGTAAGATAATTATTCAAAAATCTTCTCCTCCTTAACCACTGGGCTAATTATTACCAAACTTGAAAGGAATGTCCCTTGGGTGACCCTTTTCAAAACTTGTTCGTGAATTTTTGATTTGTCAAAAATTGTGGGCGTGGCAGGGCGGGGCTTATCGGACTAGGAGAAATCATGTGAAAAATCAATGGGGGGTATGATTACTTTCATTGATATTCTAGTTTACAATAATTTAATTTGACATAATACTGACATATATTTTTGTTTACAACAAAATTTATATTGTACACAATCAAATACATGAAGAATTCAGGTGAGCGATATCAGTGCCTTTCAGGCACTCTTGTTAATGGAATTGAAACCTTTTTGCTCGTCGTTCAGCTTTTATCAAGGTCATCCGAAAACAGGTCTTTAAGACTTTCGGTGTCACTCTCAGACCAAAAAGTCCGGGACGAGGAAGAGCTCTGAGATAGAGGCAGCCCCGCCACCCACTCCGAGGTCCTGTCCGGGCACACCTCCGGACTCTTGTCAGGCCGAACAACAGAAGTGCCAGACGTAGAGGGCACAGGTGTAGCAGTGTACAACTCCGACGGCCGATCAGCATTTTGACTTTGCAGCTCTTCGCTGCGTCTGCGCCCATAAAACGTGAAAGATGCCACTGTGTTGGCCGCCTGCGTCGCCCCATGTGCCAAGTTATAGTAAGACCTCTCAGTCTGTGCTTTGTGGCACAGTTGGCGAGACGTATTAGCGGCGTTGGCCGGATCATACAGATGCGCGAGGGTGGCCAACCTCTTGCGATTTAAAGTAGAGTTGAATTTTCCGTACCTAGCACGGAAGCCAGTCTTATGCCACACCGCGTTAAACATTCTCGACACGTTTGTTGATTTTAAGGTCGTTCCTTTCTCTGTACAGAAGACGTTTGTCGACCCTAGTAACTCGGCTATTGAAACTAAGTTGACTTAGGCAGAATACGTGAAGGGATTCACAGATAAATAGGCGACCCCGGACAGGGAAGTCTTATGGCTCGCTACCGTGATTACTTTCCTTGGGCCGGATTCTAACTGTATCTCCTCTGCGTCGAGGACCTCTTCGCACAGTAAGTTGGCTATTGCCCCTGCCCGGGCGCCCGACTCAACCATTAACACTGAGGCCAGGAATTTGCTTAAAGCAATCATCCTCTTGGGCATCGTTTCTGTCACCGTCATTTCCTTGATTGCGCTTAGGATCAACGGATTATTCGACCATTCAGCAAGATCCATTTTTTCAATTTGTGATTTGTTACTCCGCATCACTTTATGCTGTCGGACAACGCGTTCACGATGGAATGTCTTTTGGAGTCCAACAATTTCAAGCGATACGTCGCGGAACTGTGCGGAAGAAATTTTACGGACCTTTACTAAGAACCGGGAGAAGGACTTATAAATCGTAATGAAACCTAAAATTGAGCCAGGCTGTTGCCCCTTGTCTTTCAAATTGTCTAAATATGTGCATAGAATTTCTGAATTCAAGTACTTCTTGAACTGGGCAAATGTCCCCAAATAAATCAGGTATTTTTCGATCCGGAGGGCATACTCCCTGGCCCTGTAAAGGGGGTACAGCCCTCCGGCCGAGGACTGCAGATGTTCGGAATATCTTTTGGTAATTATGGACCGATAACCGTCGATTGTCTTCCTGTCAAGGGGAAAGCCCCTGAAGCGTTCGGTCTGCGGACTCAAACCCCGTCGTCTTAGCACCTATACAAGTTTGTGAAATAGTACTGAGGGTCGCGTTTGTTGATTTAACAACATATCACAATCTGGATCATAATCAATATTGGAACAAATAAGGCCGGCCACTTATGATGGCGCAGGAATGGGGTTTTCCACGGTTACGGGGTCTTGAAGACTTATGCCCACATATACCTCTTCAAAATTCCCTGATAAGTGTGGTCCACAGTCGAAATTGTTTATTGTACTAATTGATTCTCTTTCTTCATTTGATAAGTCTTCCCAAAATAGCTGGAATAGTTCTTCAATGTACTCTTTTAGTAACACATTGATTTTCTTCTCAGTCGCCACTCTTTGAGAGATAGTCTTCTTAATATTCTTCGAAATCTTTTTTTCCACACTCTGTACTTGTACATAAAGATAAACCGTCATATAAATGACTATTTTATAATTTATCCAGACAGGTATCACTGCTTTTGTCTTTCATGTCCTTTAAACTAAGAATCCATTCTTTCTAATCCTTGCCTCTGACAGCATATACTTCATAGACACCTCCATGTTTGCTCGTTTGGAGAGTCGTGTTTGATTCCTCCTGTAATTTATCTTGTATCTGCATATACGCCACACACTTACTCGTTTCATCACTTTCGTGAGTCGTGTTTGATTCCTCCTGTAATTTATCTTGTATCTGCATATACGCCACATACTTACTCGTTTCATCACTTTCGTGAGTCGTGTTTTATTCCTCCTGTAATTGATCTTGTATCTGCATATACGCCACACACTTACTCGCTCATTTCGTATTCTGTTAAGGGAAGATATGAATGGGTGGTAGGTCAGACAGGGTCTTACCACAGTTTAAACATACTTTACATTACATTGTTTTACGTGATGAATACCTAAACCTTCACTTAATAATTTCATAATACACTCTCTGGTGCTTGTTGTATATTTATCTCCAGGATTTTCAAGGAGATTTGAAGTAGAAGACCCTTAAATCAGATATCGGCAACCTTATCAGTTAGAACACTGTAACGTTGTATAATTTCATGTTTGTCGAGGTTCGTCTGGAGATGGATTTCTATAAAGACGAATTGGATCCGATGAAGGAAAACAACAAGTTCAAATTGGGCACACAAAACATATTATTTTTGCATATTAAGTTTTTTACACAAAGAAAAACATGTATGATTATAATTGATATAATAAAAGTACACGTACATGTGCATGTAAATCAAAGTTTCAGATATCATTATTACTTCTTTAACATTAAAACATCTAAAACGTATAATATAACTTCTGCAAAATATTTACATATTGATTGCAAATTCTAAGACTGCATACTTGGTTCAATGTCTTGTTTGAAATGGCATCATTTTCAACTTACAAATTGTTTAGAAAATGTAACTCATAGTAGAAAATAAACAGTTGAAATTAAGTAATCAAACACTAATTGGGCTCAACCATAAAGAAGACTCGGATCCTATGAAGGAAAACAATAAGTTTAAAATGTGCACACAAAACATATTATTCTTGCATATTCTACACAGAAGTGGCGGTACTTCGAATTCTTGAAAGAAGCCTTCGTAAGAACCATTTAGCACTTCCGTTGCTGAGTTTTGGTTACGTTGTTCAATGTGACGGCGTGTTGTTTGAATAAAGGAACTGTGAACGTCATCATGTTCCTGTAAATAATGCAGACCCTCTATGAATCTATCTTCACTCACGGACATATTCAGGTTCAGTGATTCTTCAAACTCTGACTCCAATGCATTTATAGCAAGTTCATTTGTTCCTTTATCATTCTCTGAAAGGTTTACCCCAACATTCCATTGGGATACTAATTCTTCCTGGTTTGTGATTGTCAAAAAGGCTGACAAAACTCCATCCTAAATACACTGTTTCAGAAGTCCCCACTTTAGTTGTTTTTTGAAATGTCTGCCAGGCTCTGGATTATGCTGAGGTACAATCAATCAAAATATTGTAATCTACTCTTGTCAAACTAACCACCTCCATACACATGCAATCATCAGGCATTTTTTTTTATTATTATTATTGGATAGCTAAATTATGAAATCATAGTCATTACAGTTACAGTACCAAAGGTTTCGTAATGACAAACAGACAACCAGACACAAGTAAAACAATATGTACCAAACAATTTGAGACAGGGGAAATACAAACAAACTCAAATGATTAATTAGTAAGCATACCTTTTCCGTGGGGGTTTTTATTTCCGAATGCCTTCAAAGTGTCTTCGGTTATTTCTACCAGTGCAGGATTTGACATGGCCAAAATCAATGAATGCCATCTCTTCTACAACTGGATTACGCCTGGTTCTTCTAATTTTTTTCTCTTTGATAGGTGGCATAAAAGAAATTATCTTTCTTCTAAGCGGGATTTTTTTAATGTCGGTATCTCTTGTTTCAGTTCATCATTGATGACTTGTATCTGTTTGGTAATTTTCTCAATAACTTCCACATTGTCTACATAATACATTTGTTCAGTCATTTTTTGTGTCACCTCAAGAATTTTTTTCCTGGTATTGAATGTTGATCGTTCAGTTAAATGTGTACTCGACCCTCCAGCACAGTAGGTATGATCTATGTTAGGAGAGGCCGGAAATTTTCCTGATTCTGTAGTGTCTTCGGTATTATCCAAACAGAAACATGATTGCTCTGTGTAGGATTTGCTAAGCTTATCCCAACCATGTTAAGTTAATTGTGGCCAGAAGATGTTTACATGGTCAGTGGCTTTTTCTAAAGTATGGGCATGTGCATTCCGGAACCATGTTTGAAAAAGAAACCTCATAAGACTCCGATCCTGATTCAATCTTGACAATAAAGTTGTCAATTTTAGCAGGATTAGTTTCTATACCTTTAATTTCATTGATTTTCGGCGGCATTCGTCTTCTGCAATGCTGCACAAGTTTTGTGGGTCTATTGACTAAAAATCCGGGGATTTATGGTGAATAGAGCTTGCTGGTGGATTTGGCTCTTTGGTTTATTTCTTTGTACCTGAAATGTAAAATAAAACAAGCGGACCATGATGGTCCTATATCGCTCACCTGAACCAAGATATCAGGAGCCACAGTTATGTTTGGATCAATTGATATTTGTGAGGTTAAGACTGAAAACAAACTAATGGTCACCAACATTGTGTCCACGTTTTGTTTTCACAAGTCAAAATATCTTATTGTGAAAAATAAAAACAAAGTCAAAAACGAGAATTTTATCAAATTCAAGGGCAGATAACTCAGTAACTGCTAGTCTAATTGCGCTGAAATTCAAACCGAGTGGGAGCATGCCACAAGACTATATGCTGTCCATGGCGTAGCCGATTTAGGTGGTGATGTGCATGCTTCTATGGCAGATTTGTAGTTTGTTTGAAGGACGCCATTGTACAATGTTCATAGATTTAGACACCCAGGTTCTAGGTATGGCATCACTCTCTATCTTCACAGATTTTAATTTCCATGATGCCTTGCACCATTTCTTAGTCTGTACATTGCTGTGTTTTGTTGCTGCAGCGTTATCCCTCTTGGTGAGTGGTAAGTCTGTCTTTACGGGTAGTGGCATTGTACTCTCATCTGAAATTGGAAAACAAGATTAAAGGAACTGTTAAAGAGATCTGTCACCTAAGGGCTGACAAATATCACCCCCCCCCCCAAAAAAAAACACAGGTTCCTTGCCCATGGCCCTACAAGATGTGTTTCTGAAACAGAAGTGCTCCTGAAAAGGCCATTTTCTAAAATGTTAAGTTTTTGTGTAAAGAGTTGATAAGGGTTAACAGGTTACCTTCAGGAAGGTCAAATTACATTGAACAGATATCATTGAAGTAAAGTAACATACCAAGTTACAGCTTTGTATGTCCAATACCTTCCGAGAAAAGGAAAAATCTGAGTTTTCGGACAGACAGATTGAAGGATATGACGGACATGAGTAAAACAATGCCACCAACCTTTTGATACGGGACCATAAAAATTTCAAAGTTGCATAACTTTTTAGTTCAAGGTGCACAACTTCATATGATAGGCAATATCTCAGGAAAGTTTCATCTACGAACAGACAGACAACCTGATTGCAGTATACCTCCCCCTTCACTTTCTTGAGAGTGTAAGGCAAAATGAAACAAGATGTGCTTGTGAAAAACAAATTCCCTCTGAAATGTCCATTTTTCTAAGATCATAAATGTTAAGTTTTTGTGTAAAGGGTTGTTAAGGGTTAACAGATTACCTTGAGGAATGTCATATTGCCACAGATATCATTGAAAGGAAGTTGCATACCAAATTTGAGCTTTGTAAGTCAAATACTTTTGTAGAAAAAGCAAATATTAAGTTTTCAGACAGGCGGACAGACAGACAGACGGGCACAAGTAAAACAATATGCCCCCAGATCTCTCGATACGGGGCATAAAGAAGCTACAGATGGCAAAATGAAAGTAATTGCAAAGGATGGGTTGCAACAAGGGTCCAAAAAATAAATTTTCTTTAAATTCTGTGAAGCGATAGGATTACATAATATCTTTAATTTGTATGTGTAAACAAGAGGGACATGACGACCCTGTATCGTTCCACTGGCTTTTAGACTTTTAGTCTACAAAATTCTTCAAGGAATACAATTGACGTCTTTGGGAAGAAGATTCATGCTCCGCCACAATGAAATCAAATCATGCAGTGGTTATGGAGGAGAAATGTTTTTAATTTTTTTCTTAAAATTACGCTGTTTCATATAGCGAAAAATTAAGCCCTGTCCACAGCAGCATTTTTTCATCCGATTGAAAATTTTCTAAAGGAATATTTTAGAACTGCACATTAAGCATTCTGGCTAAATTACAATGAAATCTAATAAAGTATTTTGGAGAACAAGATTTTCAAAGATTTTTCGAAATATTTTTTTAATTAATTTGATTAATTTTTGAGTTCCTTACATAATTCATTTTCTTTAAGACTTTTGAAGAGATTCATGCAAGGAAGATACCTGTGAAGTTAGGTTGAAATTGGTTGAGTTGTTTTGGAGAATAAAATCTTTAAAGATTTTTCGAAAATTTATTCAAATTAATTTAATTAAAATCTAAGTTCTACACAGAATTTAGTTTTTTGAAGGAATTTGGAAGAGTGTCATGCAAGGAAATTACTTAGATTGTCATTCTCCTGTGATGCTCATTCTCCAGTTTTTTCTCCATTTGCGAGTTCTCAACATTTGTTCATCGATCTTTCCCCTCACATAATTCTCACAAGACCTCTTACTGTATCCACTAGCTCTTCACCACTGTTTTGGGGTGCCTCCAGGGTGTTATCATTGAAATCTCCAACACACAATGTCTATTCTTTACATATTTTATCATAGTCTGGAAATTTTTGATAATGTCGGTTGTTTCTTTACGAGTTGGTATATAAAGGTCAATCAAATACAATTCACAATCCTTTGGTCTTGTAATTCTTACAAGCAGTAGTTTGCAGTTTTATTCTGTACATGAATAAAGTTTGTTTGTGACATATGGCTGTTTTACAGCTTTAAGTATTCCACCTGCTCGTCTGCAGCCAGCTGTTGATAATGCACCATCTGCTCTGTGGACTTGATAGTCATTGAGTGGTAGAACTTTTTCAGTATGAATATTGCGAGATAGACATGTTTCTCATTATACTGCAACATTCGATTTACGAAAATAGGATCTTTCAAAACATCCAAGCTGTGGAGAGGAAGGGGTATTACATTTAACTCAGAAACAATAAAAGATCTTCTTAAATCTCCACAATAGTATGACAGTGACGAGGGCGACTGTCTTTCTTTGTGTAGAAAATCCATTTCATCCAATGGATTATTTGCACGAATCTTTTTTTCATCAAAATCTAAAATGAAAAGTCCATTACCTGTCTTCACACGGCTAAGGGCAACATAAGCTTGTCCATCATTAAAGCGACTGCGGAGGACAACAACAATCTGTGGTACTGACAGTCTTTGGACCTTGTGTATAGTACATCCCCATGTCAACTTCGAAGTAGAAGTTTCTGGTTTATCCTGTCGTACTATTAGTTCTTAGAAGGTCTTCCTTTTCTCTCTCCTTTTTCGTCGCATCTTTCTTTTTTGTAAACAGTTTCTTCCTAAGCCAATCACGTTCCACATCGATGTGCTCTGCCAAATCTTTTAATTTGTGTTCTTTGTCTTTTAAATTGCTAAAGTTCAACAAGATGTATTGTATGTAAAGCAGGTTGAGTTAAAACCGGAATTACTCAAAAATTCTTCTACACTTCACTGAGGTATACATATTATTTATAATAACATCTCCTGTGGTGATCGTTTGAACGTCTCTTCCGTTATCAGTATATACAATTTGCTTGTTCCTATCTCTCCTGTGCTGTAAGTTTGGCAACATTTACTTTCAAAAAGCAGACCCTATTTGTCCATGATCCAGGACTATGAACTCGTATTTTCTGATATGACATTGAATAAACTTTGAACCATTAAATCTTTGTTACTTTTGATTGAAAAATAAGTATACCAATATGAACAAGGATTTGCGTTGGAAGTGTGTGTTAGTATATAAAGAAGCAGAAAATACACAGTAAGTGACTTATATCTGTACGTTTTAGTTCTCTCAAGTTAAGTAAAAAAAACACTATTACCAAGTGGGGTTACAAGACTTGTCAACTCATTGTTTGAGTACCCAAAGGTTGGTACAAAATTGGCTCGTTTATGCAGATTAATAGCGTCGGTGCTTCGCGGTAGCCCTTTACAAAAGTTAAGGCATCATTCAATTGCGCAGCTGATCTTTTGGATTCGTCAATGGGTTGTAGAACACCATCAGCACGGACGTAGCAGTATGTGAAAGTCGTTGTTCGCAATGCTGGGTATATATTATAGAAATATTCTGTCATCTCATTTCCATCTTATTCAATGTCGATCTTTGTGATTCCCTGAATATAAGCTTGACCGGGAAGTGTGAGTTAGTTTATATTGAAGCAAGTTTATATTGAAGCAGAAAAGACACAGTAAGTTACTTGTATTTATACATTTTATTTCGCTCAACTTACGAAAGAAAAAAAATAACTATTATCAAGTGGGGTAAGACTTGTCAACTCACTGTTTGTTTACCAGTAGGTAACTCGTATCTCAATGTGTTGGTGTACCCAAAGGTTGGTACAAACTTGGCTCGTTTGGGCATATAGTGTCGGTGCATTGCGGTTGCCCTTTACAAAAGTTAAAGCCTCGTTCAGTTGTGCAGCTGACCTTTTGGATTCTTCAAAGGGCTGTAGAATACCATCAGCACGGACGTAACAGTAGGTAAAAGTAGTTGTTCGCAATGCAGGGAAGATATTACAGAAAATTTATAATTCTGTCATCTCATCTCCATCTTATTCAATGTCGATCTTGGTGATTCCACGATTATTGACTTAACTGGGAGGAACAATTATGAATGTCATACTAACCTTGAGGGGTGTACTTACTTTAAATGTTTACATCAAATATAAAAGAAATGAAAATTATGCTATAAATATTGATGGGGAACGTTTTCATATATTCTATAGTTTAACATCTCAAACCAACTTAGGATTGTCAAATACGAACTTTGTTAGAGGGAAAATATTCGTTTGAGTATTCCGGTAGGGTTGAGATTGCCGTCATACTGAGCCTAGGAGGCACTTTCATGGCTATTATCCATAGCTTTCCTTTTGCGCTGGTTTATTGGCAGGGAAAAAGAGTGATTAGATTGAACCAGCTACATAAAATCATGTATAACTAAATGGTTAAACGACATTAAATTGTCTATCAACAATGTAGATTCTGTGAGTCTTTCGAACGTCACCCGTTCAACGTTTCCTTTCACATGATCACTATAGTAAATGCATTTGAACGTCTGATGAATGTCTCCCCGCACAAAGAACAGTTCCATTTAGACTCAAGAGAGTGGTTTTCCTTCACACGTCTCATTCAGTTCCTTTTCATGGTGAACAATTTGTTGCAAGTATCACAGCGGTAAACCATCTTTACTATACAAGCAATAGTAGTCCGAACGGTAAAGTCCACGAAATTTGCAACACAAGTCACTCGGGTAGCACGTGCAGCACATTTCGTATGTGTACTTTATACCCAATATGACCTTAGTTGGGGACCATGACCATTGACATTGTGACCCTGACCTTCACCTTGGAGTTTGACCTACTTTTTAAAAGAACTTTACATGGCCGATATCTTGGGCACAATTAGAGAAAGAGCCTTTATATTTGATAGGTATAAACCTCCTGTCAAGACTCTCATTTAGGACGATGAACTTTGTCCTCTTGACTTTGCAGTTTAGTTGTTTTGTACCAATATATAGGCGAGCTACGTTGTCCGCGGACAGCTCTTGTTGTTCATCTTCGACAATGTTTTCAAAATGGGTTATAATGTTGATCGGGGAGTTCCTTGTAGAGTTCTCGATATCATTCAGAGCCTCATCCAAAAAATACAACAAGCTTCCAGTAGTAAAGATTCGTGTCGATGATGTGTACTGATTTTTCCTCAAGAAGGCTCTGTAGTAGCCCTGTAATCAACCTGCAGCCTTCACTTCTGCCAGGTACCAAGGAATCTGTATGTCATGAAGAACAGCCTTAAACAACTTGTTTGTCTGATTACCATGCAAGAATTCTGCAATCTTATCCCTGAGAAAAAACACACCTGTCGTACTTCCAAACAAGATGTTGAAACGGTTACCATAAAATTCTTCTAACGGTATGCTGTGCAGTTTGTGTGCCTTTAGAAAATCCCTGACAAAGGTGTTGAAGTCTTTAAATTTTCCAGAATTTTCATCGGCTCCTCTCGCCAACGCTTTGCAATAGGTTCGGATCAGGCGAACAAATGCTGACTCGCTGGATTTTAAATACGTTCTGTCGAAAATCGGCGGCTGGTCGTCAAAATTGGCCATTTCCAATTCTTTTAAAGTTGCGTTACATGTTTCAGTAAAGTGTACAAGGCTATGGTGTTCAGAAGTTTAGCAGTGTGCTTATGCTTGTCTGTTCCTCTTCACTCAGATTATTCCAGTGTACTGTCGATTCTCGCAGGTCCTCTGATCTCTATTTTCCTAACAGACTGTTAAATTTCTTTTATGTAATCGCCCTGAAGCTCATTGTTGCTGTAATCTTGAATTTATTAATTAACAGTCTGTATGACGATTCAGATGGTTTTGTAGTGGATGAGTCTAGTTTTCAACCATGTAACAATTTCAGATGTTGAAGTCCCATTTTTTTTTAATACAAATCTATATTTGTAGGATTGTTGAAGGGGGGAGGGGTAGGTATGCTACTTCAGAAAGTAGGAGAATGGATGCTGTTTTACGGCACATCGACGGCCAGGGTCGCACAGCAAATAGCAAATAGCGCACAGCAAATAGGTAAAGCATGTAAATAATATCAAAAATAAACTTTCTGTGTAAAAATGTAAAACAGGAATAAAAATGTTTACTGTTCAGCATGTAAAATGAATAAGTACAATATGTTTCTTGATAAAACAGTGTGGAAAAAATCAAATTTTACACACCTCATAGTGTTTCTCTTTCTTTGATAGGTCTTGACTTGTTGAACTTAGAGGAGGAGACCACTAAGAAGTAGGTGCCCAACTATGTCCAAATGGACCCCCACAATAGCAAAGCTCTGGCTGTTATGGTTGAGTAGTTTCAGATTTACTAAAACAGAAATAAAAATAAGAGTTTCTAATGCAAGTGATAATATTTCCATTCCCCTTTTATCAGACTACAACAGAGCTATAGATCGGAGGGCCAATGGGCTGGGGGTGTTATGGCTTTCCAAAGTGGAATATCTCATTTAATTATATATAGTTCACCAAAAGCCTATATATAATATTGGTACTTAACAGAATTGTCTCATTAAGACGATTAAAATAAGTACCAAAAAATATGAGAAAATGGTTAAAATCAGAAAAATGCTAATGATCCCCCTTTCATATCTGTTTCTCTGTGACACACCATTTAATTAATCATTTTAGGTTGATATGCTAGGATCTATGTACATAAAGTCTAAAAATAGCTATTAACAAAAGAATAAAGGTTGATTAACGATATTATCTTAGGCCAAAACAATTTGGAAAAGGGTTATATTCAATTTAATAATTGACAATGTTTCTAATCAAAAATGTATAGAATTAAAACAAGATAAAATAATTTTAAGTATTCTTAGTTTCACAAACACATCTTGTTCAATTTCTTTCTGCAACTAACTCAGATTGCTATTCCGAGGGGACCATGACCTTTGACACGTTGACCTAAGGTTATGCTGTTTTTGTGACCAGCTCCCATATAGGCGAGCTAACTTGTTCGCGGACAACTCTTGTTATAACATGGATTATGATTCATTTCGCGACGGTTCTGAGTTTAATCACAAATCGTATAATCAAAGCGGGACTAATCCCTTGTGTATAATTTATCTTGGCGCCTAACGCATAAGCCCGATGAACTGAAGGATAAACCACGATATACCATGGACTATGTCTTGATTGTGGACCGATGACCTGCATTTTTCTGAATCTACATGAATTGTAGTGTACTCCATATTTATGAACGAAGAAACAGTGCACATGTTGCCATTTTTCCTCTTTCTCTTACAATTTTTCTTACTGATCTCGTGACTACATCAGAACAAGATTGCAATACCATATATGGGATGATGAATTTACATACACGATTCGATTGGTTAATGCAAATATCTACTTAATAAAGTATGAAATATCAAATACTGCTCTAGCAGCCTCTGCATAAGGCCTGTTATTGGAAACGTAAAACAATTTGTAACATAATATTCAACAATTTTGTGCTTTTCACTGTCACGTAGCTTAGTCGTGCTTATCTAGATATTTAATGATTGTTTAACTTTGTCATATGAATATTACGGCATTAGAATACTAGTATATTATTTTCGTCGTATCATTTTGAAAGGAGTAATCGAGAAGGAATTCTGGTAAGTTGCATTGTTTAAAATGATTATCATCATCATCGTTATTTTTTATGCCGCCGTATCGAAAGATCGAAGGCATATTGTTTTACTTTTCTCCGTCTGTCTATCCGTCCGTCTGTCAATGCGTCTGTCCATCCGTCTATCTGTCATTACGAAAATAACTTAACATTTGCATTTAAGGTAGCATTAGCGTTCAACAAACACATCTTGTAATTATTTCTATTATCATTATTATGACAATGATGTTCTTTCAAATAAGCAATAAACATTTGTTTCGTCGGAAATAAGCTTCTCTTTAAGAAGACGAATTTTCGCTTCCACGTTGTTCATTCTATGGCTTAGATATATTAATTTCGTATTCTTTTCCGTGTTTGCTAAACCATATAATGATTTATCCAACAACTTAAATTGTCAAATAGATATTATTATTTTATTGTATCGGTTTATCTTTTAGTAGATAAATTTTTAATCTAACGCTGGGAGACTATATTGAACTCAAAGCTACAGCAGACGACGAAACAAACGTTTCTAAGTGCAGAAGTCATTGGTGCCAGATGGAAAATAGAACATTTTCGGGGTTTTTTTTATATATATTTTCAAAGCTTTCTGAAACGAGGTTGGAAACTAGGTGTTATTTGGGATAATGTTGAAGTCTAGACCAACGGGGCATAAGTCAGTAATGCTGATATAAATTTTCAGCTTGATCAGAAACCCACATCCAGAGTTATGTGCCCTTGAATTTGACAAAATTTCAGTTTTTGACTCCGTTTTCGTTCTCCTTTCACTCTGCGCCACAAATATTTACCAAGACAAATTTTAGTCAGAATGTCGGTGACTAAAAGTTCTTTCCTGAGTGTGGTTTTCAACTTGATCAGAATCTCACATTTTGAGTTATATGCCCTTGAATTAGACTAAATTGCAGTTTTCAACTGTATTACCAATCTAGCAGTCCTGAAATATTAGTTAATCATTTACTCTCTTGAGCACCTACCCTTTGAGTCAATGGCTTTTCTCTTTCGGTTAATTTCAACAAAATTTTCATCGTCATTTTTCTGTTCAGCTTTTGCAGCTGACCTTGTTATCCTTACATACCGGTAATCCTTGCTGGCCATTATACTGAAAGTATAAATATATCATACAAAATAATAGTTTAACCCTTTCCCAAACAAGACCTGGTTTCAGATTTACTAAAACAGAAATAAAAATAAGAGTTTCTAATGCAAGTGATAATATTTCCATTCCCCTTTTATCAGATTACAACAGAGCTATAGATCGGAGGGCCAATGGGCTGGGGGTGTTATGGCTTTCCAAAGTGGAATATCTCATTTAATTATATATAGTTCACCAAAAGCCTATATATAATATTGGTACTTAACAGAATTGTCTCATTAAGACGATTAAAATAAGTACCAAAAATATGAGAAAATGGTTAAAATCAGAAAAGTGCTAATGATCCCCCTTTCATATCTGTTTCTCTGTGACACACCATTTAATTAATCATTTTAGGTTGATATGCTAGGATCTATGTACATAAAGTCTAAAAATAGCTATTAACAAAAGAATAAAGGTTGATTAACGATATTATCTTAGGCCAAACAATTTGGAAAAGGGTTATATTCAATTTAATAATTGACAATGTTTCTAATCAAAAATGTATAGAATTAAAACAAGATAAAATAATTTTAAGTATTCTTAGTTTCACAAACACATCTTGTTCAATTTCTTTCTGCAACTAACTCAGATTGCTATTCCGAGGGGACCATGACCTTTGACACGTCGACCTAAGGTTATGCTGTTTTTGTGACCAGCTCCCATATAGGCGAGCTAACTTGTCCGCGGACAACTCTTGTTATAACATGGATTATGATTCATTTCGCGACGGTTCTGAGTTTAATCACAAATCGTATAATCAAAGCGGGACTAATCCCTTGTGTATAATTTATCTTGGCGCCTAACGCATAAGCCCGATGAACTGAAGGATAAACCACGATATACCATGGACTATGTCTTGATTGTGGACCGATGACCTGCATTTTTCTGAATCTACATGAATTGTAGTGTACTCCATATTTATGAACGAAGAAACAGTGCACATGTTGCCATTTTTCCTCTTTCTCTTACAATTTTTCTTACTGATCTCGTGACTACATCAGAACAAGATTGCAATACCATATATGGGATGATGAATTTACATACACGATTCGATTGGTTAATGCAAATATCTACTTAATAAAGTATGAAATATCAAATACTGCTCTAGCAGCCTCTGCATAAGGCCTGTTATTGGAAACGTAAAACAATTTGTAACATAATATTCAACAATTTTGTGCTTTTCACTGTCACGTAGCTTAGTCGTACTTATCTAGATATTTAATGATTGTTTAACTTTGTCATATGAATATTACGGAATTAGAAAACTAGTATATTATTTTCGTCGTATCATTTTGAAAGGAGTAATCGAGAAGGAATTCTGGTAAGTTGCATAGTTTAAAATGATTATCATCATCATCGTTATTTTTTATGCCGCCGTATCGAAAGATCGAAGGCATATTGTTTTACTTTTCTCCGTCTGTCTATCCGTCCGTCTGTCAATGCGTCTGTCCATCCGTCTATCTGTCATTACGAAAACAACTTAACATTTGCATTTAAGGTAGCATTAGCGTTCAACAAACACATCTTGTAATTATTTCTATTATCATTATTATGACAATGATGTTCTTTCAAATAAGCAATAAACATTTGTTTCGTCGGAAATAAGCTTCTCTTTAAGAAGACGAATTTTCGCTTCCACGTTGTTCATTCTATGGCTTAGATATATTAATTTCGTATTCTTTTCCGTGTTTGCTAAACCATATAATGATTTATCCAACAACTTAAATTGTCAAATAGATATTATTATTTTATTGTATCGGTTTATCTTTTAGTAGATAAATTTTTAATCTAACGCTGGGAGACTATATTGAACTCAAAGCTACAGCAGACGACGAAACAAACGTTTCTAAGTGCAGAAGTCATTGGTGTCAGATGGAAAATAGAACATTTTCGGGTTTTTTTATATATATATTTTCAAAGCTTTCTGAAACGAGGTTGGAAACTAGGTGTTATTTGGGATAATGTTGAAGTCTAGACCAACGGGGCATAAGTCAGTAATGCTGATATAAATTTTCAGCTTGATCAGAAACCCACATCCAGAGTTATGTGCCCTTGAATTTGACAAAATTTCAGTTTTTGACTCCGTTTTCGTTCTCCTTTCACTCTTTGCGCCACAAATATTTACCAAGACAAATTTTAGTCAGAATGTCGGTGACTAAAAGTTCTTTCCTGAGTGTGGTTTTCAACTTGATCAGAATCTCACATTTTGAGTTATATGCCCTTGAATTAGACAAAATTGCAGTTTTCAACTGTATTACCAATCTAGCAGTCCTGAAATATTAGTTAATCATTTACTCTCTTGAGCACCTACCCTTTGAGTCAATGGCTTTTCTCTTTCGGTTAATTTCAACAAAATTTTCATCGTCATTTTTCTGTTCAGCTTTTGCAGCTGACCTTGTTATCCTTACATACCGGTAATCCTTGCTGGCCATTATACTGAAAGTATAAATATATCATACAAAATAATAGTTTAACCCTTTCCCAAACAAGACCTGGTTTCAGATTTACTAAAACAGAAATAAAAATAAGAGTTTCTAATGCAAGTGATAATATTTCCATTCCCCTTTTATCAGACTACAACAGAGCTATAGATCGGAGGGCCAATGGGCTGGGGGTGTTATGGCTTTCCAAAGTGGAATATCTCATTTAATTATATATAGTTCACCAAAAGCCTATATATAATATTGGTACTTAACAGAATTGTCTCATTAAGACGATTAAAATAAGTACCAAAAAATATGAGAAAATGGTTAAAATCAGAAAAATGCTAATGATCCCCCTTTCATATCTGTTTCTCTGTGACACACCATTTAATTAATCATTTTAGGTTGATATGCTAGGATCTATGTACATAAAGTCTAAAAATAGCTATTAACAAAAGAATAAAGGTTGATTAACGATATTATCTTAGGCCAAAACAATTTGGAAAAGGGTTATATTCAATTTAATAATTGACAATGTTTCTAATCAAAAATGTATAGAATTAAAACAAGATAAAATAATTTTAAGTATTCTTAGTTTCACAAACACATCTTGTTCAATTTCTTTCTGCAACTAACTCAGATTGCTATTCCGAGGGGACCATGACCTTTGACACGTTGACCTAAGGTTATGCTGTTTTTGTGACCAGCTCCCATATAGGCGAGCTAACTTGTCCGCGGACAACTCTTGTTATAACATGGATTATGATTCATTTCGCGACGGTTCTGAGTTTAATCACAAATCGTATAATCAAAGCGGGACTAATCCCTTGTGTATAATTTATCTTGGCGCCTAACGCATAAGCCCGATGAACTGAAGGATAAACCACGATATACCATGGACTATGTCTTGATTGTGGACCGATGACCTGCATTTTTCTGAATCTACATGAATTGTAGTGTACTCCATATTTATGAACGAAGAAACAGTGCACATGTTGCCATTTTTCCTCTTTCTCTTACAATTTTTCTTACTGATCTCGTGACTACATCAGAACAAGATTGCAATACCATATATGGGATGATGAATTTACATACACGATTCGATTGGTTAATGCAAATATCTACTTAATAAAGTATGAAATATCAAATACTGCTCTAGCAGCCTCTGCATAAGGCCTGTTATTGGAAACGTAAAACAATTTGTAACATAATATTCAACAATTTTGTGCTTTTCACTGTCACGTAGCTTAGTCGTACTTATCTAGATATTTAATGATTGTTTAACTTTGTCATATGAATATTACGGCATTAGAATACTAGTATATTATTTTCGTCGTATCATTTTGAAAGGAGTAATCGAGAAGGAATTCTGGTAAGTTGCATTGTTTAAAATGATTATCATCATCATCGTTATTTTTTATGCCGCCGTATCGAAAGATCGAAGGCATATTGTTTTACTTTTCTCCGTCTGTCTATCCGTCCGTCTGTCAATGCGTCTGTCCATCCGTCTATCTGTCATTACGAAAACAACTTAACATTTGCATTTAAGGTAGCATTAGCGTTCAACAAACACATCTTGTAATTATTTCTATTATCATTATTATGACAATGATGTTCTTTCAAATAAGCAATAAACATTTGTTTCGTCGGAAATAAGCTTCTCTTTAAGAAGACGAATTTTCGCTTCCACGTTGTTCATTCTATGGCTTAGATATATTAATTTCGTATTCTTTTTAGCTCACCTTAGCACGAAGTGCTGAGGGTGAGCTATTGTGATCGCTCACCGTCCGTCGTCCGTCTGTCCGTCCGTCCGTCCGTCCGTCTGTCCGTCTGTCTGTCCACAATTACTAAAAAATCTTCTCCTCACAATCTATAAGGCCTAGAGTCTTGAAATTTTGTGTGTAGAATCATCTCAAGGCCCTCTACCAAAATACTTCAAATTATTGTGATACAATGAAAATTGGCCCTATGTTGTGGGTATCAAATTTCATCCAGGTAATATATGGTTAGTGGGAGTCAAAACCTCGTAACTACAGCTTGACAATGCTCGAGTTACAAGGTTTTGATCCCCCACTGGGGAAATATCTTATCCTATTAAATAAACAAAGCCGAGAATTGTTTACATTTATGCCAGTACCAGAATTGGGAGGTGCATGTAAAAAGGGGTAAATATATTCTATTTGTTATTTAAGCGATCCTTTGGTGTTGGTAATCATTTAAATAACTTTGATTAGATCATTCAAATGAATACCCACATCACAGGGTTTGATAAACATTGAAAGGTGTATTACAATTTGGAAATCCCTTAACCTCACCTATTTGAATCTCTAGTCTTCGGATATATAATCAGAGACTCTGTCAGACTTGCTTCTATTTTGCAACTAATATATTCTCTTTAGCACTTTACCAAATCATTATAAAATTAATCATTTTGCAATGAAAAGAAGGCCCTATGTTGTTGATTGTTGATTGAAAGGGGATAAGAGTTCTATCTCTAACATTTTGATATTTGACTTGGAAAACCTTTTCATCTCAAATCAGAATTTTTTCATAGGGCCATATATTGTTGATTCTTGGGGGTTATATGGGGCGAACCCTGTTGATGATTGGAACCTTCTCATTGATATCATGGGAAAAGGGGCCTAAAAGACAAAATCCTTGTTAGCATTGTACAGGCTACAATTTCCGCCCGATGTTCATAGAAATTGATCAGAATGTTTGCGTAGTCACAGAGAATTGGAATATTGAATATTCCGTTGGATACCACAGGAAAAGGGGCCATAATGACAAAATCCGTGTTAGCACTTTAGAGGCCATAATTTTGGCCTGATCTTTGTGAAACTTGATCAGAATATTTTTCTAATTTCAAGGATAAAGCTATCAACAATCCGAATGTTCCATTTTGATATCATGGGAAAAGGGGCCTTTATGACAAAATCTTGTTAACACTATAGAAGCAACAGTTTTGGCATAATCTTCATGAAACTAAAAGAATGTTTGTTTTAGTCACAAGGATAAACCCTTTAAAAAATGGTAATATTCCAGTCGATATCATGGAAAAGGGGCCTTGATGACAAAATCTTTGTTAGCACTCTCGAGGCAAAAATTTTGGTCTAATCTTCATGAAACTTGTGTTTGTCTAGTTTTCCTAAACTGTTTGGTGTAAGGATTTTGAAAATTTGTATGTAGAATTGTCTCATAATGATACAATCTTCTCCAATTCTGTTTATCAGAGATCCAAAAGGTAAATTTTGCTCTTCCCATGGTAGTATAACTCTCTAATACCAGCATTGTTCAAATTGTTTCCTCTAATGAATGTTGTCCAGAAGTTGTGTATGTAACATGAGACAAGAATTATCATCTTGATGATCTCTAAGGTGAGCGATATAGGGCCATCTTGTCCGTGTTTGCTAAACCATATAATGATTTATCCAACAACTTAAATTGTCAAATAGATATTATTATTTTATTGTATCGGTTTATCTTTTAGTAGATAAATTTTTAATCTAACGCTGGGAGACTATATTGAACTCAAAGCTACAGCAGACGACGAAACAAACGTTTCTAAGTGCAGAAGTCATTGGTGCCAGATGGAAAATAGAACATTTTCGGGGTTTTTTTTATATATATATATTCAAAGCTTTCTGAAACGAGGTTGGAAACTAGGTGTTATTTGGGATAATGTTGAAGTCTAGACCAACGGGGCATAAGTCAGTAATGCTGATATAAATTTTCAGCTTGATCAGAAACCCACATCCAGAGTTATGTGCCCTTGAATTTGACAAAATTTCAGTTTTTGACTCCGTTTTCGTTCTCCTTTCACTCTTTGCGCCACAAATATTTACCAAGACAAATTTTAGTCAGAATGTCGGTGACTAAAAGTTCTTTCCTGAGTGTGGTTTTCAACTTGATCAGAATCTCACATTTTGAGTTATATGCCCTTGAATTAGACAAAATTGCAGTTTTCAACTGTATTACCAATCTAGCAGTCCTGAAATATTAGTTAATCATTTACTCTCTTGAGCACCTACCCTTTGAGTCAATGGCTTTTCTCTTTCAGTTAATTTCAACAAAATTTTCATCGTCATTTTTCTGTTCAGCTTTTGCAGCTGACCTTGTTATCCTTACATACCGGTAATCCTTGCTGGCCATTATACTGAAAGTATAAATATATCATACAAAATAATAGTTTAACCCTTTCCCAAACAAGACCTGGTTTCAGATTTACTAAAACAGAAATAAAAATAAGAGTTTCTAATGCAAGTGATAATATTTCCATTCCCCTTTTATCAGACCACAACAGAGCTATAGATCGGAGGGCCAATGGGCTGGGGGTGTTATGGCTTTCCAAAGTGGAATATCTCATTTAATTATATATAGTTCACCAAAAGCCTATATATAATATTGGTACTTAACAGAATTGTCTCATTAAGACGATTAAAATAAGTACCAAAAAATATGAGAAAATGGTTAAAATCAGAAAAATGCTAATGATCCCCCTTTCATATCTGTTTCTCTGTGACACACCATTTAATTAATCATTTTAGGTTGATATGCTAGGATCTATGTACATAAAGTCTAAAAATAGCTATTAACAAAAGAATAAAGGTTGATTAACGATATTATCTTAGGCCAAAACAATTTGGAAAAGGGTTATATTCAATTTAATAATTGACAATGTTTCTAATCAAAAATGTATAGAATTAAAACAAGATAAAATAATTTTAAGTATTCTTAGTTTCACAAACACATCTTGTTCAATTTCTTTCTGCAACTAACTCAGATTGCTATTCCGAGGGGACCATGACCTTTGACACGTCGACCTAAGGTTATGCTGTTTTTGTGACCAGCTCCCATATAGGCGAGCTAACTTGTCCGCGGACAACTCTTGTTATAACATGGATTATGATTCATTTCGCGACGGTTCTGAGTTTAATCACAAATCGTATAATCAAAGCGGGACTAATCCCTTGTGTATAATTTATCTTGGCGCCTAACGCATAAGCCCGATGAACTGAAGGATAAACCACGATATACCATGGACTATGTCTTGATTGTGGACCGATGACCTGCATTTTTCTGAATCTACATGAATTGTAGTGTACTCCATATTTATGAACGAAGAAACAGTGCACATGTTGCCATTTTTCCTCTTTCTCTTACAATTTTTCTTACTGATCTCGTGACTACATCAGAACAAGATTGCAATACCATATATGGGATGATGAATTTACATACACGATTCGATTGGTTAATGCAAATATCTACTTAATAAAGTATGAAATATCAAATACTGCTCTAGCAGCCTCTGCATAAGGCCTGTTATTGGAAACGTAAAACAATTTGTAACATAATATTCAACAATTTTGTGCTTTTCACTGTCACGTAGCTTAGTCGTACTTATCTAGATATTTAATGATTGTTTAACTTTGTCATATGAATATTACGGCATTAGAATACTAGTATATTATTTTCGTCGTATCATTTTGAAAGGAGTAATCGAGAAGGAATTCTGGTAAGTTGCATTGTTTAAAATGATTATCATCATCATCGTTATTTTTTATGCCGCCGTATCGAAAGATCGAAGGCATATTGTTTTACTTTTCTCCGTCTGTCTATCCGTCCGTCTGTCAATGCGTCTGTCCATCCGTCTATCTGTCATTACGAAAATAACTTAACATTTGCATTTAAGGTAGCATTAGCGTTCAACAAACACATCTTGTAATTATTTCTATTATCATTATTATGACAATGATGTTCTTTCAAATAAGCAATAAACATTTGTTTCGTCGGAAATAAGCTTCTCTTTAAGAAGACGAATTTTCGCTTCCACGTTGTTCATTCTATGGCTTAGATATATTAATTTCGTATTCTTTTCCGTGTTTGCTAAACCATATAATGATTTATCCAACAACTTAAATTGTCAAATAGATATTATTATTTTATTGTATCGGTTTATCTTTTAGTAGATAAATTTTTAATCTAACGCTGGGAGACTATATTGAACTCAAAGCTACAGCAGACGACGAAACAAACGTTTCTAAGTGCAGAAGTCATTGGTGCCAGATGGAAAATAGAACATTTTCGGGTTTTTTTATATATATTTTCAAAGCTTTCTGAAACGAGGTTGGAAACTAGGTGTTATTTGGGATAATGTTGAAGTCTAGACCAACGGGGCATAAGTCAGTAATGCTGATATAAATTTTCAGCTTGATCAGAAACCCACATCCAGAGTTATGTGCCCTTGAATTTGACAAAATTTCAGTTTTTGACTCCGTTTTCGTTCTCCTTTCACTCTTTGCGCCACAAATATTTACCAAGACAAATTTTAGTCAGAATGTCGGTGACTAAAAGTTCTTTCCTGAGTGTGGTTTTCAACTTGATCAGAATCTCACATTTTGAGTTATATGCCCTTGAATTAGACAAAATTGCAGTTTTCAACTGTATTACCAATCTAGCAGTCCTGAAATATTAGTTAATCATTTACTCTCTTGAGCACCTACCCTTTGAGTCAATGGCTTTTCTCTTTCGGTTAATTTCAACAAAATTTTCATCGTCATTTTTCTGTTCAGCTTTTGCAGCTGACCTTGTTATCCTTACATACCGGTAATCCTTGCTGGCCATTATACTGAAAGTATAAATATATCATACAAAATAATAGTTTAACCTGACCTCACGTTAAGTTGGCGCGTTAAGTTACATGTTAAGGGTTGATAAGGGTTAAACGAAGACCTTGAGGAAGGTCAAATTTCATGGAGCAGATAGATATCATTGAAAGAAGTTTACATACCAAATTTGAGCTTTGTATGTCACAGAATACTTTTGGAGTAAAGGCCAACGCTAAGTTGTTGCCTTTAGTTGCCGCGTTAAGTTGCATGTTAAGGGTTGATAAGAATTAAACAATGACCTTGAGGAAGGTCAAATAGCATGGATCAGATAGATATCATTGAAAGAAGTTTACATACCAAATTTTAGCTTTGTATGTGGAACACTTTTGGAGAAAAGGCAAATGTTAAGTTGTTGCGTTAAGTTGCCGCGTTAAGTTGTATGTTAAGGGTGGATAGGGTTAAACAATGATCTCGAGGAAAGTCAAATTGCATGGAGCAGATAGATATCATTGAAAGAAGTTTACATACAAAATGACCTCTACGGATAAGTCGAGAAATCTCCCTAAAAGGCTCAAATGGAAAAGTCATTTTTCAAAACATGCAAATTGATTATTATTTCGAACTGTATTGTATATGTATCTAAATCATATGAAAACTGATTTTGTACGATCAAAACGATTTGACAGCCGTGACCACATTGATGTATTTTACTTTGTTTTTGCTCAAAGAACCACAAGTTTTGAAAAACTTAGTTGGACTAAGTCAAAACTCAGATTTGCTATTACAAAAAAAATCAGGCCTTTCTCTTCAGGACTTTCTACATTCAAATTACAGCAAATCGAAAACCCTTAATTTACTGAAAGCTTTGGAAAACTGAAAACCGGTTGTGCCCTTGAAAAGGTGACAAAGGACATTTTATTCAAGGAAGCACCATGTAGGCTTCTTAACACATTACAAGACCACATAATTTTAGACTGGTCTTAATTCAAAGATTTTGAAGACGACAATGTCAAGTGAACGGAGTTCAGCATTTGTTTGTCCTTTTTGGATGTGAAACATTGTGGAAAATAAAGAAATTGCTTAGATAATTTCTTCGTTTTCCACATTTTTTTCCGAAGCGCTTTTTTATGGGGAGTCAAAACGAGTCAACGTGTGGTTATTGTTTGAAAGAGACCCTGTTGTATTAAACTTTTTATTTATCAAATTGTTTATTGTGTTCTGAATACATTTCAGCACAACGAAAGAACGATTTGGCTCGAAATTACAGAAACTGTGGTGTATTTATTTGTTTATAGGGTAAGTTATAGTATTATTTAGGTAGTTTACCAATAATGTGACCAGTTTTAGATTCCTAAAACATCTGATGTTTTCGAGTGTCGTCTTTACGTACGCGAACTTATTCGGGCGCGTTCGTAAACATTCGGTGGTTGAAAGTTCCACCTCCGAACGTTTCCGACGTCGCCCGAATAATTCCGATGTCGGGCGAATCTAATTAGGTGTAGACTACCTTAACACTATTATACTGTAGAAAATGCGAGCCTTTGTGCTGATCTTGTATGTATCAATGCTAGCTGGATTAAGCTTTATAAGACCATATAGGTAAATTCTAACTTTTCTTACAGTCAAGTTGAATTATTCAATCTCTAATTAGCACAAAAGAGCCAAAGGCGAGATTTGAAAAGTGCTAGAAATTCCTAAACTGTGTTACATTTCCATTCCGAATACAAACATAGACATTTTTACGGTTTAGAATTTTGAATTAATGCAAACTTAGAGAAATATTTGACAAGATGTTCAAAATTATCTCCCTTGCATAAGAATACAGAGAAAAATAATATTTGTAAATTATTTTCTTCTTGAAGCATAAACTTGAAATCCGGCATGGTGAATCAATTTTACAAGTACGTGTAAATTGATGCATTTCATATGGCTAGAAAGTGGTGTTTTAAAGGCAGAATAACACTTAACATCTTGCAAATTTTCCGAGAACTTCGTACAAAAAAATAAATATATATCATTAAAAATATGGTCTTTAAATTGCATATATGCCAAATCTTAGCTTTCTACCTTGTGTATTGGCTTAGATGTCGACGGATTTAAAACCCCATGATTTGTTGTCCCGGGGATAATATTTACAATAATGAAACATATAGGGTTTTAAATCCGTCGACATCCTAGCCAATACACAAGATAGAAAGCTAAGATTTGGCATAGATGCAATTTAAAGGCCATTTTTTCGTAATACATATTTATTTTGTACGAAGTTCTCGGAAAATTTGCATGATTTTAAGTGCCATTCCCCCTTTAATTAGGGTCTGAAATCCTTAATAGTAACATTCATGTCTCTCTTTCCATCTTTCTAAATTTCTTTCGTCAATACTCTTTTTATTTGTAGATTTATCTTAAATGGCTGAATCCAACCAAGGACAATTCTACAACAAACTCACAAGAATGGACGATAAAGATACAGAACTGAATATTGAAGAGATCCGTGAAGCCCCAATTAATCTCAGACAAAATTCAGAAACTGTCTCTGCCAATCAAATACATGCTTGTGATATATGTATGACAGAGACTGTTTTTACATTAAGTCTTTATCTGTGTTATGTGTGTGCTGTCTATATGTGTGAGAATTGCACAAAACAGCATAACAAAACACATGAATGTGTCAAGAGGAGTAATAAGGAAAGTAAGAGAAAAGATAAGGCAGCGTCTTTGGTTGGTGGAATGAGAGATGAGTATAATGTAGAAAGTGGAGCAAGTTTTAATGGAGAGAAAGTTGAAGTGATCGGACGAGTAAATGTGAAACATGAATTTGATGAATATGATTGTCGAATTTCTGGGTTATCTGGATTTGAGTCGAAAAGGTGGGTAATCGTGGATGTTCGTAATTCTTGTATGAAACTTTTCTGCTCTGTATCAAACACGTTACTACGGTATATAAAATTTGGGACAAGGCCTCGGGATGTAACAGAGGTTAAAGTCCTACTAGAATATACTGATTCGACCTCTTCGTCCGTCAGTAAAACTTTTACTTCTGTCGCAGCCCGAGATGAAATAGTTAAACAGTATTTGGTGGCTGTAACTTTTCCGGATATAAAAACAAATATGGCTTATAGACGTGAATAAAACCCCCGCAATAAAAATCAAAACAGTAAAAATGGAAAAGGAATGCCGTGCTGTATATTTTATTGAAGATAAACTTTTTATCCTGTGTGAGGAATATGTCGATCCTTGTTATCGTTATTCAGTCTACACTTTATCCATCGAGTTGAAGCAACTAAAAGTAATACAAATTTCTGGTTTATCTTACGGATATATAAATGACTTTGTAGTTCATAAGGGATTGGTCTATTTGTCCGGTATAGATTTTCACAAAGTATTATGTATAAATGTAGAAGATTGTAATGTTATTTCTGAGCTCACATTAGAAGGGTCGGGACCTCGGGGGATTAGCGTGGATCCCAATAACGGTACGTTATACTTGTGTGGGCGGAGACATAACAAAGTGTATAAACTGTCTCCAGACTTGGGTGAATATGAAGCATTAAACCTGGATACGGTTTATACAATGAGACCATATAAACTGTGTTTCACTAGGAATAAATTATATTTTAGTCATAATGATGGCTGGACGTCATCTTCAAATAACGTTGTTACTGTGGTTCATTTACTGACATAATCAGCTGAACCGTGCCCTACCCTTCAAGTTTTCAGACATTTTTTTTTTTTCTCACATGGCATTGTCTTTATTATCGTTTACTTTTGAAAAATCAATTTGAATCTTACAGATTAATTATGTTAATCCAGCAAAAGAAATCATCCTTTTTTTTGCATTTATAAATCCAGTATTTTTGTTATCAATTCGAAGCCACCGTCTTCTGTTTTCCAATTCACAGTTATTTACTTGTTTAACGTTTATCTAATTCATGGTTCACGAAAGAGTGATAGTGAGATGTAGAGTAAGAGAGAATAATTAAAAATATTACATAGATATCATACATGTATAGAAGTTCGTTTATCCTGAATTTTGTGTGCGTGTGACAGTTTTTGTGTTCGCTTCCTAAACTCATTTACAGTTGCGAAGAAAATGCTGAAACACATAGGTAAAAATCAAATATCTATCAATTACGTATTTATTTTAAGCGTGACTTTTCGTAGAATTTGGGGATATTTAGGACACCTAGTCATTTCGTTAATAGTTTACGTACAACTGTCATAGCTCTCTTTCTACTCTTTCTACTTATGCTATTGCCCTTAAACTTTACTGACACTTTCTCTGGCCATAATATCAGCATCTAGGCAAATATTCATTTCTCAAATGTGGATTTCTTACTCTTTACTCTTGGTCAAGTTTTACGTGCTACTGCCATACACCTGTTGTAACAAAAATGTTTCTGCTAGAGCTATTGCACATGCTTCTTTAACCATTATATCAGCATCCAGGCAAAGATTCATTACTGGGATATCTAATTTAGTGGATTTTTACCTTATCATATAAAGAAATTCTGGGTTTACGTGCAACTTTCATTATATCTATGACAACCTTTTGCTATAGCTATTACTTTCAAACTTTGCACATGCTTCTGTTAACAACATTTTAGCCAATATGCAAAGACGTGTTACTCAGGCACTTAATTTAGTCTAATTTCAAACCTTTTCTGACTGACTTTCACCCTCTTTACATCCAGAAATAATGACCAAACAGGTCAAGACTTTGATAAAATGTTGGTTAAGTTTAGATCTGCATTCAGTGTAACCCTAAGCGAAATAGAAAAATAACATCCTGAGTCATGTGCCCTTGATGTTGACAAAATTGCCAGTTGAGTCTTTGTTTTCACTTTTACAGCTCCACATATAACGACAAATGATAAGGACGTGATAAGATCTTCTATTACGTCTTTTTACTTTTGATGCCTAAGTACCTTTCAATCGACACTCCGTTAAAGTGACATTTCAAGATATTTTTTCATAAGTTTTACTTTTATTTTTATCTGAAAGAGCATATTTTCTTATGAAAATTCTGAAAATTTCAAGCCAAGATATTGCGCCGTTTACGAGAAATGTATATTTTGGTGCTGAAATTCATCAAATTGTTGTTTTCATTTCTGTCTCAACTTTAAATGCATATTTTTCGCTTATGAATAACATCTTCAAAAAACTGATAGCATTTATACGCATTAGAATAACCAATCTTTGCATGAAGACATACCTTTAAAATAAGCAAATGGAATGTTATGTCCCTTTAAATCATTGTTGGAAAAGCAATCATGCAATTAATTTTTTTCTTAGCCTGAACTTTTGAAATTGTATTCAACAAGGCAAACAATTCAGATCTTTAGAGCGAATTTAGCCCGTCAGGGCTGTCTAGTATTTTATTTGCATAATTTAATTTTTATTTCATTGATAAAAAAGATGTTCTAAACAATACATTATTTATAATGTATGTACAAAATCCTTTCATGAGAAAATGGGGCTTAATGTTTGATATTTTTGCATCTTTTTGATAGGCCCTCCCGAGTTACCTAATTGAGCATTTGTCAGAAGTGTGTTCATTATTTCAGTTGGTAATGCCACAGACTCCCACTCGAGAGGTCCCAAGGGTCCGATCCCCAACCCTTTCAGACAAATGTCACCCACCAATGGTTTGATAGTTGTTAACCGTTGCGGGCTATCAGTTGGAGTGTTGGTGGTAGTATTTGTATAAAACGACAATGCAAGACTAGAAACATATGGAAGAAAACCAAAAAGAGGGCGAGGCAGATTTCAAGGGGTAAAAAGACAGTAATGAACTTATCTAGTCGGCGGCTGTCTGATGACGACTTTATTTTGTTGGGAAAAGGGTTATCATTCTGTCCTAGAATAAAAAGTCACGATAAAATAAAACTTGCTGAAGAACTTTTTAAGTACACTCGGCGGATGCGACTTAAAGAGTTCTTTTTTGAACCAGAACCAAATGAAAACACTTTGGAAAAAGAAGATAACTACACCCATCTCCCATTTTTCAACAGAAAACAGTCGTCATTCACACCACCAAATGGCCGTGATGTTTATTTAGACTTTTATATTGAAGCTATTTCACAAGAAATTTTACATAGCACCCCCAAGAATAAACGATATAGCAATATATCTAAGCCTGAATTTACTTCACTTAGAAATCTTGCTAACGACCATTCTATTGTGTTGAAAAAAGCTGATAAATCTGGCACTGTGGTTATAATGGACAAAAGTGATTATATTGCCGAGGTTGAGAGGCAACTGCATAATAGCAATTATTATGAAAAATTAGATTCAAATCCCTGTGAGCAGATTAAATCAAAAATAAAACACTGCGTAGAAGAGCTTAGTAAGGAGACGCCCTATATATCTGATTTATTTGATGTATTTCCGTCCGAATTACGTACACCGCAGTTCTGTATTTTACCCAAGACGCATAAAGAACATGATGAAAACTTACCAATAGGCTACCCAGGCCGCCCGATTGTTTCAGCATGTAATTCAAGCACGGACAATATCTCTAAATATGTTGACTATGTTTTGAAACCTCTTATGCAGTCACTCCCCTCATATGTTAAAGATACTACAGATTTTATTCAAAAGCTGAAATCGTCTAAATTAACGCATTCCGATTGTTATTTAGTCACTTTAGACGTTTCCTCACTTTACACAAATATCCCGCATAACGATGGTATTGATGCGTGCAAGTTTTTCTTGAATGAAACAAATGGGCGAAATGAGCTGCCTGTGAATGGTACACTAGAACTTATTAAATTGGTTCTTGAAAACAACCATTTTCAATTTAACAAAGAAAATTACATGCAGAAAATGGGTACTGCTATGGGAAGTGCAATGGCCCCTGCGTATGCGTCTTTATTCATGGGAAAGTTTGAGCAGGAATTCTTAAAAAATAGCATTCTAGTTCCTAGTGTTTGGCTACGATTTTTGGATGACATTTTTATGGTATGGGATTACTCATTAGAAAGTTTACATAACTTTATAGAAGCCCTTAATTCGTTTCACCCTACAATTAAATTTACATATACAATTTCATCCAAGTCAGTAAACTTTCTTGATGTGTCCGTATCAAAATCTGACAATTTAGATTTTGCTACTGATGTCTATATCAAGCCTACAAATATTCATCAATATGTAGAATATTCTTCGTGCCACCCCAAAGCATGCAAAGACGGCATTCCTTTCAGTCAGTCTAAACGTTATAGAAGAATAATATCTGATGATGGTCTGTTTAATGAAAGCATTTCTCAATTGCGAGATCTTTTTCTTGAGCGGAATTACCCCCTAGAAATTGTTGATCGTGCACTCGAGAAAGTATCTTCTTTATCACAGGAACAGGCACTTCAGTCAACGCAGGAACGTCAAAACAAAAATATTATTCCTTTTGTTGTCGAGTATAACCCATCCCTACCCAATATAGGTTTTATCTTAAACAAATACTGGGATTTATTGCAACTATCACGCAAAGACAGCGTCAAAAACGTGCATTCCTTCAAACCTATTCTGGCCTATAAACGTCCTAAAAATTTACGTGATTTTCTTGTACACTCTTCATTAAAGGAAAGTGAAAGTCATTCTTCTCAGTCATGTGACAGACGAAGATGCTCACATTGTAAAAATATTGTTAAAACTGATGTTTTCAAAAGCAATTCTTCTCAAGAATCGTTCAATCTACGTTTTTCTACTGATTGCACATCTCAGAATGTTATTTACTTAATCGAATGTAAACGTTGTAACATGCAATACGTAGGTCAAACTAACCAAAAAGTCTCAAAGCGTATGAACAGCCATAGGTTTGATATAAACAACTATGATAATGAGAGTTACGCATCAAACGTTGCCCAGCATTTTAATTCTGGATCCCATTCTTTGTCAGATTTTAGTTTTTTACCTATTGATATTGTTAATGATGAAATGACACGTTTGTGTAAAGAAACCTATTGGATATATAAACTTGATACGTTATATCCAAAAGGTATGAATTCGAAATTGTTATACAGTATAGAGTAACGTTAAGGTATATTATTGTTTGTTCCTATTAATACTTTTTTTGTGAGTAAAAAAATTTTTGTATAGGAATTATTGTATCAATATGATCCTATAATATGCACATGGCTGTTACTCTTAGGGCTTTCATGTTTTAGTATGTATTTCTATGGTTCGTGGTCTGGTTTGCATACCTTTGATGCATTTTGAGACCAACGTGGACCTGGATCAGATTGTACCTATTTGAAGTCTGATCGAGATCGACGATGATCTTTGTATCTGCTTTATATATCTACTATCCCTTCTGTAATCAAATCTACTTTTGAATTAATGAAACTACTTAAGCGACAAAATGAAAGTGGATATTAACATAATTTATGCATTGCATTTATATATAATTTTAATATTGGAAGAAAAGGAGAAAATGCTGGTTATCTCGTTGTTATACTAAATGTTTGTTTTGGTAAGATTTATCTACATGTATATGATGTAGTATAGATCTTGATCATACTGTGTATGTGCGCAGTCTGATCCAGATCTATGACGTATTGTCCTTAGTGGCTTTTACAGCCTTTTTCCAGACCATGATCTTTCATGCTATAATATGTCCTTGTTACTGTATGTATTTTCCGCTAACTTGTTTTAACGTATATGACGTTGCGCGCTTTTTAACTTTACGTTTTCCGGCGCGTGACGTCATATCCGTTTTTAAATCATTCTCCCTGAAGAAGCCCATAAGGGCGAAACGTCGGAAATGAATTAAAGAAGAAACTGTTAATATAATCGTGTTTGTGGCGTTTTATTCTTATCGTATAAAACGACAGGAATACATTGTTAGCTGCTGCAGGGTTTGCGATATGACCATAGCAGTTGAAAGGGGCGTTAATCGCAAATCAAGCCCAAATCAATCAAACCTTTCTGCCGTTAGGGAACGATCTACAAAATAACTGCGGACTGTTTTGAGTGAGATCCGGTTAAGGAACAATGAACATTTGTTATCTTTTACCATGCAGCCTTCATTTTCCGGATGTGGCTAAGAGGTTTTAAGTGCCTGCTTCGCATATTTGTGCTTTTGGTCCAAAGGCCGATTGTAGGCACTTATAATATGTATTAACCCTTTCAAAAACAAGACCTGGTTTTGACGACCCTTATAGAAAAAGGCTTGGGAAAACACTGAAACCAAAGAAGAAACTGCTGATAACCAGCAGTTTCTCCTTTTGTCTCAATATTTTCTTTGCCATTTTTTACACAAATCATATCTTAAATAGCACCCATTTTGTCATTTGTGTCAATTTTTGAAGTGGATTACCCTAAAATTAGTTCATCTGGGAAAGGGTCAATATACTGTTAGTATCTCCAGCATTGTATAAAAGTTAAAGGTATTCCATCCATCATTAGATACCAAACCCGAATCTAGTCAATATCCGTTGCCACGGTTGACGCCGAAGATATACGAAATGTTTGGTTCCTAAAAATGATGGAATACCTTAACCCTTTTCCAAAATTAACATGGTTTTGGCGTCCTGAACAGAAAAGACCTGGGAAAACATTGAAGCAAAAGAAGAAAATGCTGATGACCAGCATTTTCTCCTTTTACCTCAATATTTTCTGAGCTATATCACACACTAAACCTATCTTTATCAACATTCATTTTGACGTCTGCAACAGCTTTCAAATGGTACTACCCTAATTTTTTGCCGTTTTGGAAAGGGTTAAGGATTACAAGCCATCATTAATGTATATGACCCATCATTAAAAACACCACTTTCTAGCCATGGGACATGCACCAAATTACACACACTTGTAAATACACTTCACATAAGTTGGTTCACCGTGCCGGATATCAAGATTATGCTTCAAAAAGAAAATTATATACAGGTTTCTTTTTACTCTATATTCAAGGGAGGTGATTTACAAAATTTTTGTAAAATATTTCCATAATATTTCCATAATTATTCATTGATTCACAAATCTTACCCGTTAAAAATGCCTATAGATGTTGTGTTTGGAATGGAAATACAACACAGTTAGGATTTACTGGTACTTTTCAAATTTCGCCTCTGGCTCTTTGGTGCTAATGATTGGTTTTATACATTAATTACAAAACAATTCATGCATCTTCCGATGTCATCCTTTGCAATGGAAATTGACGAGGGTATCCCCTTCTGAAAGATTTTTTGTTAATAACCGTTGTCACGGATAACGCCCGAAGATGCCCGAAGTGTTTGGTATCTAATGATGGGTTGTAATCCTTAATGGCACCGCCTGATGGTTAAGGTAGTCCACCTTAATGAGAATCATGCAACATCGGAATTATTCGGGCGACGTCGAAAATATTTGGCGATGGAAATTTCCACCGCCGAATGTTTACGACCGCGCCCGAATAAATTCGGATACGTAACGACTACGCTCGAAAAAAAATCCGATGTTTTATGAATTTCAAAATAGCAACATTACGGGTATTCTACCTTAATTCATGGAAGACGAGATATTTGAAAGAAATCGTTATGTTACTCTTTAAACCTATAATCTGATACAAACTAATTAAGATTTGTTGAAATGTAAGAAATGAAATAAATTAGATTCAAATGTGAACCATTGTTTTTAGAATTAGACTGACAAATATTTGTTATGATGTCAATCATTAACACAAAATAAAAATAATTTTCCGTAAGTTTTGTTTTGTCATTTAAGTGCCCAGAGCATTACATCCTCTATAATATGACATGTTATATAAAGCAAGAAAAAGAGATACAACGGTCCGTAAAATCGTTTTTCAAAAGCTTTCTTTGTGATGAACTTAAAACAACCATATCTGTTATGACAACAATTTCTGTTATGTTGAGCTGGTGAGAGCACCCGATCGTGTGGTCCTGGAATTTCTCGCACCAGTACAAACACAAAATCCAATCTTAACGTGCAGCTATTCACCCAACGTATACGATTCGTGAAGGTAGTCCACCCCAAATGAGATTTTCAAGACGTCAGAATTAATCAGGCGACGTTAACATTTGGCGGTGGAACTTTCCAACTTCGAATGTTAACGACGTCGCCCAAATAGCTATTGATACCTCACGAATGTTAATGACGTCGCACGAAAAATTCGACGTCGATTGAATCTCGTTGGTTGGACTACATTAATAATTCTTCAATTGTTGAGAGTGGTGAACTTCTTGCAGTTGAAACACGTTAGATTTGTGACATTTTGAAGGCTACCTTGATCCCCTGCTACAGACATTCAAAAGTAGAATACCCGTAATGTGGCCATTTAGAGATTCATAAAACATCGGATTTTTTCGAGCGCCGTCGTTACGTATCCAAACTTATTCGGGTGCGGTCGTAAACATTAGGCGGTGGAAAACTTCACATCCGGGTGTTTTCGACGTCATCCGAATAATTCCGACGTAGCGCGCATCCCATTCAGCTCTTTAGTAGGACGTTAAATTCCATGCAGTCAATCAATTCAAGTGTTGGGAAACTAATTACTTGTGAAATGTTTGAAAGGATTGTGTTGTATATGCTATCTTTGTGAAGAACAACGGTATCCTGCATATAAGATCAGTGCCATTTAACCCATTACCACACAATGACTTTTTTACCCCCTACAAGATAATGGCTTTGGAAAGCATTTTTGAAAAATAAGAAATTGCTTGTGACAAGCAATTTCCTCATTTTCCACAATGTTTTCTTCACAGACTGACCAAAAATTGCAATATTTCAATAATTTGATATTGTCGTCTACAAAGTCTTTGAATTTGGATCAGTCTAAATTTTTTGCTGTTTGGTAATGGCTTAAACCGAATACCAACTGCTTAGCTGGATGATTTGAAGCAGGGAAGGTGGAAATACGCCATGAATCAGCTAGATGTTGTAGATCTGTTAAAATCATCTTCAAGTCAATAACTTTTTTTAATCACTTTATTAAAGATATTTCTTATTCAGCAAATCCCTGGCGTTTTTCAAAATCTCTATGCTTGAAAACCCTTTTCCCAAATTGGTCACATATTTACAGAATTATTCATACCCTTTCCAAAACTAGACCTGGTTTTGACGTACCTAAACGGAAAGGCTTGGGGAAACATTGAGAAAATAGAAGAAAATGATCAGCATTTTCTCCGTTTGCCTCAATATTTTATGTGTCATATTGTACACAAATGCTGTCTTTATTAGCATTCATTTTGCAGTCTGCAGCAGCCTTCAGATTGCATTCAAAATATAGTGTTACGTGATTCCCTGTCATACGTTCGCTTATATATATAAATAAGGCCTTGTTTTACGTCGGTAGGAAATCACGTGACACAAGAACAAAGGCAATGAAGTGTGTGCTAAATATAGACTTGGTTAAATGTTATGTATTGATAAACCGTCGGTGTTTTTATGAAATCTCGTACCTACGGCTTGATTCAAGCCATACTTACGAGATTATAAAATAACACCTAAGAAATACTATTATTTGTCCGAAATAACGTCACTGTTAACTAGATAAAAATCGTTCCCTATATCAAACTAGATCAACGGATAGATTGGATAGATTGATAGTAAGAGAGACAAAGACACGGATTGGATTATATGGAGTTTTACGTCCCACTCAACAGCTAAGGTCACATGGAGACGGAACCTCGGTTTAAAGTCTCATCCGAAAGACTGGAGAAGCGGGAGATCGAACGACAAAAACACGGACAAATGTAGATGACTATGGTGGGTATTTAGCATCATGGGATGGATAACACATACGGCAAAAATTAGCCCTTCTCCAGTTAAGGTAGTGCACCCCACATGAGATTTGCACGACGTCGGAATTATTCGGGCGATATCGAAAATATTCGGCGGTGGAAACTTTAAACGACCGCATCCGAATAGTTTCGGATACGTAACGACGACGCTCGAAAAAAGCCGATGTTTTGTGAATCTCAAAATGGCCACAGTACTACGGGTATACTACCTTAAGAAATTATGCAATATCTTTCTTATTTTTGCGTCAATTTGCAAGCGGTTTGTTGCATGTACCCTGCCTTAATGAGCTCTATGATCAAAGGGAAATTAAGACATACATTTAGTGCTAAGTAAAATCAGCAACGAGTTTTAAAACATGTTCATATAATCTATGAATAAGGGAGATTACCTCGATTACGGACAAGATTTTTTCATAGAATATACATAATAAGTCTCCCTTTGACTGCAAAAATCACACTGTGAAGTATTGGCAATGACTTTTGTGCTAAAATCGTCGGCGTTGTTACTGTAAAGAACCTCGTCACTACGACTTGATTAAATAATTGATTTTATAACAACACCCATGAAGTACTATTTGTTTTTCCGAAATTGCGTCACGGTTAACTTGATAAAATCGTTCCCTATTACCTGAAATGAGGTTTCTTGCTTATTTATCGAATTATTTGTTCAAACGTCCGAAACAAGAAGTAATCATGTGACAAACAACAAAATACCTATTTCATAGGTGACCGATTTGCATTTGGTTAAACCTTTTCCCAAACAAGGCCTGCTTTTGATATCCCAAAAAGAAAAGACGTGGGAAAACATAGAGATAAGAGAAGAAAATGTTGATGATCAGCATTTTCTCCTTTTGCCTCAATATTTTCCATGCTGAAATAAACAACTTCCATTCACAAATTAACACTCGTTAAAATGTCATTTGTATTGTCTTACCGGTAATGTGTTAAATCAGAGCAGGTGTAAAAATGGCAAAGATTTTTCGAATAAACACCACGGATTTTCTGGATGTGATTGATCTTTTAAACAGCACCGATAAAAAGCTATTGGCGAGCAATAAAAATGTTTTCTGCTCGTCATTTTTTTCATCGGGTACTATATAAAAGGTCAACCAAATCCAGTAAAAACCGTGATGATTATTCTAATTTTCTGTTTAAAACCATTTTCCGAAACTATCGCCTATTAATTAATCCATTCCAACAAGATGCCGCTTTTAGACGCTCTACAAGATTATAGCGTTGGAAAACAGAGTGTAAAATGCGTGTGAAAAACAATTTCTTCATTAACCACAATGTTTTCCCCATAGAGACCGAAAAATGTAGAATTCCATTCACTTAAAATTATCACCTGCAATAGTTTTAGGTAGTTTGGACAGGTCTAAAATTGTCATTTCGCTGCTTTTAAACAAAAGGCTCGTAACTGCAGCTTAAAACAACCTGCAATCACGAAGTTTTCGTTGAAAAGCGACAATGTGGTATTAACTCTTTCCAAAACGGCCAAAAAACTGCACTCTTTCTAACCCATTACCAAAAAACAAACCTTTAGACTAGTCCAAATTCAAAGATGATGCAGACGACAATTTCAACAGAACGAAATTTCACTTTTTTGTCTTTTTACATAGAAAACATTGTGGGAAATGAAGAAATTGATTGTCACAAGTAATTTCTTCATTTTCCATGGTGTTTTTCAAAGCCATTATCTTATGCGGTCATTGTGTGGTGATGGGTTAAAAACCGCTGCAAAAGACAAAACGTTTAGAAGAATGGGTATGAGTAAGAACTGGCCAAGAAAAGTTTGAGACAAAATTAGAAAATTGATTAATCGCTTGAGCATGATTGTCTTATTAACCTTTGAATAACCATAATATGATAAATTTTGGTTTGCAAGCACTTCAATGGTGTGTATATCATAATTTGGTTGCGTATACGAAATATGTGTGTTTGCTTTCAAGGAAAATCATGGTTGCATAATACATAATTTTGTCGGCTGAATCGACGATGTTTCTCTCCATCGATAGGATCAAAATCACGTCAATAGGGACGTAATTTCGGACAAATAATGATATTTCGTAGGTGTTGTTATGAAATCTCGTAACTACGGCTTGAGATTTTATAACAACACCGACGGTTTATCAAAACGGAACAGTAAACCCAGTCTATTTTTAGCACAAAATCCATTGCTATAGATGTCCCAACGCCGCCGCATCGGAACGTTTATGTGACACTTTAAATTATTAACTGAGAGGACATGCAGTCGCATTCCAACGAAAGCCTCGTAACTGCAGCTTGTTTTAAGCTGCAGTTACGAGGTTTTCGTTGTAAAGCAGCGATATTTGACAACGGGAAAACACGTGACATATCAACAACATCAAGTTTGCAGAAAATTTTTATAATTTTGTAAATACGAGACTGATTTGAATATGGTTTAATGTACAGAAGTTGAACAAATCAATGCTTTTCAACAAAAACCTCGTAGCTGCAGCTTAAAACAAGCTGCAAATACGAGGTTTTTGTCGAAAAGCGATGTTTTAAGTGACATTTCACATTTCTTTCAATTTTTGGTTTAAACATATTTTATTTATATCATTTCTAATACATTCAATTTCAATTTTTGAAAGTATGTCTTGATGCAAACGTTGTTTATTCTAATAGGTAGAAATGCTATCAGTTTATTGAAGTTGTTTTTATAAGCGAAAAATACTCCTTCAAAATTGAGACAGAAATGATAATTCTATATAAATCTGAACTGTTGTCCACAACAATTTGTTTAATTTTAGCACAAAAACATATATTTCTCGTAAACGGTTCGGTATTTTGACTTGAAATTTTCAGAATTTTCATAAGAAAACATGCTCTTTCAGATAGAATAAAGTAAAATTTGTGTTAAGATAATTGTGAAATGTCACTTTAATGTTAGGGATTTGCTTTATGCGGTTGATATTTTGATCAACATAGGAAGAAAATTATTGGCGACAAAATTTTTTTGTCTTTCAATAATCTTTATATCATTAGTCGTTTAAACGTTTCCGAAACGACAAAATTTTAGGGTGGTTCAAATTCAAAGCTGCCGCAGACGACAAAAGTGTTTTGGATAAACACAGAATTTGTGCATATTTTATCACAGAAAATATTGAGACAAAAGGAGAAACTGCTGGTTATCAGCAGTTTCTTCTTTTGTCTCAATATTTTCCCAAGTCATACCCATTAGGAACGTCAAGACCAGGTATTGTTTGGGAATGGGTTAAGGTAAGACCTGGATTATGCACCTCTTGTATAATTGTTATATTTCGACTAATTCCGTGACGTCCGTACGCCCGATCATTTTTTTTTAGTTCCGTCAGATGCAATATTGCTATGTCAAAGTATTCTTCTCTGTCAATGATCTGAAGTTATTCAACCCTTTCTATATTGGTAATGACGTCCTAACCTAATTACCAAACGACATAATTTTAGACAGGGCCAAATTCAACGATGTTGCAGACGACAATTTCAAGTGAATGAAATTTAACATTTTTTTTTGTATTTTTGTGTAGAAAGTATTGTGGGAAATGAAGAATTTGCTTGTCACAAGCAAATTCTTCATTTTACACTATACTTTCCATAGCCTTTTTTTCTTTGGGGGAGTCAAAAGGAGCAATTGTGTGGGATCGGGTGAAACACAAACGCCATGTAAAACACTGAAACAAGATAATGGGTAATGAAGGACTCGGGGATAGTCTTAGAAAATAAGTAATAAGAGCATCTCTGGATTTTAGCATATTTTTCTCCTTTCCTATCTCTGTTTTACAAAGCTTTCTTAATTACGAACTAGAGATGATTCGGAAAAGGTCTCGATATTGATTGTCCACAATGTTAGTTATATCTAGTTAGCACATTCAGGAGTCTTTATCATTGACTTGTTATTCCTGATATATGGTTATACGGGATTAAAATAACATTGTCAGGTAATGTCTAATCCCTCTCTCTATCATTCTCTCTCATTCTCTCTATCTCTCTCTGTAAATACTGATTGTCCACAATTTTAGTTATAAATCTAGTTAGTACATTAGCGTGTTATCCATGATAGATACACGCTTACATGCCATGATGGAATTAAAATAACATTATCAGGTAATACCTCATCACTCTATTTTCATTTCTCTCTCTTATTCTCACCATCTCTCTGTCATTCTTTCTCCTTCTCTCTATCTCTCTTTAAATATTGAACGTCCAAATGTTAGTTATATATCTAGTTAGCACATTCAGCTGTCCCCATCGTCAGCTTATTATACCTTATAGATACACGCTTACATGGATCATGTAATATCTTTTTCCCTTTACCTTTATTTCTCTTTCTCTCTCCTTCTCTCTATTTCTCACCAGGTATTTATTGTCCTCAATGTTATTTATATATCTAGTTAGTACATTCAGAAGTCTTCCGACATCGTCAGCTTTTTATCCATTATAGATACACGCTTACATGGAATTAAAATAGCATTGTCAGGTAATTTTTTTTCTCTATCTATTTTTTTCTCTCACTCTCATTCTCTCTATCCCTCTATAGGTATTGATTGTCCACAATGTTCGTTATATATCACTAGTTAGCACATGCAGCAGTCTTTATCGTCATCTCGTTATTGCTGATACATGGTTATACGGGATTAATGTAACATTGTCAGGTAATATATCTTGTTTCTATCTTTATTTCTCTCTTCTCTCGTTCTCTCTTTCTATCTCTGGATACTGATTGTCCACAATATTTGTTTTATTTCGATGTTTTTCGAAAAAAAAAACCCGTAACTGCAGCTTGTTTTCTATCTGTCTGTAGATTATCTCCACTTCTCATATCGCATACTATAATATATCGTCGCCTAATATCTAAAAAAAAATCTATATGTGTGATTTTATGGAAATGACGCATATTAATTTACAATTCGTTTTCTAAATCGTTATTTATTGACAGAATTTTCAAAAAAATCGAAAATTAACGTGATTCCCTTGTGTGGTAGCTTTGATTCTATGTCTTCTGCAATCCCTTTTTTAGCTCACCTTAGCACGAAGTGCTGGGGTGAGCTATTGTGATCACTCATCGTCCGTATGTTCGTCCGTATGTCCGTCCGTCTGTCTGTCCACAATTACTAAAAAGTCTTCTCCTCAAAAACTATAAGACCTAGAGTCTTGAAATTTTGTATGTAGCATCGTCTCATGACTATTCTCTTAAATACCCCAAATTATTGTGATACAAGGAAAATTGACCCTTTGTTGTGGGGTATCGAATTTCATATAGAGACAAAGAAGGAAATCTTGTACACCAAAGACTTTGAAAATTTGTGTGTAAAACTGTCTCATAATGATACAATTTTCTCCAATTCTGTTTGTCAGAGATCCTTAAGGTAAATATTTGCATTTCCCATGGTAGAATAACTCTCTACTACCAGTATTATTAAAAGTGTTTTCTGTGATGAAAGTTGTCCAGAAGTTCGGGATGTGAGATGAGACAAAAGTTATCATCTTGATGATCTCTAATGTGAGCGATATAGGGTCGTCTTGGCCCTCTTGTATTACTATATATTTTGAGTTAACGTTCGAGCGAAGTGACTCTTAAAATTTTGACCGAGTTTTGACTTCCCTGAAAGAATAGGCATGTGCAGGCATTGGGGCAAAAACAGAAAGTGTTGATAATCACCATTTGTTGTTCACAGATCGCAATTATTACAGATTACAATTAACTATGAAGATTCGTTTTGTCTGCTTTCAAATAGAAGCAAACTATATTTTCGACGTTTAGGAAAGGTTTAACCCATTACCAGACGGCAATGTTTTAGACTTGTCCAATTTCAAACAAAAATGCAGATGACACTGTAAAACAAAGCTAATTATGCATACTTTCTTCCTTCCGTAGGAAAAAATGATATGGGAAATAAAGAAATTGCTCTACACAATCAATTTCTTCATTTGCCTAAATGCCTTCCCAAGCCTTTTCTATTACAATTGTAGGCGTGTTAAAACCAGCCCTGCGTTCAGTAAGACAAAACGTTAGCTAACGTTGGCCGTTTCATTCGGAATATTCGGTCAATTCTGTGAAATTTGTGTCAAAGAAGTTGCGACTGTTGCTAACGTTAGCTAACGTTTTGTCTAATGAACGCAGCCCAGGTCTTGTTTGGGAAAGGGTTAATGGTGGGTCAGCAGACACGTGTGTAGTAAATATTCATTAGTTAATTGATATTGCTACTGGGGTCCATTTAACCCTTTCCCAAACGACACAATTTTAGGGTACCCCTTTTTAAAACCTGCTCTAGACAACAAGATTGATGTTAAAAAAGAAGGGATTAGTGTACAATATAGCACAGAAAATATTGAGACAAAAGGAGAAACTGCTGGTTATCAACAGTTTCTTCTTTTGTCTCAATGTTTTCATAAGCCTTTTCTACCAGAGACACCAAAACCAGCTCTTGTTTGGGAAAGGGTTAAATACAATATCCGTAATATAACGACTAAAAGCACTTATCACGGTGGGTAACCCACGTGACTTTTGGGAAGCGTTCACACCGAAAAATAATCTTCTTCAAATGTGTTTTGTGTAATTTTACCCTACGGAATTTTAAGATAAAGTGCAACGAACGCGTCTTTGAGATGGCCATTCCCGGTTCTAACTCATTCCGCACCAAATCCCATGTTTTTTTCAAACATTTAAAATGAATGCTTTCGCTTGAATATTTAATAAACTATGGGATTCGGTGTGAGTGAGTTAGTTCCGGGATTGGTCTTCTCAAAGGCACTACGGTGCAATTTATTTCGTCAAAATCTGCAGAGTATAAGCTGAGATCTAGAACAAAACATACTTGAAGCAGACGATTTTTCTGTGTGAACGCTTCCCAAAAGTCACGTGGGTTATCCACATTGCTTATGCTAAGTTCTCACTGTCGATCGGACCAAGTCCGATCAAGCGATTGAGCTCATTCAGCATAGTTGATCCGGGAATGGTCGATGAAAATTAATGCACTCATATGTGTGTTTTCCTTGGTATCCCAATCAAACTGTAAGTGATCAGAGCCAAATTCGATTAAGGTAATCCACCCATAATGAGATTCGCGCGACGTCGGAATTACTCGGGCGACGTCGAAAACATTCGGCGGTGGAACGTCTACCTCCAAATGTTTACGAGCGCATCCGAATAGGTTCGAATACGTGACGACTACGCTCGAAATAAGCCGATGTTTGATTAATCTCAAAATGGCCACATCACGGGTATTCTTAGCCTGAGCCAATCTATGGTATTCTATCTTAATCCCTCATCCATAGATTATGGATGAGCACTTTGTGACTTGAAATCGAACCAGCGACCTCAATAGATTTTATTAAAAGTTCGTCAACAATATCGCCCATAAAGGATAAAGACAGAAACAGGTTGAATATGATCTGTGTATGCAAAAATGAGTCTTCGTCTAATAAAATGTTACTTGTCACGCTTAACAGGACCTTCTGGGAAATGAAAAACAATTTATGAGAATCGGACCATTTTTGACAGACGTCAAGTAGATCTCGCTATTCGGAAAATGAACAGACGGTAAGATGGGGAAGTTCTAGATCAAGATAATCATATAAAAGCCAGATTTCGATCCTAGTCATTCTACGCACTTCGCCGAATTTAACAAGAATCGATGCATTTTCATAAGGCCACTTTAAGCATGATGTGTCACACATTTGACTTGTATTCAATATGCAGGATTGGGCGAAGTTTGACAAACAGTTATTTTTAAACTTGTAAATTAACTACGCTCCTAACATGTCCCTCACCAATCTCCTTCGCAGTTATCTCCCCTGAATTGGGATTGGGGAGATTTCTGCCGGCACAGCTTGAGCTACCAAGATTTCAGGTAATTGATTTTTTTTTATTTTGATTTTTATTTAAAAATGTAAATACGCTTAAGTGATGTTTTAAGAATATGAGGTGTCAGATATGAATCAAAATGAAAAATATAATTGGATTTAAAAAATGATTTCAGAAATATAAATAAATTTCCGCCATCTTTACAATATTACGTGACATTCACCATGGTCAAGTGATTTATATGCCTGCAGTGATAATGTAAGGCATTCTCGCTGTGTGTAGTTTGGTCCCTCACCCGCTGACATATCATATCAATTCCTTGCCACTGTAGACATCTACGTAGGCAATGTCTGCCTTTCTTGGTGCTTTTTAATTCAAATCCGGCCCCCGTTTCTCAAAAATTTTAAGTACGTTCTCAGACTCAAATCTGAGCACCATGCTCAAATCACACGAAATCCACGTGAACTTCAATTAAATAACAATCAGCGTTGATTGGTAATTCAATTGAAGTTAAGCATGAACTCATGAGTAGGTCTATATACTAGCATCGAATTATAATCAGATTGGAACCATCAGCAATTTCTCTAGCATTAAATTTTTTACATTTCAATCTAATAAAACATCCCAAACGGCAAAATTTTAGGGTGATCCACTTCAAAAATTGCCAAAAATAACAAAATGGAAGTTATTAAAGATAGAATTCGTGTAAAATATGGCATAGAAAATATTGAGACAAAAGTTGGTTATCAGCAGTTTCTTCTTTTGTCTCAATGTTTTCCCAAGCATTTTTATTAGGGACGGCAAAACCAGGTCTTGTTTGAGAGAGGGTTAATAGTCTAGTGTCCATTGAACACTTTTCAACCATCGTTCACAGGAAAAATAGCTGATTAATCAAGGCTAATTGGTAATTTTCATTTGATTTATAAAGATCATCTGGCAGAGATAGTACTTGTAATTTCATTAACATTTTCCCAAACGGAAAATAGACTGTTTCTATTTGGAAGCTTTACAGAGACTTGAATGCATGCAAATAATGACACTAACTATGTACCAAATAGCACAGAAAATATTGAAACAAAAGGTGAAACTTCTGGTTATCTGCACATTTTTCTTTTTGCCTTAATACTTTCTCAAACCTTTACTATTAGGGTCGTGAAACTAGGTATTGTTTGGCAAACGGTTAACGTTGGTTTTACTAATTTGATTCATTTACCTAGTACGTGATGGCTATTGCAACACGGGTTAGTGCTAGGACAGTGCGGGGATGACAGAAACGCTTATAATTCCTTTTTCTATTATCTTAATTTTGCCAACCCTATCGAAGAGCAACTTAATCACAGGCGGCAATCACGTGCCTTTGTTATGATATATTTTCCTCACTTATGTAAACAAAAACACTCGGTAAGAACACATTTTCTCAAATTTTGAATCAAATATTTAACACTCATTCAATATTGAGATACGTACCATTCGATGCGTGGTAATCTCCGGATTATTTTTATCCCAAGATCTTCCCTCAAATCCCTGTCAAAGCTGAGAACATTCGTGCAAAGTATTTCTAAATGCCGTGATATATTTTCTTAAGAAATGTGTGCACTTTGCACGAATGTTCTCAGCTTTGACATGGATTTGAGGGATGATCTTGGTATCAAAATAATCCGGAGATTACGACTCATCGAATGGTACGTATCTCAATTCTGAGAGTTAAGTATTTGATTTAAAATTTAAGAAAATGTGTTCTTACCGAGTGTTTTTGTTTACATAAGTGAGGAAAATATATCATAACAAAGTCACGTGATTGCCGCCAGTGTTAATATACATGTAAATATTGTTTTCAAGAAATGCTCTTTGGACCATTTTCTTACTTTTAGGTTACGAATCTCTGTGTCCTTTCGTACGTCAGACATATATAGACTTCTGTAAATAGAAAAAAACTAGAATGTAGAAAAATCATGTTCAACCATTCGAATGTTCATTCTATAGAGAAGAAAAATAGCCCGCTATGCTTTTTTCTTCCTCTTTCCACCAGGATCTTTCTTAACTTGTTATTGTACAAGATAAAGCAAACAGTCACGACTAGGGCTAGTCTACATTAAGGTAGAATACCCCTAATGAGATTCGTGTGACGTCGGAATTTTTCGGGCGACGTCGAAAACATTCCACGGTGGAACTTTCCACCGCCGAATGTTTACGACCGCGCCCGAACAGGTTCGGATACATAACGACGCCACTCGAAAAAGCCGATGATTTATGAATCTCAAAATGGCTACATTAAGGGTATTCTACCTTTAACAATTAAATGCAGTGACTGTTTTGGTAAGATCACACATACTGTCGACATTTCCACATGATAAAATGTAAAATTCCATCACGCATGGATCATAGACAACCAGAATAAATCGGCTTATAACATGTAATACGTATCATAATGACGCCGGATTAGTCTAATAGAATGCATCATTACAACAGATTAGCGAGTATTTAACGTGTAACTTTGACGTCAGCTGGCGAGACTTATGGATCATGTTGTTTGTCGGGGCGTCTGTTGTAACATATTCTTGACGGGGATGGAATTAAAGTAATAACTTTCGAGGACAAACATTGAAATCGTCGATGCTTTTCAACAAAAATGACGTAACTGCAGCTTGGTTCAAGCTGCAGTTACGAGGTTTTTGATGAAAGGCGACGCAATGCTACTGTCACATCGGGACCAACAGGAGTTGTGAAAGCACCCTTCTCTGGTCTTATGTAAATATGCAAGTTACCACTGTCACAGCATCTTCCACAATATTCGTATCAGTATAAGCAAAAGGCAGCCCTGCAAATAAAGCAAATATGCCGAATAACCGAGTGCAGATGCTGAAATACTTTTTTTTAAAATATATAATATAAAGAATTATAAAGCATTTAAACTATTTTATACTTCTAATAGCCCGCTTTGGGCATTAAAAATAATTTCTTGGACAAAAGTTTACTAGTTTACTGTTCAACGACTGCGGTAGTAAATGTTAACTGGAGCTAGTCCTGCTTATAGATTATGGTCGTCGAGAGATCGCAGTGTCGCCACTATAGATTCTGTTGCGAGAAAAAATGCGAGGTACCGGGATTGGTAAGAGACGATCTGTAACAGTAAGAGCAATTTATTGCAAAAGAATGACGTGGGGCATTGTTGCATAGCTGTCGGCACGCAACATTTATCAGAATACATTACAATCTAATGTAGTTTAGTAGGGACATACAAATGCACGATTATTTTTGAACCCCACCCACCCCACCCCATTACACCCGTCAAGGCGATACTTTTAAATGTGTTTAGAACAATTGATTTTATAACTTATTTTAGACCATCGTCATTCACGTAAACAGGGATGTAAAAACTTAGATAAAGAATAACTCTGATTTCTAGCTGAGATTTAAAGGTCAAATGTTAGAGAAAGCCGTTATGTTTACTCGACATTAGACACTGACGACCTCGGCCAAAGCTTTTTTACTATCTCTTTAATCAGTGTAGTATAGCTCAAAAATATTTTAGGGAAAAAAGATATTGCTGATAATCAGCAATTTCTTATTTTCTCCAGATGTTTTCCCATGTCACATAATTTACTCTAACGAATTCACAACCAGACCTTGATTGGGAAAATGCTTAAATGTCAGATGCTGGAGAAAACAACTATGTTGACGTTAGACACAAACGACCACGGCCAAAGCTTCTTTTTAGTATCTCTTCAATCAGTACAGTACAGCCTTGAAAATATTGAGAGTAAATTAGAAATCGCTGATTATCAGCAATTTCTTCTTTCTCCCAGTATTTCCCATGGAAGTTTCTAGTTAGCCGGTCCCCAAACTAAATGGTCGCCAGTAAAGTGACAAAATAGAGTAACTTTTCATCAATAAAGAAGCAAATGAGCGGGGGTGTGGAGGGCAGCAGCCCCCATAAATAATTTTAAAATAAAATAAAGCGGGGGTGTGGGGCGGCAGCCCCCAAAAATAATTCCTAGTAAATAAGGACTGGTATACTAGATGTGTTCCTTTTCCCATGTCAATTCTTTTGTTCTAACGACGTCAAAACCAGGTCTTGGTCGAGAAAATGTAAGAGAGAAAATAGTTATGTTCACTTGACATAAGACACTAATAACTTAATTCAAAGCCTTTTTTACCATCTCACCAATCAGTGTAGTATAGCTCATAAAATATTGGAAGGAAAGGAGCAATTCGTCGTTGTAAATGCAAAACCTCGTATCTCGGTTATGGAAAATTTTGAAAGGGAGGGAAAAAGGAATAATAAGTTTTCCCAAACTGAAATGTCTTACTTGAAATTTGGACATATTGTTCACAAATAATGTGTCAATAATACTGATCGGTCAAAATGTCTCAAAACCTGCGAGAATCGTCTACACAGGGCACACAAGTTCGTATTTTGAAAATCGCACCAATCGACATACGAGGTTTTGCATTTACACCGACGAATTGCTGATCATCAGCACTTTCTTCTTTTCTCTTAATGTTTCTCAAGGCATTTATTTTGTACTAACGACGACAAAGTCGGGCATTGATTGGGAAAATGCCTAAATGTCAAATGTAAGAGAAGATAGTTATGTTCAGTCATCATTCTACACTAACGACCCCGGTCAAAGCTTTTTTTCTATCTCACCAATCAGTGTTGTATAGCTCAGAAAATATAGAGAGGAAATGACAAATTGCTGATTATCAGCAATTACTTCTTTTCTCCCAATGTTTTCCAAAGCCATTTCTTCTATGGACGTCAAAGTCAGGCATTGATTGGGAAATGCTTAAAGGTCAAAACAGTTATGTTAAGTCAACATTCTACACTAACGACCTCGGTCAAAGCTTTTTCACTCTTTCACCCATCAGTGTTGTATACATCAGAAAATATTGAGAGAAAAGTAGAAATTGCTGACTATCAGCAATTTCTTCTTTTCTCTCAATATTTTCCCATGTCATGTCTACAAGTACTAACGACTTCAAAGTCAGGCATTGATTGGGAAAAAGCTTAAAGGTCAAATGTTAGAGAAAATAATTATGTTCACTCGACATTATAGGCATTCACGACCCCGGTCAAAGTCTTTTCTTTACTATCTCATCAATCATTGTAGTATAGCTCTAAAACACTGGGAGAAAATGAGAAATTGCTGATCATCAGCAATTTCTTCGTTTCTCTCAATGTTTCCCAAGTCAATTCATTTGTACTATCGACGTCAAACCCCAGCATTGATTGGGAAATCCTTAAAGGTCAAAATAGTTATGTTCAGTCAACATTCTACACTAACGACCTCGGTCAAAGCTTTTTTATTATCTCACCCATCAGTGTTGTATACATCAGAAAATAATGAGAGAAAAGGAGAAATTGCTGATCATCAGCGATTTTTTCTTTTCTCTCAATGTTTTCCCAAGTCAATTATTTTGTACTAACGACGTCAAAATCAGGCATTGATTGGGAAAATGTTTAAATGGCAAATGTAAGAGAAGATAAATATGTTCACTCAACATTCTACACTAACGACCTTGTTCAAAGCTTTTTTACTTTCTTACCAATAAGTGTAGTATGATATTGACGGAAAAGAGAAAAATTTCTGATTTTCAGCAATTTCTTCTTTTCTCTCAATATTTTTTCCATGTCACAAGTCATGTAGACCTACAAGTACTAACGACGTAAAAGTCAGGCATTGATTGGGAAATGCGTAAAGGTCAAAACAGTTATGTTCAGTCGTCATTCTACTAACGACCTCGGTCAAAGCTTTTTTTTACTATCTCACCAATCAGTAGGAACTTAGGCTGATTGGAAAACTAAATCGATACTAAACTCCCTTTACAGCACTAGCGCGACAATGTCCTTGTGTGATACTATATTTGTAAGTTATGTGAGCTTAACACGTGAGTAACACGTGAGTTGGTCATTCCCTAAACAGACCCTAATTTTGACGTCATTAATCAAAGGGGACACAAAAATCGATGCTTAAGACTGTCCATCCCTAATGAGATTCGCGCCTTGTCGGAATTATTCGGGCGACGTCGAAAACATTCGGCGGTGGAACTTTCCACCGCCGAATGTTTACGACCGCGCCCGAATAGGTTCGGATACGTAACGACGCCCCTAAAAAACCAACATTTTATGAATCTCAAAATGGCCACATTACGGGTATTCAACCTTAAGCAGACCCTAGTTTTGAGGTCAATAATAAAAAAGGAAAACTAAATCGATACTTAACATCCTTAACGACACTACTAGTACTACATTAGGAGACAGTATCTGGAAAAAGACCCTTACACTGGCGTAGGAAAAGGGTGGCCGGGGCCAGGCCCCCAATAATGTAGAAGAGGGGGCAGCAAATCATATGACCCCCCAATAATACACCCATATTTTCCTTCAAGAAAGGTCCAGGTATAAAATGCTGTCTGAATGTGCACAGAGTGCAGGAAATGACTTCTTAGAATTCAAAATTTTCTGGGGGGCATACCCACAGACCCACAGACCACTCAAAGCAACGCTACGCTCGCTCGAGTTCCATTCACTTAAACATTTGTCCCCCCCCCATACTATAAACCTTCCTATGCCTATGCCTTAGAGTAATTGCGGCCATCATTTTATCGTCGCTTTTCTACGAAAACCTCGTAACTGCAGCTTTGAACAAGTTGCATTTATGCGTTTTTCGAAGAAAAACAGAGACATCGTGATGAACGTGTGCGTAAGTGCAGTCTGATAAGTCAACATTATTTGCTCTGAGTAATAGAAATTTAACTCAATGATAAAAAGTCAGTGAGTAGTTTGTTTTCAATAACTTTTTATCAGCTGATTTCTAAAGGATTTCACACATCCAACAACTCCGTTACGTATTTCCACCTTCTGTGCTTCAAATCTCTTTCAAGTTGGCTACTTATTTAGAATCTACAGAACTATTTGAGATTTTCCGCAATTTTTGTGTCGCATGATTCCCAGCCACAGAGAAGACAATTTACAAAAATCGACAGACAAAGTAATCGCAAAAAAATATATTGAAATCATCAAATTCAGTAAATCGAATAAACTTAATAATCTGAAATATATACGGCGGTTTCCATGGAAACGAGAAAAACAATGTCAATCTGTTAATATTTATGTGAAGTGAAGTGTGATAATAGAAAAATACTTGAGTGTTTTTTGAAGTTTTTTCTTCCTTTTATCGATACATTAGTCATTTCCAAACAATTTTTGGTCGTCACTTCTCTAGAAAGTATAGTTTGGGGAAAAATACAAAAAAAGAAGTCATCGAAAACGGGATGGTCAGCAATGTCTTCGTTTGCCATTATGTTTTCTGTGCTATATTGTACACTAATCCTTTCTTTATATCAAACAATGTGCGTACACAAAAACACTTTACAAGATTTCGACTATCATCACACGAACTAAATATTGAAAAGGGTAGGCATTTACAACAAAATATAAACGAAAGAGTTTGTACGTTATGCAACTCTCTAAAATTAGAAAGCGAATACCATTTCTTATTATGTTGTCCTAAATACCAACACCTTAGACAAAAATACCATATAAACAATACATGGCCAACAATAAACAAATTTCAATCGATTATGAGTACAACAAGTAAACAAAAACTGTATAATTTGATGAATTTTGTTAAACACGCTACAGAATACAGAAAACAATGCTTAAATGATAATTTGCATACATAGCCCATAGATTTGAAAATACTAGCACTATATTCGAAAATTAAACAAATTGTTCTTCTTTGTTATATGCACCAATTTAGCATGTACTGAATTTAATTTGATATGTTTAATTCGATATGTTTATATGCATATATCTTGTTAACAACATGTTTCAAATTTTGTAATATTTACATTATATTGTATTATTTACATGAGTTTGCCATATGTATTATGTTTGCAGATTGACATGATTGAGTTTAACCATGCTAATAAAGGTAACGCTCAATCATGTCAATCTGCAAACACAATACTATTATGTTATGGCCAAAGGCAAGATGCTTTGCCGAAAATTGCCAATAAAGATTTGAACTTGAACTTGAACTTTATTGACGTCAAATTTGTCGTCTGTAACAGCTTTCAAATTAGACCACCCATACATTTTTCATCGTTGGGGTAAGAGTTAACCCATTGCCACACAGCGACTCTTTTTTACTTCCCACGGGAAATTGTCTTGGGAAGACATTGTGGAAAATGAAGAAATTGCTTGTGACAAGCAATTTCTTCACTTCCCACAATGTTTTCTACCAAAAAGACCAAGAGAGTTTTAAATTTCCTTAACCAGAAATTGTCGTCTGAAACATCTTTCAATTTGGACCAGTCCAAAATTTGTCGTTTGATAAAGGGTTAATTAGCAGAGTTCTATTTTCTATAACGAAGGGTTTGTATCTCTCCGCGTCCTTACCGAACTATTTAACGTTACTAGGTAACCATTTAATTATAGAAATCCATGCGATTCCGATAATAGTATGGATTTTTTTCGCAGGTATCTCACTTTAGAAGTGTGGACTTTTTATCTATTTTGAGACAAATTGACGTGTGTGGCGCGAATTTGATTTTCTCTTAATTTCTAATACATTATTCTTTCAAACGATTTAAGATTTGTAACCAGCTAAAACGAGTTAAGTGTATCAAATACGAGAAATACCTGTCCCATGGACCTAAGAAGCTATCTTTGTACAATTATATTGATGAATCGTCTTTAACATAATGTCATAGGGGTGGTCAATTAGAAATAATAACAAAACCCCATATATCTGATGAAATATGTGAGAGTAATGTCTCGATAAGTCGGAAAATGGGTAAAAAACAGCTGTCCCACCTCGGGGGTGGTCCAGTTCATCACTTTTGTACGGAGAGTACATATATAATACATATACAGTATACCTAGTATCCCAACTAGTAGCTTTTCCAAATTGTTTTAGTGGTGAAATAAAGAAATTTAAGATAAATGCATTTTTCTGCAAAGAATTATGCATATGTCCCATGGTCTGGTGTGAATTACGTTATTTAGTTTTACACACATCCTAAAACGAAACCATGTTTTGAATACATGATATTAAATATCATTTATAAATAGTCAACAGCATGTGCAAACACATTGTATTACTCTTGAAAGTAGCAGTAGATTATTGTAAGTCACACTTTGCAATGAAGGAAGCTACCCCGCTCAAGGAGCAGTAAATGTGAATTACGTTAATGCTTTTTAAAATTTCACACAATCAACGCTTAAGTTAAATACATAGTTTGGCATGTACCTACACATGTGTAGATTACATAAACCAAGAAGAACATTTCTCTTCAGAATTATTACCTGTGGAATTTTATTGTATGTTCAAAATTGTGAATTACGTGTCTGTGAATTACGTTACGCCATTTTTCGTTCCATAAAATATTTTATTCATTAAATGTCGCAAAATTAGAAACACTAAAGTCATGTTTTAAATATTTATTAAATTCAAGTAGTCAATTGATAGTAAAACCGAAATATGTCAATGTGAAAAATCTAAGACCGAAACTATAGTGGGACATTTTTCGTTCGTATTTGATACACTTAACTCGCATAGCCTACATGAGACGATTCTGGTTGTTAGGGCCCCGATGACACTAGAATGGATCAAGATCATCCTGCGCATACGCACATTCTGATCAAGATCGGGGCTGTTCTCTAACAGTTACAATGTCCACAGACAAGAGCGGGTGGTGAATATTGAATTATGTTTTATGACAAATCAATATAAATGATAATTGTAGAATAAGGGGATTCTATTCATCATTATATACCACATACTTCACGCATGTTCAGCGTCATGGCAGCGTGTGGCAAAGAAGATATGTATAAAATCCGTATACCTTTGTCCATTTCCTTTGTCACAAAAACACCAGAGATTGGGACGGAATTGCATGAAGTGTTTGTTATCGAATGAGAATGGAATAAGTTTAAGTAGTTTGTAGAAATAAGTGTTGAATGACATGCGATCGTTTGTAGTAGCACGTCACTTGTATTCTACAATGACAAACAATTAACTCTTTAACAGTCTCGTTTGTGCCTAACTTTGTACATAGCAACATCGTGATGAATAAGGTGAGCTTGAATCTGGAAACTGGAGCTTTTTATACATTTTATACTTCCATATTTGCAGATCGGTCTATAACTTAGTGGAGTCTGGTATGTAGCTACAAATTATGAAGAAGCTATGAGAGAACAGCATCAGTTCGGATTAGGCTGCGTATGCACAGATTGATCTGGATCCATGTTAGCCTTAAATGGCAAAACGGAATTTTTTCCAGAGACAATGTCAGATTATGTTTTACCAAAAATGTATATATTGAAAGTTTTTAATGGTGGATCCAAAGGGGGTTCGGGGGGGATTCGAACAAACCCCCTCTGTAACCTATTTATTTCATTTTCATGCAGAAATTCGGTCAAAATGAAGAATATTAGGAACCCCCATATTTATATTTTCGAACCCCTTCACATGAAGCCTGAATCCGCCACTTGCGTTGTATAAAAATGTAGAAAATTCTAGTTAGACTCTACATGATATTTCAATCTGGATGAATAAAGAGCTCTATGTGATTATGAGGAGATGTCAATTTCAAATATTTGTGACCCGTCACGCTAAAAGGGACCTTATTTGAAACCCATAAAACCAAATTCTTTTTTCAAAAGAGTTATATAAGAGTGAAACGTTTCGATCCTATTCAGGCTGCGCGGTCGATAAGTTTCACATTTCCTATAGGGTCCCTTTTTGCGTGACGGGTCACATTTCTTTCATATTCCTCTTGTCTGGAGTTCAAAGATAAGTTTCTGGAAAATTAACAAATATCACAATCATTTTTTTCTGGCAAGTGACATACATCCCAAAATAAAGACATTTTACTTACAATTACTTGGTGAATCGATGCTTTTCAACGAAAGCCTCGTAACTGCAGCTTGTCTTAAGCTACAGTTACGATGTTTCCATTGAAAAGCGACGAAATATAGGTTGTTCAGAGTAACAGATGAGGGAGGCATCCATAATTTCATTAAATTGTCTTATCAAAGCCAAACCCATTGTTGTGCGTACTCTTTTCAATCGTCTCAATGAGACTACTGTAGCCCATTACCAAACGACAACATTTTGGGGTAGTCCAATTTGAAAGAAGTTGCAGACGACATTTCAATGTGAAGAAATTTCGAAATTTTATAGCTTTTTCGGTAGAAAACATTGTGGGAAATGAAGAAATTGCTTGTCACAAGCAATTTCTTCACTTTCCACAATGTTTTTCAAAGCCATTATTTTGTGGGGAGTCAAAAGGAGTCACTTAGTGTTAATGGATTAATGGGCATCCACAATATAGGGTTTTATTAGCAATAAATGATACTTTTACGTTGAAAAAACTAAATGAAAAACCTCTTACCCGTAGCTCTCGTTCAACAAAGCTTCCTATCAACTTACCCTTTCCCGGAAGGCAAAATTTTTGGGTGGTCCCCTTTGAAAGCAGCTGAAGACTGCAAACATTTTTGGTAAAGAAGATTACATTTGTGGTATCATGTAGCTTGGAAAATATTGCAGCAAAATGAAAAAAAAATCTGATTATCAGAATTTTCTTCTTTTGCTTCAATGTTTTTCCAAACCTTATCTATCAGGGACGCAAAATAAGGTCTTGATTGGGAAAGGGTTAAACCAGGCAAAAAGGAAATAAAATGACTCTATGTAGGATAAATGACTTGTATACATAATTACAATAATTGATATGATGTACTTTTAGACATAATTGTACAGCATCATAGCACTGGTGGTGAACTCGGCCAAAGCGTGGGACGTTTTTTCGCGATCATAGTATTCCGTCGGTGTTGTTATGAAATATCGTTACTACGGCTTCAATAAAGCAGTAGTTACGAGATTTTATAACAACACATACGTTTTGTCAATTGATACATATCGGCTAACCCGGTCTGTTTTTAGAAGTAGGCCATTGTCATTAGAAAAAAATCTATAAACTCACATTTAAACGCAAAATATCTATACCTTGTTGTAGCGAAAATTGTTTTAGTTCACCACCAGTGATAATTGATATGATGTACTTTTAGACATTATTGTACAGCATCATTGTACAGATGATAGACGTTTATCTATGTACTTATCCGTGTTCTCACTGGGGGTGAACTCGGCCAAAGCGATGGACGTTTTTCGCTACAACAAGGTACGGTTATTTTGCGTTTAAATGTGAGTTTAAAGATCTGATTGGATAGTTTTTCTAATAACAATGAATTTGTTCTAAAAATAGACCGGGTTTATGGATGTGTATTGACAAACCGTCGGTGTTGTTATAAAATCTCGAAACTACGGCTTTATCGAAGCCGTAGTTACGATATTTTATAACAACACCAACGGAATACAATGATCGCGAAAAAACGTCCCACGCTTTGGCCGAGTTCACCACCAGTGGTTCTTTCACTGTCACAAATGACCACGACAGAGGATCTCGAGACACAGCAGTTATGGTATTTTTTATGTTTTGACCGAGTTAAATTCAGTTGAAGCTAAGAAGTCACAAACGTGTCATCGATTTGACGAATAAGAATGATCTTTTTAAAGAATCAGCTGTTTAAAAATATGGCGACCAACCAAACTTTAGAAATGTCGTCAATAGTTTTTTTTTTTTTTTTTTTTTTTTTTTTTTTTTTCCTATTAGCTGGCCTGCCATATCCAGCTTATTCTTTGTGTTTTTGCCACCTCTGCTTCAAAGGGAATTCAAATTGGTCGAGTATTACCAAAAATATTGACGATTTTCTTTAATTGTTGTGTTAGACGATTCACCGCCGTGAATAATGCTGTTCCTGGATCATCGGTTACACGTACACGCTGGTAGTGAACTCGGCCAAAGCGTGGGACGTTTTTTCGCGATCATAGTATTCCGTCGGTTTTGTTATAGAATATCGTACGTAGTTACGAAATTTTATAACAACACAGACGGTTTGTCAATACATATCGGTAAACCCGGTCTATTTTTAGAACAAATTCATTGTTATTAGAAAAACTATCCAATCAGATCTTTAAATTCACATTTAAACGCAAAATATCTGTACCTTGTTGTAGCGAAAAACGTTCCTCGCTTTGGCCAAGTTCACCACCAGTGGTACATGTATGTTCATGTTGTAGTGCGACAACTCAACACGATACGCATTCGCGTTTCTCGGAATTGTTGTCCATTTTTTAGAAAAAAAGTAAAAAAGGAGATTTTATTGACAATTTATGCACACACAATTTTATCAAAGCAATATGAACCCTAGATAAATATAGATACTGTAAGGTTACATGTACTCTATTCTGTTTAAGTTCACGAATTATACATGTATTTAGACATATTGCAAACAGAAATGATGAGCGGGCAATATTAACTTTACCCGCTCCCCAATCCGCGAGGGGATATTTTCATTGGCATCTATTACATATCAACTTTTCAATTTCCTGTCTTTAATCCTTTCCCAAACAAGACCTGGTTTTGACGTCCCTGATAGAAAAGGCTTTGGAAAACATTGAAACAAAAGAAGAAACTGCTGATAACCAGCAGTTTCTCCTTTTGTCTCAATATTTTCTATGTCATATTTTAAACAAATTTTATCTTTAATAACTTCCATTTTGTCATTTGTGGCAGTTTTTGAAGTGGATCACTCTAAAAAATTGCCGTTTGGGAAAGGGTTAAGAATGGAACGATATACATTTCTACAATGGCATTTATTTGATGAAGGCCTACATGATGTCTGGATAAAGAAATCTGAAAGAAGAACCCTGTCCTTTTATAGTACTAGCAGTTTTGTAGACCACCATTGACAAAAAACCCGTAACGATTCACCAGTAAATTCGATTGCTCGGTTATTGCCGTATTTCTGCTGTAAAATATTTGTAAATTATTTTCTTCTTGAAGCATAATCTTAAAATCCGACACGGTGAATCAGCTTATGTGAAGTGTATTTACAAGTGTGTGTAATTTGATGCATTTCGTGTGGCTAGAAAGTGGTGTTTTAATGATGGACTGTATACCTTTTAAACACTACTTTAAACGTTTCATAGATCAGCTATATAATTAGCATCCTTAGTCATGAAAGCTTTGGAAAGCATTAGGAGAAAAGAAGAAAAAGATCAGCAGCATTTTCTTTTTATGCCCCCGATAGGGAGGCATCATAAATTTGACTTTTCCGTCCGTCCGTCCGTCCGTCCGTCTGTCTGTCCGTCCGTCTGTCCGTCATTCCGTCCAAAAACTTTAACATTGGCCATAACTTCCTTATTACTTAACATATTCGCTTCATACTTTACCACAACATTCCTTGGTACATTACCTTTCTGTAGGCACATACTTTGGTGACCTTGACCCCTGGATGACCTTGACCTTGAACATAGATTGGCCATAATTTAAAATCAAAGCGGTGTCGGGGGCATTGTCATCTTACAGTGACAGCTCTTGTTTTCTCTACGTGCTTTCCATGCATAAGATACGACATTTTCACGATAACTTCTACTATTTTCTTCTTTTGTAGCTTTTCTAAATTCATGTTAGTCTACAATCATGTCATTTGAAATTACTTAGTAGCAGTATTGAAGATCACCATTGATATACCCCTGTATGGTCTCGCCTGTAAACTCACATTGGCCAGTTACAGTCACATTTCCCCAGTGTTTCAGATACTTCATGCTACACGAACATTCTATAGGCCGACCACTAATTTGTACAGACTTCAGTCCAGTCAGTCTAGCTACCGATTCAGGAATACGACCGAGGTTTGTGTTTTCTAGATTCATGTCGTGGATTTGTAGTACGCCAGTTTGTGTGTTGAAAGCTAGATCATCGATGTAAATCAGAGGATTTCCATTCAGATATAGATTGTCCAATCGCTGAAGCGGAGAGATATCACCATACTCAAGAGTCTTGATTGAATTATGAGACAGGTTCAGTGATTGGACATTCAGGTAGAATCGTAGAGCCGATGGAATTCTCTCAAACCCGTTCATTGAGAGGTCAAGTATCGTAATATCTCTCACAGAATCATTGGCTATCTTACTGTCGATGAATTTCAGTTCAGGGTTACCTTTAACAGCAAGGTTCTTGATATTCGGGAACGTGTGTAGAATATCTGGATATATACTGAAAGTATTATCTACAAACTGTACTGTATTGACATTGACTAGTGGCTGTCTACAAGGTTCTAGTATTGGATGCTCTGTTTTAATATTCTTGTCGTAGGTCAGTACTTGCAGGTTAACAAGATGACAAACAGCGCTCGGAATCCTTCTAAAGCTTGAATTCTTAATGTCAAGAATATGCAAGCTATTGTCAAACCCGTCAAAAGCATCTAAAGGTAGATAAGAGAATGGTATGTCAGTGACTTTCAGATTGATAAGGTTCATCAAATAATGCATCTGTGTCGGCCATTGCTGGAATAATCCAAGACTTATAGAGAATACCCGTAGACTCCTCCCTAATGACGAGAGATGTGTAGGTTCTAGCACAGATATGGGGTTACCTTCAAGAGTTAGCACAGAGAGGTGAGATAACTTGAGGAAGGCATCAGATAGAGATGAGAGGTTGTTGTTACGTAGAGATAAAAGGTAGAGCGAGTCCTCAACGCCGGAGAACGCGTCATCGTCTATCATGTGGATATGGTTGTCATCCAGGCGGATATCTTTAATGAAGGAGAAATTTGTGAAAGCATCAGCTTGTATAACTGTAATGTCGTTAAGTCGGAGGTCAAAGTTACCAACACTGCGGTTTGTATTGGTCTGTGGAAGCCTGGGTATTTCAGTCAGGTTTCTACCACTGCACGTGATGCTGTATTTTGGGTGACACGTGCACGGGAATTCTGGATAACATTGTATTTGTTGGGTCGTTTGTTTTATCGGTTGCTGTGTCGTCAATTGGTTTTTTTGATTGGTCAATAGCTGGGTCGTTTGCTGGGTCGTAAGCTCAGCCGTTGGCCTGGTGGTTTGCTCGGTTGTTGTGGTCGTTACCGAGGTCGCATTATGGGACGTTTGATTGGTTGATTTGTTGAAAGGTACCTGAGCTGTTGGTTTTGTCGTTTGTTGGTCAACAATGAAGGCATGAGAAGAGTGTAAGCAGCAGGCCAGACACAATAATGCTATCTGTAAAACAAATAGTATGAAATGAGCTACAGATACATTGGGATTAGAAATGTCTTTCAAAGTTCACCAAACTCTTTATGTTGTGATAATCCCTTGGAATCGTCTCCTCGAGGCAATTCCAATGAGTACCAATAACATAAAGTATAGATTTGAAATAACAAACTCAGAATTATCCCATTTTATCTAGTACATTGTAATATATACGTTTATCAAAGAAGGATTTATAAGATTCTTTCACAGACAATAGAACTGGAGACTCAAACCTTCCAAACAACATGGTTTTGACATCCATAATAGGAGACTACCCTAAACTGTTACCGTTTGGAAAATGTTTATCAGATTGAAAGTGCTTTCAGATAAAATACAGAGTGTCCCAAAAAAAACGGAACCCTATTTCAAAGTTAAATATTTCAAAGTGGAAGCAAAAAATTTAATTTTTGAAGTTGCAGTACTGAAGAAACACCATTTTTGCATAAGTGTTCTAAATTTCATTTCAAAATATGAAATGGTTCAAAAGTTATGTGCAATTTAATAAAGACACTAGAAAACCATTTTAACACGAAATCGATTTTTGCGTCTTGTTTGTTCGTAAAAGCGCACCGACGGTCATCTGTTGAATTCTTTACCGTTGTACATGTATATGCCAAATTTCTCAAAATTCAATATATATATAATGCTCCCACGATATTCTGATTCCCGTCAGACAATAAAAGACCATACTCATTTACTAAGAATAGGTTATACTGGTCAAAACGAAATCATATCTATGGCAATCAATAATTTTATGTAATATTGATTAGATGATTTTCGCGTTCGTCTCTTTAACATCACGTTTTATAGGTTCAAAGTTTGTTTATAAATAACTGGGACCACTTTAAAAGTGCTGCATGTGCAAATTGAGTCCATATGGTTGATGTTTGAAGTAATTTTAAAGTACTTGTCATTTGAGCGTTGATATGGGTCAGTAATAAAATAAGTGCATATGATTACATGTAATATGAATCTGTTAAACACTTTGATATTATGTTTGTATTCATTTTTTTGTTTTGGTTACATCGCAGCTCTAACAGTTTATTTATTAGCAGAAAAGATGAAATTTATATGCACTATTGTAAGTAAAATGTTTCTAAATCACTCTTGTATTGCATTGAATAAAGGCCTATTAAACAATTGCGACGCGTATGTATTCAATGGGTGTTGGTGCGCGCTGCAAAACGGAAAAATCGATATCGTGTTAAAATGGTTTTCTGGGTGTATTCATTTGATTGCCAATATTTTCAAAAGTAATGGACATATTTCCACCAAATTTTAACTGCTAATAAAAAAATGCCGTTTCTATTGCATATCTAAATTTGGTGGAGATATATTCGTTGATACATGAGCAATTCACTTTCAAAATTGGGTTCCGTTTTTATTGGGACACTCTGTACACCTAGTTTCATAACAAGAAAATTCAATTTTATGAAAAAACACCTAAGGACAAAGCCAACAATACTTTATTCTTCCTATTCTGTCAATAATAAAATTCAATATTCAATGTACCTTTTCAACAAACGTCTATTGTGGTTAAAGTTTTAAGATGTTGTAGACAACAAAATTACAATAAATAATGGGGATTTCTATTAAAGCATGAAATATGAAGACAAAAGGAGAAATTGATGGTTATCATTTTTTCTATTGCATCAATGGTTTCTTAGCTTTTCTATTTGATACCGTCAAACTACTGTCTTATCTGGTCTTTTGGGGTAAAATTGGCAGACCATAAGTACCTGGACCTATAAACAAAATATTAATTAAATATATGGTTTTAACAAATAAAACCGTACTAGTAAAGACGAGCATTCTTTCAGGAATATGTTCTGTTTAGAGAATTGGGTATTATTTGAAATAGTGCATAATAATTTTTTTTTATTATTTTTTCATTATTTTTGTTTTGTTTTGTTTTTGTTTTTGTTTGCACAGCATCTGGTAATTAAAGAGATATCTCAAAATTAATTAATTTCTCATAAAATGTTCTGTTACGTTATATCACGCAATGCGTGTCGACAATATCGAGTTTGTTTACTACAACGGAAGTAACACGCATGTCGAGGGGTGAACGGAAAACTGTCGTAACTAACATTTTTTTCAAAATCACTTTTATTCTATTTTTGTAACCCATTCAAACATATACACTTGTAAAAAAAAATGTAGCTTCAAATTCTTATTTTCTATGACTTAAAAAGATTAGTGCAAAAGTGTCGTAAGTGAAAAGTCCTCTTTATGAAAACGGAAAACTGTCGTAAGTGAATGTGGGATTTCTGCTAGATGCATCAATGCAATAACATACACTTTCCTGTCTTGACCAAACTTTCTCAAAACAAGTATGGTGTTAAGTTCTCGGATTAATTCCATTCTGGGTCAAATCAGACTGGAAAGTGCTGAGTTATCTGCCCTTGAATGTCGAAAAATGTCGTTTTTTACTTTGTTTACACTCTAGCATCTACAAATATTGACCAATCAAGACAAAATTTGGACACAATGTTGGTGACTATAAGATCTCAAATGATTTTGATTTCTAGTTTGATCTAACAAGAAAGTTTTCAGTTATGTGCCCTTGCATTTGACAAAATTGCCATTTTTTACTTATTTCCGCTTTGCTTAGACTCTAGCATCAACAATTATTGTCCTATCACAACAAAACTTTAACACAATATTCATGACCAAAAGTGGGTTTTATTTTTAGCTTGATTGTAGTAGAAAGTTCTGAAAGCCCTTGAAATTGACATTTATGACTGAATTGGTGTTTTAGACCTTTTTTGACTTTGCTTAAAGTCTAGCATCTACAATTATTGACCCATCAAGACAAAACTTGAACACAATGTCTGTGACTATAATATCTTGAATGGATACGATCATCAGCCTGATCTGACCAGAAAGTGTGGAGTTTTTAGCATTTGAATTTGTCAAAAAGGGCCATTTTGGACTTTGTTTTTTCTAACAACCACAAATATTATGTTGACTTATCAAGACAAAACTTGTGACTATGTTTAATTAGTAATTTTACGCTTCATTGGAACCTCACATCCTGAGTTATGTGCCTTTCAATTTTTACAAAATGGCTATTATTTGACATCAAATCATGAGTCGTGATGAAAGGTTACTATATATTCCAAAACATGTAAATTGGGAGAGAAGCATATTGTCGGTGTAAATGCAAAACCTTGTCGATTGTCACAATTTTCAAAGTAAAATCTTGTGCGCCCAGTTTAGACGATTATTGCAGGTTTTGAGATATCTTTACTAATCGGTATTAATGACACATTCTTTGTGAACAATATGTCCAAATTTCAAGTAAAACCTTTCAGTTTGGGAAAAGTTATAACACTTTTTGCCTACCCCTTTAAAATTTTTCGAAAACGAGATACAAGGTTTTGCATTTACAACGACGATATTTCCCACTGAGTAAAAGCGTATAATGGCACATTTTACATGCTGTTTGTGATGGCCATGACAGTACAGAAGCTTTTTCTAGATAGTACTATGTTGATTACCTACAGAGTGGTGGGTTCGAGTCACATATCCCCCCCCTCCCCATTTAGATTTGCTGATCTTTAATCATTTAATAATTCGCAGGTCATTGTCCTATTATATTTTCAGCATTGTTTTCATTGTAAAAGGCGGACACAACTTGGACAAAGTGTTGGTTTCCATCAGATCTTGAACGAGTATAATTTTCGTTATGATTATAAAGGGTTCTACACAGAATAATTTGAAGCTGTGGTGGCAAATTATATAAGTATCATTGAACCTTACAATACATTCTTTATGCAAAAAGTTGTGAATAAAAATGAGGAAAAGAAATTGCTCATTTAGAGCAATTTCTTCTTTTTCTATAATGTTTTATGCAGATTTATAGTAAAAGATGCCTTAATTCATCAGTTTTTTTGACATGAAATAACTCAAATTCCTCTATTTGCTGACCATTTAGAAATGATTAAGCTGGGAAGCTGCAGGGGCATAACATTGATTTAGATGAAGCTGTAGTGGGTCTAATACAACTAATTGGGCTGGGGAGAACACTGATTATAGTCTTAGAGTTGTGTGTCCTTGAATTTGACAAAATTGTTGTTTTTCCTCTTAGTTTCAAGTCCAATACCATCACAAATATAATTCAATTAGAATAAAACTGTGTCAAAACGGTTTGGTTTATAAGATCTTGGACAACTTTGATTTTGAGCCTGATTAGAAGAGAAAGTCTTAAATTATGACAAAATTGTCGTTTTCGCTTTTGCATCTTGGTTAGGGCGGACGATTTAGGAGCATCATGGTCCTCTTGTTCTTATATACTCTTTAAGTTACAGGAAGGTATGTATGATGGTTGGTCCAGTTTTCGTGGTATTAATAATTCAAAGGAAACTCCCGCAAGACAAGAACGAGTCAGTGCTACAACAATTATTGAATAACATTTGAAAATATTTGTAATATTATGATTTCCCTACATTTATATCAATTGTGTGTTATTTTTAATTGGACGTCCGAAAGGACGTACAATTCTTATAACCACTTTTGGACAGGCGAAATGGGTTTTCATTACCAAAAAACCCTTTCTCAGACTCAATTGCCAGTTGACCAAAATTCAAAATAGATTTTGCGACCATACTGGAAAACTGTCGTATCTTTTCCTACTTTCTATGTGTTCTCTAACAAATACTATAAGATTCATTGGCCAATTCAATTCATGCCACGTCTTAACCAACTTTACGATCTTTTTTCGATTTAATCATTTTCTTGTAGTTTTTTGACTTTCGTAATATTTATTGTGTAAAGGGTAAGATCTTTAGAAAGCGATACATGCATTCACTATGGTTATAATGTAAACAGACACCCTATATCATCAGCAGCAGCGATAGCTCAAACAGGAAAGGATTAACCTCGCAACCTTTTTTCAGTTTGAAATTTGGAACGGCGTTGGTTCAAAACCAGTTCGGATTATTTCTTCTGCAAAACGTTTGTTTTTCTTGATGTGTTTACTGAAAACACACATTTTAGAATGATTACCCAATTTAATGCACGTATTGTGTATGATAGGTTCCTTTTCTTTGATCATTGTTGTTTAAGTCTTTGACATATTTAAAGGAACGGGGTTTCCACGAGACGTACTTTGGAACCAGGGTTTTGAAATTGATTATCGGGGAGTGAGTTCATTTCGCAACTCGGGTTCGACTCGATGACAAATCGGGGTTCCATCTGAACAGCCTCAGATGAGACACTAGTGAAATCCACCTATTCAGAAAAATAGTTGCTCTTACGAGTTTTTTTTTCTCCAGCATCTGTATCACTGATATTCGACAGTAACATGACCTATTTACACACTGATCGATGGTCATGACAACAATGATTATTACTAGTATAAGACTAAGTGACAGCGATCTGTATTTATTTCTTTTAAGCGACCCGTTTACGTGTATTGAGCTAAGAAGATGAAGCAATGGGTCTGCAACAGATGGTACCTGGATGATCGTATGAATATGTTTACAGATAGGGACATTGCTATTCTCAAATTTTCGTTGATAATGATATGAACATTTAAATTGCTTATTGTACTCCACTGCCATTTTCCCGACGGCACGTTCCCAATTTCTTCTTTTTATGCACATCTGTAGATGTAAGGATGCTGCGGTAGTACTTGTATGAGGAATCCATGGTTAGGTGCTCCAATTCATCTGGTATTTTGTTTCAGGAAAAGTATGTATTGAATTTGTTTTGTAACCACAACCAGGGAAAACTGCTACCGTGTTTTTTTCTCTTTTTTTTTACTCTAAACAGGAATAAAAATCAAAGTGCTTGGAGCACTATATTTAGACGCCTCTCATTGATTGAGCGGAATTGTATGTAAATGATCGGCGTTTCATTACTTTATTTCGTTGAATTTGTGTTAAGATCGATTCTAAATCACTGCGGTCGTTTTTTCGCCAACGATGGTGGAGATAGAAGTCGAACAAGAGTGCCATGGTCACAATATACGCCGACACTTATAAAACTTGAGACAAAAAAATGACATTGACAAGGATTTATAAATATTCACACAAAAACCTGTAAAAAGTTGTGTTCACAAAAATGTTTTTTTTATAAATATCCAGTCAAAAACCTGGAAGGAATTGCGTTCACGAGACTGAAATATCATTAAGCCCTAGAGACTAAGATTGAAGGGGGCATAACTCGGGCAAAAATCAATGAACCATAAAATCCTTACTTCATGCACATCTACCAATTAAGGTAATAACATCCACCAAGTTTCATAAGGATCCAGTCAGAATCTTAGAAGAAGTTGTGTTGACAAGGCTGCAATTTCAATCAGCCCAGGAGACTAAGTTTTAAGGGGGCATAACTCTAGAAAAAATCAATGAACCATAAAATCCTTCCTTCATGCAAATCTACCAATTGAGGTGATTGACCAAGTGTCATTAATATCCAGCCATAAACGTAGGAGGATTTGTGTTGACAAGGCTGCAATTTCAATAAGCCCCAGGAGACTAAGTTTTAAGGGGGCATAACTCTAGAAAAAATCAATGAACCATAAAATCCTTCCTTCATGCAAATCTACCAATTGAGGTGATTGACCAAGTGTCATTAATATCCAGCCATAAACGTAGGAGGATTTGTGTTGACAAGGCTGCAATTTCAATAAGCCCCAGAGACTAAGTTTTTAAGGGGCATAACTCAGGCAAAAATCAACGAACCATAAAATCCTTCCTTCATGCACATCTACCAATTGAGGTGATAACATTGACCAAGTTTCAAGAAGATCCAGGCAGAAACTTAGGAGGAGTTGCGTTGACAAGAAAAGTGGACGGACGTACGGACGGATGGACGGACGGACGGATGGACGGACGGATGGACGGACGGACAGACGGAGAAGATGACGCCAATATACGTCCGCCTCCGGCGGCGTATAAAAAAAGATGATTAAAAAGAACAATGTCTGAGTAGAATTCGAACCCAGGGCCTTCCGGATATAACATGTGTAAAGAGTACATGGTGAGTGCTCTGCTAAGTGAGCTATCGCGGCTTTCATTTATGTAGCGCGTTGGCTTTCATTTTGAATAAATTGCTTTGTAGTGTACTTTTTAAAATCAATGAAAAGTATAACTGACGACAATACTCATAGTAAACCGAAACAAGAAGACAAAAGTGCTAATCGCATGGCCTTAATTGAATTTGGTAATCAAATTAATAGTGATTATTCATAGCGACAAATCAGTTGTCTTGAAACGGCAATCGAATCAATTTGAAGCCTGAGAAGGGTTTTCTTGTATTAAATCCGATTTCGTATGTCCGAAACCGATCTTATAGAATTAAACACAGAAGAATGAATAAAATATCTTTCGTTCATGTACAATCCCGCTCAATCAATCAGAGACGTCCAATTACAGTGCTCTCAGCACTTTGATTTACATTTGAAGCCATTTTGGATAACCTGTTGACCTCTGACGTCATCGGAATTGATGCTCCAGAATTCGTGGGTCGTTCAATAAATCAGTGACAAATTCTTTGTTTCCAAAGTTTCCTCCCAAAACTGGGCCTTTCATCAATCTATCATTTCTTGTGAATAATTAAAAGTTTTTTTTAAAAAGATACACTGGCTCGTGTAATAATAAGAGCATCACAAATACCTGTGCCTACTTGATTCATTGTGTAAAAATGTATAGAACGACCCTCACAAGAATAGTCATAGATTATGCCCCTTGAATAAACATTTTCTTTGTTTACTTTATTTGAAGCCAGTGAAGATGTGGTTGTTGTTTTTTGTTGACAAAATTCTAGAGTGTGGACGTCGCATGTTTAGAATGGCGTAAGATTATTTGGAATACCACGAATTTGGGCACCTCCACGAAAACTGGGCAAATCACCATAACTACCGAACACAAGAAAAAATACACAGGCATTTTTGGTGATGACAATGGGGTAAACACAAAAATAGACCTCATAAAATTTCTTCTCAACAAGTGGACATTGTCAGATTGCATACAGAATCTTGTCCTATAATGGAAATTCACTTTTTGCCGTAAAGATTTGAAAACAGACTACCTCAGCAATAAGCTAAATACCAGCAAAATGTACTTATCTGTACAAAGAGTATTGTCATGAAAAAAGTCTGTACTCCCTGTATCAATGCAAATATGTAGATGAATCTTTAACACCTACAATTTTGATTTTCATTGTCCTATAAAGGAGCAATGTGGCATAATTGAGTAGCATACAAAACTGTCTTCCAGAACAATGATTAAATATGAAAATTTGGCCATAGCCATTATGCAGTTGGTATCGCATCTGACTCTCACTCGAAAGGTCCAGGGTTCCATCCCTGGCCACGGCAAATATCCTTTCTGACAATAATGTCACCCACCAATAGTTTGATATCGTTAACCTATGTGGGCGAGCAGCTGGAGGCTCAGTTAAGGTGTTGTTGTAGTACTGGTATGAGAAACAACAGGAGTCCATGGTTAGGTGGTTCAGCCGCTGCAATATGACCATAGCAGTTGAAAACCCCAATAAACCAAATATGGAAAATAGTTACAAAATGCACATTGAAAACAAAATTCTTACAAGAGAAAATAAGAAAAAAGACTAACTTCATCAAATTAATTCATCTACAATTGCTTGAAATTTGTATGTGTTCAAGAGACAGAAAAGTAACTTAAATGTTGTTTCATTTTTCAAACTTATAGTTTCAATCAAGTTTTTTATTGTTTTAGCTTTTCCTTACTGTTAATTAACTTGTAATGACATTAAAATGAAACAAAAATAACAATATTTTGTTTTTCATTCAAGAACATGAATTTTACACTGTATGTAAGTGCAGATTATGTTTATGGAAAACTGTATAGCTAACTGACAGTTACGACACTTTTCCATATTGAGAAATACCAACTTTTTACAAATTTCAGTTGTAAAACTGTCGTAAGTGAATAATCATCCAATATCAAGAAAAATAAGCTTTTAATCTTTAAAATCACTTATGCACATTAAAAGTCAACACATTTTAAACGTATATGCAATTAATATTTTTCATAAAAAAGATAAATAAAAAAAGTGAGATGTTTTTTCCCTCTCCTGTAAAATTTTGTAAAAGTCACTTACGACAGTTTTCCGTTCAACCCTCGATGTGTACTTTAAATGTAGAATAATTCTTTATTCTTTTTCTAACTATAGGCAAAATAATTATGAAAAAAATACGATTGTCTAAGATAATCCGACCGACCTTTGGGGGTTGGCATGCAGCCTTTTTTCATGTATGAAACTGTCGCTGTGGTAGAGGGGTTTTGGTTTGCATTGTTTTTATTAAAGAGGGTTGGCAAGTATAAAAAAAAAATAGCAAAAATCTTTACCTTAAGAATCATTTGTAGTTTTCTCGCCATAGTCTTCTTATCCAGGTTATCTACGTATAGCTTTTAGACAATGGGTCAACTCTAAATAGAACGACGAAGCTTTTGGATTTATAGTCAAAACAAAATAGTTTCTAAAGTGATAAGGAATCAACTCTTTTCTTTCTTAAAAAAAATTCATTTACCCTTTCTCAAACAATACCTGATTTTCCCGCCTCTAATAAAAATCGCTTTTTGAAAATTTAGACAAAAGAATAAAATTCAGACGACCAGAATTTTTCGTTTAGCTTCAATTTTTTCTGATCTATATGGTATACAAGTTCTGCCTTTATGAACATCCATATTGACATCTGTTGCATATTTCTAGTTACACCACCATACAATTGTGTTGTTTTGGAAAGAATTGAAGAAGTCTTCATACAGTCATATTGAAATAAGTTGTTTAATAAAAGTAAAATTATATAATAAAATGAAGCAATTAGTATGAAATATGCATTGACGATGAAACAAGTTTTCGTAATTATAGCATTTTCCTCTTTCCTTGCGAAATATTCTTTACCCATTACTGTACAGTGACGCTTTTTGACTCCCTCAAAAGAGAAGGCTGGGAAAACATTGTGGAAAATGAAGAAATTTCCACAATGTTTCTAACCCCAAATGAAAATAGTTTTACAATTTTATCGACTTGCAATTGTCGTCTGCAACACTTTTCAAATTGGAACAGTCCAAAATTTTGCTGTCTGGTAATTGGTTAACCCGTTTTTTCAAAGATTGTGTACATATGAAAAGTGGGAAAGTTAAAATCAAGTAGGCGCATGTTATGTTAAATAGCAAATGTTTTTTTTTTAAATTTGAGACAAAAAAAAGAGAAATGATGACAAACAACATTTTCTCCTTTTGTCTCAATATTTCCTATTCTATATTTTACATAAATCAAAATCCATTCAGTCATCTGTAAACTTGAAATAGTCTAAATATTTGCCGTTGGGGAAAGTGTTAAACCTGCATGAGATACTGTAGTTTAGTAATAAAAGGTTTAAAATTAACTAATTAGAAATATGCCTTTATCATCAGTTAAGAGAGATATAAAAGAAAATATCCCCTCTATTTTAACGCATTACAAGACGACAAAATCATAGGGAAATTCAAAGGTAAAGATGATGCAGATGACAGATTCAAGAGAATGGATTTTTACATAATTTTGTTCCTTCTTAGAAAACATCGTGGAAAATGAGGACATTTCTTGTAACAAGCAATGTCTTTATTTGTAACAATATTTTCCTATCCCGTTGATCTTGTACAGCGTCAAAAGGCCTCAATTTGAGGGAAAAGAAAGCTTTTTTATTTCTAGAAAAAAAAAACTTTGCGTTCGTAATTGAAACATACTGCTTTCCATGCTTATTTGCATTTTAAGGTAGGCCCCCAGATTGGCACGTCGTTTTTTTTTTTTTTTTGTTTTTTTGTTTTTTTTGTTTTTTTTTTTTTTTTTTTGGGGGGGGGGGGGGGGGGGGGGGTGAGGGGAAGCGATGTCGTAAATAGTTGGCTTTTGAAAGTGCTGGTTGTTTCTTTCTCGTAACTTCCCTGTATATATCGGATACGTCATTATCAGAAATGTCTACGAAGCCGCATGAAACAATCCGACGTCACGTGAATCTCATTAGGGGTAGACTACCTTAATAATTGGTGTGGTTTTGTCTCCATAGAATTGAGGTTTACGGACTGAGAATGAAAACACCAATTTATAGCCATACGAAATGCATCAAATTACACACACTTGTAAATACACGTCACATAAGTTGATTCACCATGCCGGATTTCAAGATTATGCTTCAAGAAGAAAATAATTTACAAATATTATTTTACTCTATGTTCATATGCAAGGGAGGTAATTTTGAACATTTTTGTCAAATATTTCCATAAGTATGCATATATTCAAAATTCTAAACCATACAAAATTAAATGCTTATGTTTGTATTTAAAATGGAAATGTAACACAGTTTAGGAATTACTGGCACATTTCAAATTTCGCCTCTGGCTCTGCCTTTCATTCTCAGTTCGTAAATCTTAAGAAGAAAAACGTCTTTGGTATCATTAATTTCAGCTAGATTCAATGTATGGAGTTTAACGTCCCACTCAACAGCTAAGGTCATGTGGAGACGGGACCTTGGTTTAAAGTCTCATCCGAAAGACAGGAGAAGCAGGGGATCGAACCAGCGAGCCCTGTGTTACAAGTCCAGCGCGTTACCACTGCACCACCTCCGCCTCTCAGCTAGATTCAAACATATTGAATACTTATAATTTCCAGTATCCCTTTATCATATTTTTTCACTTTGGAGTTGTTGTTGTTTTTCGTGAAAATTTAGGGAAAATTTGTGGAGTCGGCTTAAAAAATGATAATGATTTTGATTTTAACCCTCTACCAAACGACAAAAACGAAGGCTATTCCAATTTGGAAGCTGGTACAGACGACAATATAGGTGTTGATAAAGATGGTATTTGGGTAAAATATAGCACAGAAAATATTGAGACAAAGGGAGGAAATGCTGAATTTCAACATTTTCTTCTTTTTTATCAATGTTTTCCCAATGTTTGCTACTAGTGACGTCAAAAACAGACAATGACTTGGGAACGGGTAAAAAAGTGCAAGAACAAGTTTTGTTTCAAGGAAAAATCAGTGGTTAGCCTACTTGATTATGCATAACGGATTAAATTTCTATAAGAATTGAAATGAATTTTTTATGAGGATAAAATATGAAAATAATGAAAATTCTGTTTTACGTCAAAAGCCCATATTCTGTTAAGTCGTGATATTATACCTTAGTTTTAGAATTTTCTGAAAATATCAATCTATTCATCTCTTCATTAATTCAACCCTTTACCTGAAAAATCCAGACCATGTCAAGTTTTAAGAAATTGCAGATGAAAAATTGTTAATTTCGAAAGTAGAAAATGTGTTTGAAGTGCCCTAGGAAAAAAGATATTGATTATTATCACCAATTCCTTTTTTTCTCAACGTTTTATTCAAATCCTCCTCTTTTCGGTACGTTCAAAACAAGTCTTCTTTCTCAGAGGTGTGACATCCGTAAAAGGAAAATCATAGATAAACTTTGAGACAAAAGCAGAAAATGTTAACTTTTAGCATTTTCTCCTTTTCCGCTATATTTTCTGGGTCATATTATGCCCTGAACATCTCTATGGACCCCTTGTCACACATGGGCTCTTTTGACTCACCTAAGGAAAATGGCCTAGTAAAACATTGTGGAAATTAAAGAAATTGCTTGTAACAAGCATACCCTAACCCAGAATGTTTCCTACGTAAAAAGAAGAAAAAATGTAAAATTTCATTAAATTGAAATTATCGTCTGCATCATCTTGGAATTTGGACTAGGCTAAAATTTGTTGCAAGGAAACGGGTTAATGGGGCTGTGGTCGATTTATCTGCATTACATATCAAATTGCGAAATTATTGCCGATTGCGAAAGATCTTAGATGAAAGGGAGCTCTTTATGAAAAAATGTTTCTGTCGAGACCGGTGTTCTCGAATAATTTTCCTTAAATATTTCCCATGTCGATGTCGATGTCAAAGTCAACTTATTTTCCTTTTACTCTTTTTTTTCTCTCGAACCCTGTAAAGTCGTCTGAAAGCGTAGAAGAATCGTTAATATTTACAAAAAACCAATGGAAGCGTACTATACAAACCTGTCTGAGTATGCACTGATTGACTTTCCTTGTATATTTTTTTGTGCAAAAGGAGACAATAGATCTGTTACCTGCATATCGTTAGTGGGGAGTCAAAACCTCGTAACTACAGCTTGAAAACGCTGGGGTTACGAGGTTTTGATCCCCACTGGCGTTATTCCCCTTTCGCGTTTAAGCAATGCATCCTATGAATTGCGAATTTTATAAATGAGCCGGGATCTGGAAAAACGTCCCTTAAAGCATTTTTAAAAATTGAGTTTCAATATCAGCCTGTTGTCAAATGAAGTCCAAAGTGCATCCATGCTGCTCTCTTTAAGTAACTACAGGTCATAAAGAAGCTATTAGAGAACAACATGGATTCCTGATCAGACTTTGCGTATGCACAGGCTGATCTGGATCTCTATGTTGGGCTCAAAAGCCCTAGGGGACGTTTTTCCAGATCCTGGCTCAAATGGTATTTCATTCCCTGTCAATTCAGGGATCATCAGCATTTTATTCAGTAATCTTTCAGAAAAGGGTTAAATATATAATAATGCTATTCGTGGTTATTAACAGTAAAAGCATAAACCCTTCTAAAATTACCAGCAAATAATTATCAAGCCTGATTGCTTGTGATTAGACAAAACCGTTACGATGGCAACCGATTAATAGTAATGATTTTAGTTTTGATAACATATCCGTAAAATGATGTCACATCAGTTAATATTTCTGAACGCATTGATTGGATAAAATGTTGCAGAACTAAAGTGTAGATCCAGATCAGGGTGAGACGGTATACGCTATTTAACCCATTACCACACAGTGACTCTTTTTTAACTCCCCCAAAGAAAAGGGCTTTGGAAAGCATTGTGGAAAATGTGGAAATTGCTTGTGACAAGCAATTTCTTCATTTTCCACGATGCTTTCTGCACAAAAATACTAAAAATGTTAAATTTCATTCACTTTAAATTGTCGTCTGCAACATCTTTGAATTTTGACCAGTTTAAAATTTTGTCGTTTGGTAATGGGTTAAATGGCCTTGTCAGAATTTCCTTCGTCGACTGCAGCATGTTTTAAATTGGAAAAGTTTGACTTTTTGGCGTGTTTTCTTTGAATAAACTTCGTATCTTAGTAAAGGTTTCTGGTCTTTATCTTTTGTCTGTGTGACACAGTATTTGCATTCCTTTTCACCAGATTGATCAACACGATGAACACAAGTTTCGAAAGTCCCTTTACCAAACAACTCCACAAATATCAGAATTTAAAAGTTATGTGAGTAAAAAAAAGTGGCGAGTTATCAATGATCACAAATTAATTTTGAAAAGTTGTGGATGCGACACTAGCTGGAGTAACTACAAATTGTTAATTTTATTCAGTTGTTCAAACGTTTGTGCTTTGTCCAATACTAGGTTCATTTAAATCTTTGTCTTGTTTTCTATTTATTCCATCGTTATTCATTTTTTCATGAATACACTGTAACAGTTCATATCTTATGGCAATTCATATTTAGAGATCCTATCGGCCGTTACTCTCATTCCCTGGTTGGCTTATTGCCTGAAGTCCACGTCTATATATTTTTCTAGTTAGACAGAATGTCTGCTGAGCTCGAGAGTGTAATTGACAGAAAACTAAAACTTTCAGTTCAACTATGTCTAGCTTTGGCACTCTTAAAATGACATTTCAGAATTATTTTTACATAAAATTTACTTCTATTCTATTTGAAAGAGCATGTTTTCTTATGAAAATTCTGATAATTTCATGCCAAAATATTGAAACGTTTACGAGAAATATATATTTTTGTGCCAAAATCAAACAAATTGTTGTGGACAACAGTTCAGATTTATATAGAATTTGTCATTTCTGTCTCAATTTTTAAGGCGTATTTTTCGCTTAAAAATAACAACTTCAAAAAACTGATAGCATTTCTATGCATTAGAATAAACAATCTTTGCATCAAGACATACTTTTAAAAAAATGAAATAAACGTGAAATGTCACTTTAATTGGAGAAAGTGAGAAAACCATTAAGAAAAATGAAGAACGTATTTAAAAGCGACACTTGCAGGGTTAAAATTATCATTTAGAAGTAAGAAGGAATTAAGTAAATGGCCACTCAAAGCTTTTTAGAGTGTGCCATGTACCAAGATCAGAGAGCGCATAGCTTTAGACTGACGAGGGTCAATTCGGCTCTTTTGCGATTGCTACATGTCCACGGTGTATAATCACATGACTCAGAATTTCCGATAATCTTCAATATCTTTTTTAATACTTGACCAATTTGAATTCATTTTGAAGCAGAGAATGTGTAAAAATGCAAGGAATAAGCTGGATGTGTTTGATTTTTGAAATATCAACAGATAAAAAGTTATTGTAGATAAACCAAACTTTTGGTTTATCTTCAATAACTTTTTTATCAGTTGATTTTTCAAAAACCAACCACGTCAATCTAGTGTGTGACGTCTGTCCACATTGTCTGCTTTAAACCGAATTCAAATCGGTCCAGTATTTTCAAAGTTATTGAAGATTTTCTGAAAATATTGTATCACGTGATTATCCCCCGTGATGTCATGGATACACTATATTACAGGTGAACGTGTATACAGTCGACACTCGTTGTGTCGAAGTCAGAGGGGCTGTCAAAATATCTCGACATATCCGGAGTTCGACTCATCCTATTTTGTTTTGTTACGATTTGAATGACATTTTACCATTCTATTGCTCATCAAAAGCATTCATAATTAAAATATAGTACGAAAAGGAAAGAAATTGCTCGACGAGTAATTTCTATCCTTTTCCTACTAAATTTCAATGGCTATATTTATTTCATAATACTTTTGTTTAAACTTTTTAAAATCCTTTGAAGAGGACGGGACCCAACATTCACTTCCACTTAAGCGGAAAGTCGACGTATCCGATGTCGACATAACGAGTGTCGACTGTAATTATATAACAAAACTGCTCAGTTTCAAAACTGCTTACGACATAAATATACACATGCTGATCTGGATCTATGGTAGTCTGAAATGTCATAAGGGCTATTATTCCTGCTTATTTAATAGTTGAAAGTCAAGGCGCATATCTTTGTTGAACTCGTTCTATTATTATTATCATTATTATTATTATTATTATTATTATTATTATTATTATTATTATTATTATTATTATTATTATTATTATTATTATTATTATTATTATTATTATTATTATTATTATTATTATTATTATTATTATTATATCGTATATTTAAGCCAGGGTCTGTATGGCGTTTTTTTTTTTTTTTTTTTTTTTTTTTTGTGTGTGTGTGTGTGTGTGTGTGTGTGTGTGTGTGTGTTTGTTTTGTTTTTTTGTTTGTTGTTTTTTTTGCAATTTTGACAATCATTAGTCCAAAACAGCCTACACCTAGTATTCCATGTGGTTCTCCAAGTTTCTACAAATTACGAAGAAGCTATACGCGATGGGCACATCTTGATCAGACTGCACATACATACATACGCAGATTTATCACGATCTATGAATGTCTAATAAACAACAACTGATTTCTTTCCAAATCATCGATATTTTGTAATTAAGGTATTAATAGATACCAAACACTTCGTACTACGTCGGGCGTCATCCTTATCAACGGAAATTGACGCGGGCTATCCTCGTCGATTTCCGTTGCCATGGATGACGCGCGAAGTTGCAAAAGTGTTTGATATTTAATAATGGATGGAAAAGCCCAATGCCTCTTTGATATTATGCCTTTCAATATGGATTAATATAGATCATATCTGAAGTTTCCTAGTCATATAAAGGATTTGATATAAAGATGTCCCTTATTTGCAGTAAATAATTTGTCAGATAGCCACATCAAAGATATAAGACGCTATGCAGATAGATAAAAGGTAAATTGGGGCCGAAACTTATATAAATATATATATAAATCATAATTATTCTAGAAATAATGGCCCTATTATAGGACAAATTTCTTTCCGTTTCCTGGCAACATAAAGCTATTTATCATTTTTCATAAAACAATCGGTTCTAAGTTCCTTACACTGATATTTTGTTATGTGGTATTTAGGATAGGCCACCCGTAACGAGATTCACACGAACTAGGAATTTGTCGTGGGAAGTCGATAACATTCGTTACGTAGCCGACCAATTCGGGCGACGTCGTAAACATTTGGCGGTGGAAAGTTCCACCGCCGAATGTTTACGACGCCGCCCGAATAATTCCGACGAAACGTTAATCACTTTTGGTGTGGACTACCTTAATCCAAAGATAAGTATATGTTATCTAACCACAACTTCAAACTATTTGGTTAAGGCTAGGCTAAGGATAAGATTTAAATGCGAAAAGAAACGCATTAGAAGATACGCATTGCTCTTTCCACTTATATAACATAGGGCCCTACTAAACCAAAAAAAGGGAACTTCGCCAAGTTTGAATAAAATATCGTTTAAGCACACGTGTAATCTTGAATAAACGTACCGGGCTTTTATATGGGAGTTAGGTGACCGATTTTGCATACAGAAACTTTGTAAAAGTTACTTCATGTATTTGCATGTGAACAACTAGGTGGTGCCCTTGGAGGTTATCTGTAACTGTGGACCTAAATATTTGGCGAAACTTTCTTTTTTTTTTCTGGTCCATTAATTTTCTTTGAACTTGTGTTGGAATATAGAAAATGTCCGCTTTACGGTATGTTGGGCATATATAAAGCAGATAAACCTGCACCCAGTCATCATAGGACCCATGTTGGTCTCTGATAGTTGTTCCATGCAATATGTAAGAGACATAGATTTTGATCAAAATGTCTGTATATGTATGTATGCAGAGCTGGATTCAAGTTGGTATAGGTCCTGATAAAAGACATGGAAGACCACCTCTAGCTAATATCTTGAGATGCCCTGTCGTGTCATTTATCGGGAGTCAGAACCTATGCAACATACCACAAGGACTCATTTTCCGACCATAATCTAAAGTACGTTTTGTTGGAAAATAGTTTGTTCTTTATCTTCAGGTTGAAATTCAACAGAATGACCTTGACCACTCTTTCGTGGATTGAGGGCTGATCGCCGACTTTAGCAGCAGTTCTGCATTATGGGCACGTGCAGCTCATGCAAAAAGAAGGAAAGCGTTTTGACACACTCCGATCACGTGCAGGTTACATCACGTGACGTTGGATTCTCAGGATTTAATCTAAAACAGGGATACATTAAAAAGACATCCAAAGTTCATCACCACAGCTTTAAAACGGAAACAGAATGCAGTGACCATAAAATTGTAAAACGACAACTGTCCATTGAAAGTGTTCACGAATCAGAACTTGAGTGTTTACAAGCAGAGATTAATATAGCTACAGTCGAAACTTTCGAAGAAAACCCACCACCAGAGAATAAAAGAGGTGTAAATAATAAACAGGATTCAACGGTAATAGAACTTATTGAAAACAAAAAAGTGTCAGACATGGTTAAGATACGCAATAATTCTATCGAACCTTTTAACGATAAAGAAGGTGCCGTTAGTGAACAGAGTGCTGATTTAGACAAAGTTGAAGAATTAACAAATGTGCAGAAAAACGCTGAAACTGAAACAACAATGGATACCGAAAATGATTTAAGTGACTTGGTACAGCCATTTGACGACGGATTCACGACCAAGCGGATTTATCCCACACAAGATTGGTTAGACATCATAAGTGAAAAGGACGAGCATGAAGTTGACGACGATGTGGCATCGTTAGTTGAAAGCGAAATTATTGAAGACGGTGGCAATATAGACAATATAGACAACAATATCGACAGCAATAAAGATAGCACAGTAGATCTACAAACGAAGAAGAAAGTTTCTATTGAACAAACCGAGACGCCAAAAATAGTTGAGCCATACAAAAGACATGACAAAAATAAGCAACACAAAGATCAGTCTAACAAAACAAAGAAGACGGCTCTTGGTATGTGGGAGCAAGGCAAAGTTTATATAGCGCGTGGTGCTGACGGCGTTATGTTCCGGATTCGAATCTCGCGAAAATCGGAAGTCAAAACGACTGGAACCGGCAACACACAGAAGGGTTAGTAGTATAAATTTGTTTTAAGGTTATTCACCCCCAATGAAATTCACGCGGCGTTGCAATCTGTCGACCGACGTCGTAACGAATGTTCAAAACATGGCACGGAAAATTCCGACGTTGTGCGATTCTTATTAGGGGTGGACTACCTTAAGATTGGAACTATACACAGTGTCGATCCTGCTCAGCTTGTTCACGAGCAGTCTGACACATGTATATTAATTTTGTTTGACTTTTCAATAAAGAAACGCGGTATGTGGGAGCAGAGTAAAGCTTATATAGCTCGTGGTGCTGATGATGTTATGTTGAATCTCTCAGAAATCGGAAATCAAGACGACGGGGAACACTTCCAGTTTAGCGGTCCCTACCAAAATGGCGTCCATTCACCTTGTCCACTTGAATGTATTTATGGGGGCTGCCGCCCCCCCCCCCCCGCTTATTTTCATTTTGAAATTATTCACGGGGGCTGCCACCCCCACGCCCCGCTTATTTTCATTTTTATTGATGGAAAAATACACTATTTTAACCCTTAACTTCTTAATGTGCGGTGACAGAGTGGCGGCCATTTTGTCTGGGGACCGCTAAACTGGAATCTACCGGACGACTGGAACCGAGAGAACATAGAAGGTAGTCCATCCATCATTAGGTACCAAAAATTTCGTGCAGCTTCGAACGTCATTCGTGGCAACGGAAATCGACGGAGGTATACCATCGTCAATAGCTTTTGCCACGAATGACACACGAAGTTGCACGAAGTGTTTGGTTTCTAACGACGCATATTGTTTCGAATATGAACGCTTGGGAACTGGGTACAGTTTAGGCTACATAGCGAAAGGCGCGAATTCGAATCTCTAAAGGCCGCGGCCTTAGCGCAGTTGGTAGCGCATCTGCCTTTCATTCGAGAGGTCCCGGGTTCGATACCCGGCCGCGGAAAATACCCTTTCTGACAAAATTGTCATCCACCAATGGGTTTGAAATCGTTAACCTAAGTGGTAGTTGAAAACGGCGTTAAACCCCAATAAACTCAAACTCGAATCTCTAAAAAATCGGAAAACAAGGCCACTGGAACCGGGAACACGCAGAAAGGTTGGTATTTTAACCCTTTCCCAAACAAGACCTGGTTTTGACGTCCCTCATAGAAAAGGCTTGGGAAAAGATTGAAACAAAAGAAGAAACTGCTGATAACCAGCAGTTTCTCCCTTTGTCTCAATATTTTCTATGTCATATTTTACACAAAGTCTATCTTTAGTAACTTCCATTTTATCATTTGTGGCAGTTTTTGAAGTTGATCACCCTAAATTTTTTTCCGTTTTGGAAAAGGTTAAAGTTATCATGTTGTTTAAGGTAGTTCACCTCTAATGGGATTCACGCGACGTCGGAATTTTTCATGCGCAGTCGTTATCAATCGTTACGTATCTGACTTATTGGGGTTGTTTACGACGTCGCCCAATTCATAGAACTGCAAAAAGTGTCGATCCTCGTCAAGTGTGCTCTCCGCACAGTCTGAGTAAGATTTTCTGTATACAAATACAGTCGACACTCGTTATCTCGACATCGGATAAGTCAAAATTCTGCTTAAGTCGAAGTTAAAGTCATGTCCCGTCCTCAACATATGGATATCAAAATGTTTAATCAGAATAATTCTGAAACAAATACAGCCATTGAAATTTAGTAGAAAAGAATAGAAATTGCTCGTTTCGAAGAATTTCTTTCCTTTTCCTACTATATTCAATCATGGACACATCGAAAATGGTTAGACAACGTTTTAATCTAAAAATAATCAAAAGCGGATGAGTCGAACTCCGGATATGTCGAGGTATTTTGACGGCCCCTCTGACACAAGGAGTTTTTCGCTGCAACAAGGTACAGATATTTTGCGTTTAAATTTGAGTTTAAAGATCTGATTGGATAGTTTTTCTAATAACAATGAATTTGTTCTAAAAATAGACCGGGTTTACCGATATGTATTGACAAACCGTCTGTGTTGTTATAAAATCTCCTACGGCTTTATCGAACGGAATACTATGATTGCGAAAAACGTCCCACGCTTTGGCCGAGTTCACCACCAGTGATTATTGTCTTTTAAGCATAGCCAATATTATCCCAGTTCCAAATAGTGACGCTTTAAGACGTCCTACAAAATAAGTGCTTTGGAAAACATTGTAGAAAATAAAGAAATTGCTTGCGACATGCAATGTCTTCAACTTCGACAATGTTTTCTATCCAGAGAAATAAAGAAAAAATGTTAAATTCAATTCACTTTGAATTGTCTTCTGCAACTTCTTTGAATTTGGACCCGTCTAGAAGTTTGTGGTCTGGTGAGGGGTTAAGATTTTAAAAAAAGAAATATCGATAGGCTCAAGGTATTCCCCGCCGCGATATGACCATGACAGTCGAAAACGGCGTAAAACCCCCCATTGAATCAATCGATGGTATTCCATAAGGGGCTTCAAAACTAAGATTTTTTGGCAAAAACGTTTATGTTCAGTGTCACATTTTTGTCTATCACAAAAAGATTTTGAAAACTGTTGTTCTGTTAGATTCAAGGGACAAAACCGTTCACTATTCTGGAAGGAATATTTTGAGTTTATCGGACTTGAGCTTCCCGTTTATGCCATATTTTACCCTTTCCCAAACGGCAAATCTTCAAAATTTCCATTTCGAAAGCTGCTGCAGATGACAAATGGACCTTGTTTAAGATAGAATTTGTGTACAATATAGCATGGAAAATATTGAGACAAAAGGAGAAACTGCTGGTTATCAGCAGTTTCTTCTTTTGTCTCGATGTTTTCCCAAGTGTTGTCTATTAGATACGTCAAAACCAGGTCTTGTTTCGGAAAAGGTTGAAGACACATGGCATGTTCGTTTCGAACCGTTTTCAAGGTGGGTAACCCACGTGACTTTTGGGAAGCGTTCACACTGAAAAAATCGTCCGCTTCAAAGCATGTTTTGTTGCATTTCTCAGCTTATACTTAAAGGAATTTGACGAGATAAAGTGCATCGTACGCGCCTTTGAGAGGGCCATTCTCGGTTCTAACTCACTCTGCTCCAAATCCAGTGGGTTCTTCAAACATTCAAACGAAAGTGTTTTTCGGTGCAAAACGAAAGTGGAAACCGTTCACGTGCACCGAAAAAAACTTTCGCTTGAATGTTTGAGAAAACCACTGGATTCGGAGCACACTGTTGTACAACCGCGAATGACTCTCTCAAAAGCGCGTTCGGTGCACTTTATCTCGTCAAAATCCGTAGCTGAGAAATGAAACAAAACCTGCTTTGAAGCGGACGATTTTTTCGTTGTGAACGCTTCCCAAAAGTCACGTGGGTTACCCACTGTGGTTTTCATAGACATAAATTACAAATATCCAATCTTCGGCTACAAGCTCTTTCCCAAACAAGACTTGGTTGTGAACGAAGAAAATAAGAAGTAGCAGTCTCTCCTTTTGCTTCAGTACTTTCTTTGCTATTTTTTATTATTATTATTTTTTTTTCAAAATCAAGTGCGATGTCTGCAATGGCTTTCAGATTGGAACGGCTACATTTTTTCACGTGTAGGAAAGGTTTTTTCCTCTTCCTTCTCGCCAAAGAACCGATGACTTCCTGTACTAACTTTTAGCTTCCCTGTCCCCGGTTTTTCGAAAAAACTTAAGTACGTTCTCATGCTCAAATCTGAGCACCGTGCTCAAATCGAACGAAATCCACGTGAACTTAAATCGAATACCCTTCAACGTTGGAGAGTATCCCTTTGAAGTTGAGCATGTTCTCATGAGAAAATACTTACGTTTTTTCGAGAAACCGGGGCCTGACCTGCCCGAAATTTGACCGTCGATTAGGCCTACATCTTTCCAGTGGAAATTCTAAAGTTGTAAAAGTTTCAATGGGTACGAAAAATATAATATTATGCACGAATGGTAAATTCTCGTATAGATCTAATAGCAAAAAAACCCACGATGTAGGGGAGACTGGGGTAATACGGAACACTTTTCAGTTAAATGTGCATAGCTCAATTTTCGTGATCCCTTTCAATAATTTCTTTGTAAATTACGAAAGAGCATTTTATGCGCTACATTTTTTTCGGCTTTTTACTACAATATGACACGGAATGACCATTCTATGGCCTTTTTAAATTACCCCCTGAAATGTTCCGATTTGCCCCAACGTCGGGGCAAATCGGAAGACAGGTCGGGGTAAATTGGAACTCTTATTTTCAATGTGACGCAAAGCTACATTTGAAAAGACATTTCCTTTCTTTTAAAAATGATATAATGTCCTTAATTCTACTCTCAGTGGCGTCACTGGACTCTCGTAAGCATGTCCATGGACAAGGCAAGCCAGAAAACCAACCTAGCACTGATAGAATCCACCAAAAAAATATCTACTGGCAAAAAACTGATCGCCTTTCTGCAATTTTTAAGTTTTTTGAGTGCGAATGTATCGAAACAGTGGTGAGAAGTGTGAGTAATGGTTGTGGACACGCCAACATAGCATGCCAGGTGTGCTGATTACCTTGATATGACCTTAGAGCTTGTTAAAACCCTGTTTAACGCAACACAAGCAAAGAAAGGGTTCATAGACGACATAAATTGTGTTTTTCGGCTATGTGGTTCATATTAACATAATTCCCAACTTAACATAACTGAAATCTTATAGTAAAATATAAATTGGCATCGTCTGCTATCAATTATACAGCAATTTTAAGTGTTCCAACTTGCCCCGTGTTTAATGTTCCATTTTGCCCCACCATAGGGTGACCTTTGACCTTCTTCAACTAGCGCGTTTCTGGTGACGATAAATTAAATATATCTTCAATAAAATACGCTGGGATCTTTGTTCTACAAGTAGGAATAGAAAAATATCCACTGGCTTCATAAGTGAAGTGCGTAGAAGAAAATATGTGTAAAGTGCAAAAAATTACTTCAAATGCTGAAAAACACGTTTTCTGCTGTAGTGACCTTATTTATTTCATGAGATTGTTGAAATTTTGGGTAAACCTCGGTATTGGTGTAACAATTCCAATTCCCTTTTCATTTGTGTTCCAAAATACCCCAGTCTCCCCTATCATCGCCAAACTCTTTTTTTTTTCCCCAAAATGCAAAATCTGTCAGATTGCAGCTGAAGTAACCAAACTATTGAGTTAGTCGTCGGTGTAAATGCAAAACCTCGTGTGTCGATTCTTGCGATTTTCAAAGTAAAATATTGTGTATATCTATCCAGTTAAGACAATTTCTTGCAGGTTTTGAGATATTTTTACTAATCTGTATTAATGACACATTATCTGTGAACAATATGTCCAAATTTCAAGTAAAACCTTTCAGTTCGAGAAAAGTTATTGCGCCTTTTTCCTTCCCCCTTAAAATTTCCCAAAAACGAGATACGAGATTTTGCATGAACAACGACGTAGCAATGTACTTTGATTATCTAAAAGCAATCAGAGTTGTTTCCCTTCATGAAATGTAACTTTCATCCGGGCACTTTGCGCGTGCGGGAAAATGTCGTCTGAAATCTACATGACAAGAAGATTTTCTCTTTGATTTTTACGTGTTTATGAACATTTAAAAACAATCTGAATCCAGAAACTTGTTAAAATAAGGACAAAGGACATTATGGCAGCATTTGTGTCGATAGTTACCAAGAATTTGAACGTTTCAAGCGAATCATTTGTCCGCTAAAGACGCTGGTTGAACGTGTTTCAGAAAGTGACGTCTTTTAATTAAAGAGACAGAAAACTGTGAACGTTGCGATTGTCTGTTGCAGATGCGAAGAAAACAGAAAAACGAAAGAAGACAGACACAGATCAAGGTAAGAGAACACAAATTCACTATCGAGTAGCCCATAATTTGCAATGATCAATTTGGACATCCACAGACCCAATAGAAAAGGACAAGGAGAATATTGAGGCAAAGGAAGAAAATGCTGATACATGAAACTAATCATCATTAAAATCAATTTTGTCATCTGCATCAGTTTTCAAATTGGACCACCCTAAAATTTGATTGTGTGGGAAATGGTTAAGCTGCTTAACCCAACTGCATTCCTTTTTGCATTTTGCTAATTATGTTCATCCTTTAATTGAAAATTCATAAAGCTATTTTTGTAAATCAGTTATAGCTGATAGTTCTTTCTTTACAGATCTATCTAGGTTGATCAAGTACAAAAATCAAGGTCATTGACCCATTTCAACATGATGGTGTTTTTGTAGCTCACCATATGAAAAGATCAAGGTTTTGGAAAGCATTAACGAAAATGAAAAAATTGCCTGTGACCAGTAATTTCTAAATTTCCTGCAATGTTTTGTACATAGATTTAGAAAGAGAAATGTGAATCTCAGTCATTTGAAATTATGGTCTGCATCTGCAACATCTTTGAATTTAGACCTTATTAATACATTTTGTCATCTTGTAATTGGTTAATCAACTAACATCTTTTCCCTTGACCTCAATGTTTGTTGAAGTCTGGAATATTAATATGATCAGGATTAAGGAAAGGTTAAATCATTCAATGTAAATTTTAAGTTAATCCATTGTAGTAAAATTTAAAAATGAATGGCACTTTGAATAATGGATTTATATTGGGGGAGGACAGAATTAATGAAAAAGTTTCTAAAAAGTAAATCAGAAATTGTATTCCTATTGATATGTGCCATAATTTGTGTTGTAAGCATTTTCCAAATAATATGAATTTAGACAAGTTTGAATTGAAAGGAGTTGTTGTCAAAAAGAAATTAGTGTCTGTTAAAGATTTGTAAATTATAACATAGAAAGGGTTGAAAGAAAAGGTGAAAATACTTGATTGATCCATTTCAAATCTGACAAAAAGTTAACTAAGTTTAACAGAAGTTTATTAACTTGTGTGGCTTTATTAAATCTCAAAATGAAAAACTGGCTTAGATTTTTATCTATAGTTGAAGTGTTTTTTTCTTTTTATATCATGTTTTATCTATACCTTAATTTATTCACACCTTCGACAGTCAAAGTAACTTTGATAAATGATGACCAAAATCAGAATAACAGGGACTAAATTTGCCTATGTGAACCCTTAAAAGATCTGGATGTATAAGTTTAATTTCAAATAAACGTTTTCACAAAAAACTCTCTTTTGACATCCTTAGAAGAAAAAAAAACGCAGGAAAACTTTGAGGCAAAAGAAGAAGATGCTGATAATTTGCAGTATCTTCTTCTTTTACCTCAATATTTCTGTGTGATATTGGTTACAAAACGTACTTTTATCATCAACTTCAAGTTTGAACAGTTTAAAGACTTTGCTGTTTGAGAAAGGGTTAATTTTTTGTCTCCATTATTTTCAAAATTTGATTGTTATAGATTAAAAAAGAATGTAAAGTTAATAATGGAAATGGGGTGGAATATAAGTTTCAATAACAATTCTAATCAAATCTGACATGTCAACCTTTTTTCTTGTCCAATCTTTGGTTTGATAGTCCAATTAAGACCTGCAGTGACATTGTTTTTAGTAAACATTGTAGCAAAAAAATGAAATACTGAAAATCAGCATTTTTGCCCTTTCCTTCAATGTTTCACATCCACTAAAAAGTGATACTGTGGTTTGGAAATCATTATTTTTGACTAAATTATACCTCACGGTGGGTAACCCACGTGACTTTTGGGAAGCGTTAACACCGAAAACATCGTCCGTTTCAAGGTATGTTTTGTTTAATTTCTCAGCTTAAACTCTATTAATTTTGACGAGATAAAGTGCACGGAACGCGCATGTTAGAGGGCTATTCCCGTTTGTAACTCACTCTGCTCCGAATCCTTTGGTTTCCTCAAACATTTAAGCGAAAGTTTTCTTCGGTGCATGTGAACGCTTCCCACTTTCGTTTTGCACTTACAAATATTTTGGTTCGAATGTTTGAAGAAACCACTGGATTTGGAGCAGATTGAGTTAGAGCCCAGAATAGCCCTCTCAAAGGCGCGTTCCGTGCGCTGCATCTCGTCAAAATCCGTAGCCTATAAGCTGAGAAATTAAACAAAACATACCTTGAAGCTGACGATTTTTTTGGTGTGAACGCTTCCTAAATGTCACGTGGGTTACCCACTGTGTACATGTGACTGTGTGAACTAGTCTATAATTAAAACCGCCAAAAAAATTATAGTTACTTTCATGTGCCAAAAATTTAAAATGTATTTCATAATTTGACTTAAGAAATATGTAATGATAAACATCTAGAATTGTGATATTGAAGTTACATTGATGTAGTGATTGTATATGATAGTGATTGTATATGATTTACTGACTATGTTTTGTTGGATTGCAACTTTAGTGTGGATTAACTGCTGCTGCTGATCAGGCTGCACATTATGTGTCTATTCTTACTCTACTTGCTTAAAGCTGGAGCCTCCTTAATGTTTAATTAGATTCATGGGACTTGTGGTCTTTAACTTTAGAGAAATATATTTTTGCCAATACAGTTTTCCTTGAAAAAAAGGCAGAAAATTCATATTTTCAAATGTCTGATTGGGAGTTTCTCTAACATTAATTACCACATGCATATATAGCGCTGAACTATGTGTGGTTTGTGAGCAGTAAAAGAAACAATTAAGTACCATTAAATACAAGCATGTATAGGGAATATGCTAAAAAAGGTAAGAGACATTTTTCATATTTTTGGTTATTGTATATCGTCCCTTTTCATAAAAAAAACTTGTAACTGCAGCTTGTTCTAAGTTGAAGTTACAAGGTTTTTGAAGAAAAGTAGTGATTTATATATATTTCCAAGAGTAAAAACATTTCCCAATCAATCTCTCAGGTTTTAACATCTCTTATAAGAAAAGGAGAAAAAGCTAGAAATCAGTTCCCTCATTAATTTCTTTGCTAAAATTGTAGCATACAAAATAACTTCATTTATCCCTTTAAAAAACAAGACCTGGTTTTGTCACCAATAAGATAGCTGGAAAAAGACTGAAGCAAAAGAAGAAAACGCTGACAAACATCATTTTCTCCTTTTGCCTCAATGTGTTCAGTTCTTAATTGTACACAAATACTACCATATATCAACATCCAATTGGTCATATATCTGTAACTGCTGCAAAACTGGAACAGACTCAACTTTTGTCTTTTGGTATAGGGTTAACATGAGATTGTTTTTGAAATGCTTATTATTATGTAACCATTAACTCATTACCAAACAACAAAATTTTAGCCTAGTCCAAACTCATAGGTGTTGCAGACGACAATTTCCATTGAAAAAAATTTAACATTTTTTGGTCTTTCTTGGTAGAAAACATTGTGGGAAATGAAGAAATTGCTAATTTCTTCATTTTCCTCAATGTTTTCCCAAGACTTTATTTTGATGCGTCCAAAAGCGTCAATGTGTGGAAAAGGGTGATATCGTCATCATATTGAATAGTTTCTGCAGCTGGCCAAGGTAGACAACTAAATCTTTTACAAATGAGAATGTTTGATTTAACTCCCTTGATATAGGAAATTGCTTTGAACAGAGTCTATGTATAATTGTCTCATTCTTACACATATTCTTTAACCTTCTCCCAAACAAGACCTGGTTTTGATGTCCCTTATATAAAAGGTTTGGGAAAACATTAAAACAAAAGAAGAAACTGCTGATACATAACAGCAGTTTCTCCTTTTGTCTCAATATTTTCTGTGCCATATTTTACACAAATTCTATCTCTAATAACTTCCATTTTGTCATTTGTGGCAGTTTTTGAAGTGAATCACCCTAAAACTTTGTCGTTTGGGAAAGGATTAAAACTTAGATGGTAGCTTTTCATGGCAAAAGTTTTGCCAGCAACTGACTAAGGCTTTCATGCGATCTAACAGAGAAAATATTGACGGTTACTTTAGAAGAAATTTACTTATCAGAATTCACTCTACTTGAAAAAAAAATGTTCATATCATTATTGTAAAATTTTATTTTTTTTTTTCATTATTTCTCTGTTTTGTTGCCTATTTTTGTCAGTTAAGACCAACAAGGGCGGATCCAGGATTTTTTTCCAGGGGGGTCCAAGCCCAAGATTTTTTTCCAGGGGGTGGGGGGTGTCCAAGCTCAAATTATGGCTTAAAATGTAATAAATATGTAACATAACACTAAATTCATCTAGTCAAAATTCAATTTTCGGCCGATGCCAGGGGGGGGGGGGGGGGGGGGGGTCTGGACCCCCGACCCCATCTAGATCCGCCCATTCTAAAATTGAGAAAAGGGGTTGAAATACCTGGTGACTTTGGTTATCAGCAATTCATTCTTGTAACTTTCCAAAAGATTTTCTCTTTGAAAAGGGGAAAAAATGTCTAGTTTGGAGAAGGTAGGCCCATAGGAAGCAATTGCATATTGGGGTGGCTGAAGCCCCTGTGTCTGAATATTTGGGGGGCTAATTGATTTTTCCCTAAATTTACAGTGTAAAATAAGGAAAATTCAGCATTTTTGGCCAACATGGGGGGGGGCTAAGCCCTCCTAGCCCCCTTGTTCCTACGGACCTGGAAGGGTTGTGGTCAATACCCTTCAAGCACTTGTAAATAAGGAATTACAGCTCTATTAAGGCATCTAATATTTTTACAAATTGTAAACCTATTAATTGTCAAATGTCACATGACCCTCACATGACCATTCCCTTCATTTGCATAAACATCATGAATATTAATGAGCTTGCGTTATTCTGGGGATCTGCATTTCATCAATGGAACTGAAATGGAAAAATGGCATTTTTGTGTCTTTTTCTGATAGACATTTTGGGGACACAATTTTATCCTTAACCCATTACCAGAAGTTTATATTCTAAACTGGTCCAAACTCAAAGATGCTTCATTTCATCAATGGGACTGGAATAGAAAAATGGCATTTTATGTCTTTTTCTGGCAGACATTTTGGGGACACAATCTTTGTAAAACCCTTTGCTGAATAAATGTTTTTTCAGACAGTCCTTTTTCAAAGGTCCATCCATCAATATCTATTTTAAATCTATTTTATAGTTTGCTATCATCTACTAAATATTTCTTGAAATATGCTGAAAAGCAAGTAGAAAATAATAAGGTCTGGTTGCACATAATCATTTGCAGCCTGATCATACAATACAAGTTACCATGTAATGAAAAATTGACATGTGTCTCTTATGTGTACAAGCTATAAGAAAGTGACATAATATTATATAGCTAGAATCTGTATTTTGAATTGTTGTAAGAATTAAATTTGCCAAAAACACATGGTTTGTTGCAGCAGTTTCCAAATTGTAATGGCAAATTATTGCAATTGGTTAATTTAACCACATTAGTCATTTCTCAAATAAGCCCTGGTTTAATTAGATGACCCTACAGGGTGATAGTTTATCAACCTTTGAGGGAAAAGATGAAAATGCGGGAAGCATAATTAAGAACTATGCTCAATCTAGATGTCCATTTTCAGCAATATGTCATCTTTCAACAAAAACCCAGTAACTACAGCTTGTTTAACCCTTTTCCAAACGACATCATTTTGGAATGTTCTTATTTGAAAGGCATTGCAGACAACAATTTCTAAGTCAATAAAGAAAGGATTGATGCACAATATTTCACAGAAAATATTGAGACTAAAGGAAAAACTGCTGGTTATCAGCAGTTTCTTCTTTTGTCTCAATGTTTTCTCAAGCATTTTCTATTGGGGATGTCAAAACCAGGTCTTGTTTGGAAAAGGGCTAAAGCTGTTACAAGTTACAAGATATATGTTGAAAAAGCATTGAATATCTTTGCCTTCTGCAATAGCCTTCTGTTTGAGCAAGTCTAACTAATTTTGTGCAGTTTTGGAAATGGTGAAATCTTGTACCATTGAAAAATCCATTTTGTGAAAGGTCAAAATAAATCCCAAGGTTCAATGGGTTTTAAATTTTTAATTTAATTTGGATTATTTTATCATCGCCTTGAGATTTTGAAAGTTATTTGACCTTTTACATGATTTGATTAACTATCATTTGTTATGATGCAGAAATCATTTATTGTCATATTAACTTTGCATGTTACAAATCATTGCTTGTAGCTGTTCTATTTACGATTTTCTAATCCTTTCGGCCGCAGCTATGGTCGGCCGCATGCAGCAATGGCACACTTGGTAGCGTTTTGGACTTTCACTCATGAGGTGCCGATGTCCCAGGGTTACATGTCTCCTGGGTAACATGTCCCCCGGGACTTTGAACCCTGGTTGCTGCAGATATCCTTTCGGAAAAAATTGTCTCCCACCAATGACTTGATAACTTTTAACCTATGAGGGCGAGCAGCTGGAGGCTCGATAAGGATGTTGTGGTGGTACTGGTATGAGAAATAACAGGAATACATGGTAAGGTGCTCCAGCTGCCAGAATATGTTCATAGCAGTTGAAAAAGGCATTAACCCTCATCAACCATCAATCGTTTATCCTTTCCAAAACAATAAAAACTAAGTGAGACTGTCTAGCTGCTTGCTAACAAAGGTTAACTATTATCAACAACTGCGAGGCGCTTTTGTGACCAACTTCGCGAGTTATGCAACAAACTAGAATGAAGCTCTTAAAGCTTCCTCTGAAAATGTCAGACTTATTTTATTAAATGGAATATAGGTCCTTTAATTCCAGTATATCTTTATAAGAAAACTTGTAAGTGCTAGACATGCTTGATTTAGGGATTGAAGATATAAACTTGTAGAAAATGTTCTGTTAATTACCTATTCCTATTTATTGATACCTTTTGATGCTACTAAAGAAAAAAGGCTTGGTAAAAATGTTATGGAAAAAAGGGAAATTGCTGGTGACAAGCAATTTCTTCATTTCCCACAACGTTTTCTACCAAAAAAGAGCAAAAATTGTACGATTTCATTCCTTTGAAATTATCGCCTGTAATGTCCTTGAATTTATAGTGTAAAATGTTACAGTCTGATGTTAATTAGAAATGTTGACTTGCTTTTATTCCAGTTGAAAGCTACATTTATTATCGGACTAGAGCATTTTAAAGATTGAAAAGCTCTCAAGAAAATGCCAGGAATATACTTATTGTTTGCAATATATGGCCTTTCACTTCAAGCATGTACTCAAAGCAAGCCTTGTAAGTGCCCCAGACATGTTTAACCCTTTCCCAAACGACAAATTTTTAGGGTGTTACACTTCAAAAACTGCCACAAATGACAAAATGGAAGTTATGAAAGATAGAATTTGTGTAAAATATGACATAGAAAATATTGAGACAAAAGGAGAAACTGCTGGTTATCAGCAGTTTCTTCTTTTGTTTCAATCTTTTCCCAAGCCCTTTCTATTAGGGACGTTAAAACCAGGTCTTGTTTGGAAAAGGGTTAATTAAACCTTTTCCAAAGAAGACCTGGTTTTGAGGTCCCTAATAGATATGACTTAGGAAAACATTGAGACAAAAGAAGAAACTGCTTATAACCAGCAGTTTCTCCTTTTGCCTCCATATTTTCTGTGCTATATCAGTAACAAATTCTATCTTTTGTAAAATTTCATCTGCAGCAATTTCCAAATTCACAGGCGGCAATCACTTGACTTTGTTATGATATATTTTCCTCACTTATGTAAACAAAAAAACTCGGTAAGAACACATTTTCTCAAATTTTAAATCAAATACTTAACTTTCAGTATTGAGATACGTACCATTCGATACGTCATATTCTCTGGTTTATTTTGATACAAAGATCTTCCCTCAAATCCATGTCAAAGCTGAGAACATTCATGCAAAGTGCAAACATTTCTTAAGAAAATATACCATGGCATTTAAAAATACTTTGCACGAATGTTCTCGCCTTTAACAGGGATTTGAGGGAAGATCTTGATACCAAAATAGACCAGAGAGTATGACGTATCGAATGGCAGTATCTTAATATTACGTGTTAAGTATTCGATTCAAAATTTGAGAAAATGTGTTCTTGCCGAGTGTTTTTGTTTACATAAGTGAGGAAAATATATCATAACAAAGTTACGTGATTGCCGCCTGTGAAATTGGAACGGTCAAAATTTTTGCCGTTTGAGAAAGTGTTTATTGAAGGAACAAGGATATCAAATTGATAATAATGAGCTGAATAGGGCAGGGGTAACTTGTTTATTTGCAGTTTTTTCTGGGAAAATTAATATTAATGGTGATAATCAGGTTGCTAATTAATTTTGGATGAAATCAGATTCAGTAAATTCTCAAAAAACACAGAAAGTGTCTGTAATGTTGTTAAGAAAAAACAGGGAAATTCTGAGACATTTCCTTGTATGCATTGAATAGAAACTTTTCCGCAAAGTTCAGTCTATAAAAAACAAAATTAATAGCATCAGAGTTGACACCAAAGGTCTTTCCCGTGTAGTACGCAAAAACGCAATTGCGTACACATCGTAAAAAAAATGTGGATTTTTGTTTTGTTTCCCTTGAAATATAGACCTGAATGGCCATTTGAATACAAACCAAATACCCACCAGGCGCCAGGAATGGCCATGGTCATTTGTGGCTCCAGGTGGGCATTAATTTTGGTATGTATTTCATAAGCATCTACATTAAATTTTCAAAAATTTTGTGGGAGATGCCAGCAAGACACACCCCCAGCAGTATGGAGCCCGCCATCAAACCTCCCCTGATACATTAGGCATGCGTTTGCGTACACTTTATTTTCGGCTCATGCTAAATTTTCATGTATGTTTATGGATTGTACTGTGGTCGACAAGTCATTTTTACATTCCACATGGCAAAGCTATGTCAGCGTTTTTGCTGTTTAGGATCAGCTTCTTTTGGGTACTAAATGTCACATAACCCATGTCTGTCTGTCTGTCTGTCCATCTGTCTGTCTGTTCGAAAACTTTTTCAGGGACATTTGTGTTTCACAAACACATCTTGTTTTTTTTTAATAAATACAAGTTAAACCCCTGAGTTGTTTGTCAAGTTAGGCTCACATATCAAACACCCAAGAGTCAAATGTTGATCTGCACATATTGGAATTGTTCACAAGATATTGGTAGAACTTTGGAACAATCTTGATCTAAGTGTTGTGTTAATATTGGACTAAGAAATAGCTGATATCAGTGCTTGTATTTAAGGATTTTCTAGTGTTAAATCTGTACTTTGGAAATAAATCTTGACTAAGTTTTAAAGGGACATTTCATTCCAATTTCAATTTTTTAAAGTAATGTCTTGATGCCAAGATTGGTTATTCTAACAAGTATAAATACTATTAGTTTTTTCAAGTTGTTGCCAATAAGCGAGAAACACGCATTTAAAGTTGAGACATAATCGATAAATTGCATATAAATCCGAACTGTTGTCCACAACAATTTGTTCAATTTTAACACAAAAATATAAATTTCTCGTAAACGGCGTAATATTTTGGCTTGAAATTTTCAGAATTTTCATAAGGAAATATGCTCTTTCAGATAAAAATAAAAGTAAAATTTATGACAAAAAATTCTGAAATGTCACTTTAACCCATTGCCAAACAGCGAAATTTCGACTTGTCCAAATTCAAAGATGATGCAGACGACAATTTCAAGTGAATGAAATGTTGCATTTTTACGTCTTTTTGCATAGAAAACATTGTGGGAAATGAAGAAATTGCTTGTTACAAGCAATTTCTTCATTTTCCACAATGTTTTCAAAATCTGTTATCGATCTTGTGGGGAGTCAAAAGGAGTCAAAGTGTGGTAATGGGTTAACTCTAGTAATTATTCCCCTTGTATTTCTGTCAAGTTAAGGTCACATATCAAGCACCAGGGGCCTATTTCATCAAAACATTTAAGACATGTTTTTGACTTACCAATATCTTAAAGATCGCTTAACCTTTTCCCAAACAAGACCTGGTTTTGACGTCCCTAATAGAAATGGCTTGGGAAAACATTGAGACAAAAGAAGAAACTGCTGATACCCAGCAGTTTCTCCTTTTGTCTCAATATTTCTTATGCCATATTTTACACATATCATATCTTTAACAACATCCATTTTGTCATTTGTGGCAGTTTTTGAAGTGGATCACACTAAAATTTTTCCTTTTGGGAAAGGGTTAAAACAACAATCGCACAACTCAGGCCTCGATAGATTGGCGATACGCATTTCTTGCCCTAAATTTGTTGTAAGACACCAGTAAGTCCAAAATACGTCTTAAATATTTTGATGAAACTGGCCCCAGCTAGGGAGTCAAATGTTGATCAGCACATATTGGAATTGTTCACAAGATATCGGTAGAACTTTGGAACAATCTTGATCTAAGTGTTGTGCTAATATTGGCCTAAGAAATACCTGATATCAGTGCCTGTAAAAGGATTTCTAAAGTGTTAAATCTGTACTTTGGAAATAAATCTTGACTAAGTTTTAACTCTAGTAATTATATGATTCCCCTTGTATTTCTGTCAAGTTAAGGTCACATATCAAGCACCAGGGGCCTGTTTCATCAAAACATTTAAGACATGTTTTTGACTTACCAATGTCTTAAAGATCGCTTTAAACAATTAACAATCGCACATATCAGGTCTCGATAGATTGGCAATACGCGTTTCTTGCCCTAAATTTGTCGTAAGACACCGCGACTGCTCATTGGAAAACTATTGTAACTACGTTTTTCAAAATTTTTCAGGAGAAGCAAAAAACTTCCCAAAACTTTTATTTTTAACTGATTTTGTAATGTTTTGAAATTAAATTCATTTAAATGACCTTTGAAACATATTGTGATAAGAATTTGAAGAAAATAAATTTTATCTGTTAAAATATTCATCATTATTTGAAATACAATAGTTTTCCACCCAAAATGGGATACATTGTGAATAACTGTTAATGGAAAACTATTGTATCAAACAGATACAATAGTTTTCCATTGAGTATTACTAAGTAATTCATGATAACTTAGTATTGTATCTGACATTGTTATTTCAAAAAACAGTTTTGAAGTTACCAAATTGTGTACAATAGAATAAATAGTTAGCCCATTACCAAACAGCAAAAATTTAATCTGGTCTGAATTCAAAATTTTTATTGCAGACAACAATTTCAAATGAGTTTTTTTTTTGTCTTTTTGGGTTGAAAACATTTTAGGGGATGAAGTAAATGCCCTATAGTCATGGTTATAGCTGATAATTTGGAATTTGTTGTAAATTACAATCTGATGAGAAATAGCAGATATGGAAAACAAAAGGTTTTGCACACCCGCATTGTTGTTAGAAGATTCCCTATTTGATATAATAGATGTGGACCTTGAGTTTGCAACCTTTATCAAACTTTTTGTTTGTTGTGTAATGTCTCCAAGAGACCAACATTTACAAGAAAATTGTTCCTGTTTGAATATATTTTAAATGCATTTAAATTTGCACATCTCTCCACAGCCTTTTCCAATTTTTCTTCTTCATCAAAACACCTTTCCACTTTTAGCGATACACTCTTCACTATTGTTCATCCGTCTTTTATTCCATTTATTTTCACTTCTTGACCTCTCACCGTTTTGTCTTTTGCTAATAGTACAAATATCATTTCCTGTTGTTCCGCCACTAGCTAAGTGACTCCCCTATGTCATATCCCTGTCGGAGTCTGTCCAATATCCATACTGCCCTATACTGCTCCCCTCTCTCATACACTAACCAAAATGTTCTCCACTAACCTACTACAACTATTCATGCACCACTCACTCTCTTCTACCACTTTCCATACTGCTCCCCTCTGTTCTACCACAATCGAAACCGTATCCATATATTCTACCAATATCTATAGATACTGCTCCTCTCTGTCCTACCAATATCCATACTGCTCCCCTTGGTTCTACCACTATCCATACTGCTCCCCTCTGTTCTACCACTATCCATACTGCTCCCCTCTACCCAACAACTATCCATACCACTCCCTCTGTTCTAACACTATCCATACAACTCCCCTCAGCCCAACAATTATCTATATCGCTCCACTTGGTTTTAACACTTTCCATACCACGCTCCTCTGCCTAACAGCTATCTATAGCACTCCCCTCTGTTCTAACACCATCAATACCACTCCCCTCTGTCCAACAACTATCCATACCACTCCCCTCTGCCCAACAACTATCCATACCACTCCCTCTGCCCAACAACTATCCATACCACTCCCCTCTGCCCAACAACTATCCATACCACTCCCCTCTGCCCAACAACTATCCATACCATTCCCCTCTGCCCAACAACTATCCATACCACTCCCTCTGCCCAACAACTATCCATACCACTCCCCTCTGCCCAACAACTATCCATACCACTTCCATCTGCCCAACAACTATCCATACCACTCCCCTCTGCCCAACAACTATCCATACCACTCCCCTCTGCCCAACAACTATCCATACCACTCCCCTCTGCCCAACAACTATCCATACCACTCCCCTCTGCCCAACAACTATCCATACCACTCCCCTCTGCCCAACAACTATCCATACCACTCCCCTCTGCCCAACAACTATCCATACCACTCCCTCTGCCCAACAACTATCCATACCACTCCCCTCTGCCCAACAACTATCCATACCACTCCCCTCTGCCCAACAACTATCCATACCACTCCCCTCTGCCCAACAACTATCCATACCACTTCCATCTGCCCAACAACTATCCATACCACTCCCCTCTAACAAACAACCTCTCTGCCCAACAACTATCCATGCCACTTTCATCTGCCCAAAAACTATCCATACAACTCCTCTCTGCCCATCAACTATTCATACCATTCTCTCCGTTATACCACTACCCACCATACCACTGGATATCCCCTTTTTCTTCCACTATCTATACCACTCCCCTCTGACCTAAAACTATCCGAATCATTACCCTCTGTCCTACCACTATCCAAACCACTCCCCTTGGCCCACCAACTATCCATACTGCTCTCCTCTGCCAAACAACTATCCCTACTACTTCTCTCTGTTCTATCACTATCCATTCCACTCCCCTCTGCCCATCAACTGTCCATACCTCTCCCATCTGTCTTACCACTATCCATACCACTCCTCTCTGCCCAACCACTATCCCAGTGGCAGATCCAGGATTTCTGTGATGGGGTTGGAACATACAAATAGGGGGGTTCATTTTCCCATTATTGCCCAATTTGACTGAATTTCTGCGTGAAAACAAAATAATCAGGCTACAGATGGGTTCAAATGAACCCCCTGAACCCCCTCTGGATCCGCCACTGTATCCATACCACTCCCCTCTACCCAACAACTCTCTGTTCTACCACTATACATACCATTCCCCTTTGCCCAACAACTATCCGTACCATTCCCCTCTGCCCAACAACTATCCATACTACTCCCCTCTGTCCTACCACTTTTCATGCTCCCCTCTGTCCTACCTCTTATCAACTATACCACTTCCCTCTGTTCTACAACTATCCATACCACTGAGACTCCCCTCTGCCCAACAATTATGCATGCCACTCCCTATGATGAACCACTATCCATACTACTCCCCTCTGACCAACACTTATGCATACCATTCCCCTCTACCCAACAACTATCCATACCACCCCCTCTGCCCAACAACTATCCATACTACCCCCTCTGCCCAACAACTATCCATACCATTCCCCTCTGTCCAACAACTATCCATACCACTCCCTCTGCCCAACAACTATCCATACCATTCCCCTCTGCACAACAACTATCCATACAACTCCCTTCTACCCAACAACTATTCATACCCTTCCCCTTTGCCCAACTACTATCCGTACCATTCCCCTCTGCCCGACAACTATCCTTACTACTCCCCTCTTTCCTACCACTATTCATACCACTCCCCTCTGCCCAACAATTATGCAAACCACTCCCCTATGATGTACCACTATCCATCTTGCTCTTCTCTGACCAACACAAAGTCTTATGAATACCATTCCCCTTTGCGCAACAACTTTCAATACTTCTCCCCTCTGTTCTACCACTATCCATACCACTCCTCTCTGCCCAACAAATATCCATGCCACTCCCCTATGATGTACCACTATCCATACTACTCCCCTCTGACCATCACTTATCCATACCATTCCCCTCTGCCCAACAACTATCCATACCACTCCCCTTTATTCTACCACAATCCATACCACTCCCCTCTGCCCAACACTTATGCATACCATTCCCCTTTGCCCAACAATATCCATACCACTCCCCTCTTTGGGCATAGCGGAAGCAGTATTAATATGTAAATTCATCATGTTTGACATGGTTTATTTTGCGAGTGAATTCATGTTTTTGTTAGTGGTTTCAAAAGCCACTTGCATAATATTGCAAGTCAAATGTTTAGGGAAACTCTAGACCTGGATACTGAACAGGACAAAATATAAGGAACTTTAATGTTTTGTTACATGATTGTAGAATATACAAGGCATGTGTATTCTGCTTTGCTCATTATGCTTTATTCGCAAAAATCAGGCATATCTTGGGATAATTCACACTCCTATATTTGTAATGGAGAAAATCTAAGAATAACTTAAGGCATTCTGTCACCTTTTAAATAGATTGTGAATGCTAAATGTCTAATAAAAAGACTAGAAAAAAATCCTGTGATACTGTAATGATTACCATTGAATGGTTTTCAAAATCTTGAAGAACTAGGTTGTAAAATATGCATCTAAGAGACTACTGAGTTGTATAAAATCATAAAAACAATTTGATTTTCATGATAAATAGTAATTTTAAAGATAACAAATTTTCTTTAATGCTCTAAATCAAATTTCTTATTGAGATACAATAGTTTTCCATTAAAAAATATTACCATTTATCCCTAGAAATTCAGCGATAAACTATTGTATCTAACGTTACAATAGTTTTCCATTTACCAAAACAGTGATTTCAGATACAATACTTGGACTACTGATCATTTTCTTATATTTATAGTTGGAATCTTTGCCTAATAATTTGAGACATTGTGTATTGTACCAAGTAAAGGTCAAAAAAGGAAAAAACTTGATTTTGAAAAAAATGTTACTTACAATAGTTTTCCAATGAGCAGTCGACCGGTGTAACAGGGTAACGTGTCCCCCTGGGTAACGTGTCCCCGGGGACACGTTACCCAGGGGACACGTTACCCTGGGACACCGGTAAGTCCAAAATTAGTCTTAAATATTTTGATGAAACTGGCCCCAGCTAGGGAGTCAAATGTTGATCAGCACATATTGGAATTGTTCACAAGATATCGGTAGAACTTTGGAACAATCTTGATCTAAGTGTTGTGCTAATATTGGCCTAAGAAATACCTGATATCAGTGCCTGTAAAAGGATTTCTAAAGTGTTAAATCTGTACTTTGGAAATAAATCTTGACTAAGTTTTAACTCTAGTAATTATATGATTCCCCTTGTATTTCTGTCAAGTTAACCCTTTCCCAAACAAGACCTGGTTTTGACATCCCTGATAGAAATGGCATGGGAAAACATTAAGACAAAAGGAGAAACTGCTGGTTATCAGCAGTTTCTCCTTTTGCCTCAATATTTTCTTGGCTATAACATAAACATGTTTGGCCTTTTGTGATCATTTACTTTGCCGTCTGCAGCAGCTTTCAAATTGGACCGCCTTAAAATTTTGCCGTTTGGGAAAGGGTTAAGGTCACATATCAAGCACCAGGGGCCTGTTTCATCAAAACATTTAAGACATGTTTTTGACTTACCAATGTCTTAAAGATCGCTTTAAACAATTAACAATCGCACAACTCAGGCCTCGATAGATTGGCGATACGCATTTCTTGCCCTAAATTTGTTGTAAGTCGACACCGGTAAGTCCAAAATACGTCTTAAATATTTTGATGAAACTGGCCCCAGCTAGGGAGTCAAATGTTGATCAGCACATATTGGAATTGTTCACAAGATATCGGTAGAACTTTGGAACAATCTTGATCTAAGTGTTGTGCTAATATTGGACTAAGAAATACCTGATATCAGTGCCCGTATTTAACCCATTCCCAGATGACAAAGTTATAGGGTGATCCAATTTGACAGCTGCTGCAGACGACAAAAATGATTATAATAAAGACATGATTCGTGTAAGATTTGGCACAGAAAATATTGAGATAAAAGGAGAAACTGCCCGGTTATCAGCAGTTTCTTCTTTTGTTTCAATGTTTTCCCAAGCCTGTTCTATTAGGGACGTAAAAACCAGGTCTTGTTTGGAAAAGGGTTAAGGATATTTTAAGTGTTGGATTTGTTGGATTCGTACTATGGAATAATTACCCCTTTCCGAAACAGCAAAATTAACTTTAGGGTGGTAGCATTTTAACCCATTACCACACATTGACGCCTTTTGACTCCCCACAAGATAAAGGCTTTGGAAAACAAAGTGGAAAATGAAGAAATTGCTTGTGATAAGCAATTTCTTCATTTCCCACAATGTTTTCTACAAAAAAAAAAAAAAAAAAAAATGTAAAATTCCACACACTTGATATTGTTGTCTGCAATACCTTAAAATTTGAATTTGGATCTGTCCAAAATTTTCCATTTGGTAACGGGTTAAAGCTACTGCAGACAACAAAATTGATATTAGTGAATAAAGAATACTATTAATTGAGCTCAATATAGCCTGCAAAATATTTAGGTAAAAGTAGAAAATGGTTATCAGTATTTCCTTCTTTTGTCTCAATATTTTTCCAATTCTTTCCTTCATGAGATATATCAAAACCATGATCTTTGTTTGAGATAGGGTCCATCTTTTAACCCTTTCCCAAACGGTAAAATTTTAGGGTGATTCCATTTGAAAGCTGCTGCAGACAACAAAGTAAATGATCACAAAAGGCCAAAATGTTTGTTATAGCTAAGAAAATAGTGAGGCAAAAGGAGAAACTGCTGGTTATCAGCAGTTTTTTCTTTTGTCTTAATGGTTTTCCAAGCTATATCTTCTAAGGATGTCAAAAACAAGTCTTGTTTGAGATAGCGTTCTTCTCTTAAAAACAAGCCATCACTTTGATGTTTGTTACTAAGTGTGGTCAGCTTTTGAAAGTATTGAGAAAAAAGATAACATTTTCTTCTTTCTTCCTAATACAGGTGAGCAGATGAGAGTTTATGTATTATAATAATGATTTAAAGTTTAATCATTTAAAGTTTAATCAAATGTAACTTGGCATCCATAAAATCTTTCCATTTACATGGACCTGCAAAAATACTTTCTGGTAGTGGAGACTGGAGTTACTATGGTCTTTCCCCTGCGAAAAAGTTCAAGAACTGTTCTAGAATTTCAGTTCTAGAACGTTCTAGATCGTTAAATGGCACTAACACAGTTCTAGAACTTGGGTTCTAGAACCAGTTCTAGAATTAGTTCTTGAACTAGTTCTAGAAACAGTTCTTGAACATTGAATGGCAGTTCTAGAACTAGTTCAAGAACTAGTTCAAGAACTAGTTCTTGATCGTTAAATGGCACTAACACAGTTCTAGAACTTGGGTTCTATAACTAGTTCTATAACTATGGAAACAGTTCTTGAATGTTAAATGGCAGTTCTAGAACACAATGTTCTAGAACTGGTTCTAGAACCAGTTTACTACACAATATGTGGGTGGGGAATTGTAAAGCTGAACATTTAAGTTTGTTAAATTTAGTCAAAAGAACACTCACCAATGTTGCTTTACTTGGTCTTACTGTTCAATGAGCTCTTTTACCTCCTGATAACTCTTTAATATGAATGTAAATTATGACCATAAACAGCATTTCTTAAAAGAAAGTCAGAGAAGCAAATTCCCTCCAATTCTCTAATAAACAGGAAGTGATGTCATGTAATAGACTGGAAACTAGAATAAAATTAGACTGGGAGGTCTGATTTCATCCAGTTAAATCTATATCTTGTGAACTATACTAAATACAGCTGTAATATTTCATACATGGATATAATTAAGTTAAGACTTTTCATTTTGGACCATGACCTTTGACCTTGTGACCTTGACTTTGAAGTTTAACCTACATATACTTTATAGATAAGTTCTGGAACTAGTTCTAGAACTAGTTCTTGAACATTCACAGTAGTTCTAGAACTTTGTAAGCACTTCTTGAATTTGACAGAATAAGTTCATTTCAAAGACAATTTATAATTCTGTTTTAAGTTCAAATATTCCTTGTCACATTTAACACTGGTTAATAGACACTTGATGATTACAAAACTAGCTAGCAGAAGGTTAGCTAGTAATAGACCTAAGTCAGTTGTTTAGCAATCATTTAGATAAGTGAGTCAGCAACTAATCTGTTCTTTCTACAGCTTATTGATTTCTCCATCCATTTTCAAAATCATTGAAATTTAAATATAAGCAAAACTGCTTTGTCAGGGTTGAAACAGCTTGGCTATTAGTTTGTGAATTGGTACTGTTTATAATTGTTGATTTTAGTAGCCAACATTTATTAGCTATCGATGAAATGGTCGACTTCTTCAGGAACTTTGGAATGAAATGCAGACCTTTTTTGTTTCTTTAAATGTAGATTTTTTGCCAGTAGAATATTCATTTTAACATTAGCATCTCTATAATATCTTTAATGAATTCATTGATGGTTCCTTACATTGAATATAAGCCATATTGCTGACTCAGAGAGTAACAGTTGTAACTGCCTTATCTTTGCAGTAAAAACAGTTTACTGTTTCATCCTGAGCCAGCAGAATGAGCTCCAAGTTTAAGAAAATGTTTCAAGGATAGAACAAAGCCACAGCTTTAACAATGTCTTTGGTTTTCTTAAAAGTCAACAAAAACTTACAAACACATATTTATCAATAAACAATCATTCTTTTTCTGTCATTAAATGATTTATGTATTTATCTCTAATATTACGTTTACAAGCAAAACTTCAAATGTGCAATGTATGAAATAATGAAAATAAACTCATTCTTTCACATTTTGCACAACTATCGCATATTCTTGGAAGCTCTGAAAAACAAAGGAAACTAGCACAACCTAAACTATGACAGGTTCTAGAATATATTGCAGGTACAAGAACTCTAGTTCTATAACTTAAATTTGTAAGTTCTAGAACCTTGTTGGTTCTTGAACCATGTTCTAGAACTTTGTCAGTTCTTGAACCAAGTTCTAGAACTTTAAAGGTACTATAAGGTTCTAGAACTTATGTTCAAGAACTTTAAGGTTCTAGAACTTAAGTTCAAGAACTTTTCAGGTTCTAGAACTCAAGTTCTAGAAGTTCAAGAACTTTGATGTTCTATAACTGAAGTTCTTGAACTTTATTCAGGTTCTAGAACTCAAGTTCTAGAAGATCTAGAACAGTTCTAGAAGTTCAAGAACAGTTCTAGAACTAGAAATGCGTTCTTGAACTTTTTTCGCAGGGGTGGTCTTAGAGCTATTATAAGATAACCAGCATTTTCTTCTTTTACTTCAATATTTTCCGTTCTGTATATCATACAGAAGCCCTCTAATTGTTTCATAAAAATCAATTAGACTTGTATCCTGGGTGCATCTTGCAAATTGCAGACTTCAAATATTTGCAGTTGGAGATTGGGAAAAGCTTATTTAAAGTTATTGGTCATATCCATTTCACGTCCTCTCCAATATTGGACGTTTATAGTTTGATGTTTGTTCAATAAAGTTTTCTCAAATAAACTCTAGGTTTTCACATGCTGAAATGTGGTAAATTCTTTATAAAACATTGAGAGAAAAGAAGAAAATGTTGATGGGCAGTGAGCAGCATTATCTCTTTTCTTCTCAATGTTTTCTGACAAAAAGAATTGGAAGTTTGTTGAATTTAATTCATATCTTTCTATCTTCTCATATATGAATGCCTTTCAACAAAAACCTCATAACTGCAGCTTGTTTTAAGCTGCAGTATTGAGGTTTTTGTCGAAAAACAATGATATGCATTTTCTTTGAATTTAGACCAGAATAAAGATCTGTTGTCTTAGCAATTTAGGGTTAAGTTCCCTCAATTCTCAAAGTGATATATTGAGCTATTGCGTGTTTTTATGGTTTTGGAATATTTATAATGATGTGACAGACATTTGGGGTGGAGAAATCATTCTCATTTACATATCAGTGATGAAAAATTGGAATTTAAATGGTGAAATATTTTGAGGAGTTGTATAGAAAATTTTGATGGTGCAATATTTTGTTGGTAAAATAAGATTGATAGAAAATGAAATGTGTAATTAAAGATATGCTTTGAATTGATAAATCCTTTTCAAAACAACCTCTGATTGAGAAACTTTTGGAAATCATTGAGCGAAAGGCAGAAGAAATTGATGAAAGTTAAACTTGGTATTTTTCAATACCTTTTAACACATTAGATTTCTGCATTACATGAAATTCATTACAATACAAAATACTTTGTGCATCTTTGGGTGTCATCCTTGGCAACCGAATTTAACATGGGACAACATCATCAATGTCCAGCCTTCATCTGTTTGAGTTTATTGAGGTTTTACGCCGTAAAATTTCAACTGCCAGGGTCTTATCACGGCGGCTGGAGCACCTACCCATGGATTCCTGTTGTTTCTCAAACAAGTACTACCACAATACCCTTACCGAGCCTCCAGCTGCTCGCCCACTTAGGTTAACGATTTCAAACCCATTGGTAGGAGACATTTTTATCAGAAAGGGTATTTGCCGCAGCCGGGTATCGAACCCGGGACCACTCGAATGAGAGGCAGATGCGCTACCAACTGCGCTAAGGCCTCCGCCCCTTCTGTGAATTACTTTTGCAACAGAAGTTCGACATCTAGCTGAAGTTGCACATCTAATGATGGACGGAATACATTATGTAAAGCACTGAATTTCAATTTTGGACCAGAGAACAATTTTATCACAAGTGAAAATATTTTTTTCTATCTAAATCAGGGTGGATAATCACGTGACCGGGAAGGATACACTGTATTAGAAAATGGCGGCTTGAACTCCCGCCTGGGATCAGTTTTCAGGTAATTATTCATGTTTTACCAATTTTCTCTTGAAGAGACATAGCCTATCATATGCGCATTTTCATTATCCGAGCTCCGCCACCAACAACTACACACAAAAACATGCATTTTTGTCAAACATCGTGGCAGTTTGCGTCCACTTGCAACCGGCCACATGTTTTTAGGTGGATACAACGGACGAGTTCAAGCCTATTTTGGACAAAATTACCTTTAAATGCCATATAATTCAACAAATTCCGTATGAAATCGTAGGCTTTTGTCAAACACACTCAGTGGCTAAGTAAGAGCTACAGGGAATGATGCGCTTTTCTAAAAATCAAGGTTTTGGCTGATGGATACCTCGCATCATTCATCTTGTTTGGGATACATCGTACTCTAGCATAATATACGTTTCATATGGAATGCACAATTGAGCTCCAGATAGTAAATACAGCGAAAACAACTTTGTATTGTTTGTCAATAATAAATAATTGAATTATGCCACTGTAATGACGTAAATCGAGCACACAAATGTATCTATATTTCTGTCAATCCAGCATAGTCTTATGTTGAAATCACTTTCAAATAATGTTCAATTTAATTTTATAGCGGAGTACCCACCCATTTTATTCAACTGAGACTTGAATTTTCCGTTGGAAGAAAATAAAATAAAAACAATTCTTGTTGATAAAAACAATTCTTGTTGATACTTTTCAACCGAATTTGTGACATAGAATATATATTTTTGTGGAATTTACAATTGAATAGATATGTTGGTATTTAGACATTTATGCAAGAAAATGTGTTTTCCCAGTTTTTGTCTTGCTCCAAAGAAGGAAGAGGGTGGACTCGTAGCCACAAACCAATACCCGTCATCAAGTTTGTGGCTACGATATCGCAGCTACTGTCAATTCGACTAAAAATCAGTTTTGGTCACTCTATGTTTCGATTTTAGGGCGAAAGATTAATCAATATTACACTGTTTAAACTAAATTAAAGTTAAATTATCTCAATAGTATTTGAAAACGAAACCACTCGTTCATCGTAATTCCAACCGAGTAGACCAAGTAGATCGATAAACCATATCCTGAGGTGTGTGGGGTAAGATTTAAATATTTCGATTGACAGCTACAAGAAAAACTCGCAAATGGAGGCCGTCATCGCTGGTATGAGATGTAAAAGTTACCAATGTGTAGGAATTTTATCAGCGAATAGATAAATAAACTATCGCTTTCATGGAAAAGTACATTAGCTTTCAAAATTTGATATTTCATTTGTCACCTACAAACGGCTAAAACAAGGTATTTGGCACACAAGTTTCTCACTAGGTTAACCCACCCTTCTAGCTTTCTTGGCATGAAATAAGATTCCAATATCAAGAATTCATTACTTGAATCATTAAAATTTATGTGTGAATGGCTTCTGCAGCCATTAGTGAAAAGAATCTAAGCTTGCGTTAAAATACAAAATTGATCTGATTTAATCAGATATTTGGCTGCATTTTTATTTGTGTAGTGTCCGTAACACTTTACAGTGCAATAAAAAGTCCTGAGCTTAAGTTAACATGAAACAGATTATTTCATTTAGGCTACCATATTGAAAGCTGTAATATTCAGACTATTGAAGCTTTGTTGTAAATGGGTCCTTAGAAAAATCACCATTGTAAAAACAATTTGTTACGGACACTAAATATTCAAGCTTTGGTCTATAAATGTCCAATTTTCTGAGACACAACTCTAAAAATATGGATACAATAGACTACCAAAATTTACCGTATTTGTTTGGAAATAATCAAATATAATTCATCACATATACCTTGAATTCTAAAATTATTTTGTTGAGACAATATAACGCCCAAAAGTGGCCATTTTTGGGATGTGAATAGTGAAATAATTAAAAAAAAAAAAAACGAAGCTACGTATCGCCCCAAAATTTGGTAGTCAATGAAAATAACTATAATTACAAATCTTGAATCAAAAAGGTTGATTGCAAATGCTATAGTTTTTTGCTAAAGTGCATATAACATCATAAATTTTGAAAGTGGACAAATACCGTGTTTTAGCCGAAAGTTTATACAGGTTTTGATAATAATGGTTATTATTTCATAGTAATGTAAAAACGTCGCTGTAAATGCAAAACCTGGTATGTCGATTCTTGCAATTTTCAAAGTACAAACTTGAATGCCCAAATTAAGACGATTCACGCAGGTTTTTGGATGTTTTCATTTATCATTATTAAAGACATAATTATTATTCGTGAACAATATGTCCGAATTTCAAGTAAAACCCTTCAGTTTCGGAAAAATTATTAAATTCTTTTTCATCCCCTCTAAAATTTTCCGAAAACGAGATACGAGGTTTTGCATTTACACATGTTATTTCCAAATCAAACCCTTTGTTGTTGATACCCAGTAGAAACTGGATCAAATTGATTGGAAATTTCAATTGTGTACCAACAGCATAGGATTTTTAAAGGGTTTACATTATTCATTCTAATCTAAGCCTTTGCATTTCAGTATTTCTCCCACATGACCGGAACCCCGACTTACAGAGACAACTAAGCTAAACGGATCAAAGATGTAAAGGCCTAGATAGATCCTACAACAACAGTAAACAATGGTAAATGACAAGTTTTGCACTATATTTCAAACATTCGCTCGACTCTAATGATCTGGTTCCACAGACGTGCTAGAATTCCAGGGTCAATCTCTTTTCTAGCTGAGTCGGGGTATTTTAGTTAGTGGGTAACTGCGGATACCATCAATTCAACGAAAGTAGGTTCAAACCCTGGCTCTGCCAATATCCTTGCTAACATTTGACAAAATTTATATCTTCATCACCAAATGGGATGAACAGGTGGTTGTTCGGTTGTATTTTCATTGTGTTAATTGTTGGTATAGATTCGAGAAATACTAGAAACACATGGTTAGGTGAACAAGTCACACTATATGACTGGAAAAAATGTTGAACGCAGCCGCTGTGCTAAGTTTCATTGAATCACTGACTATCTTTGGTCCAATAGAATTATAAATTTTATATTTGCCGAACAGTGTTTGATTCAAATTGTATGCCGTGTTTGTAATAAAGAAAGAATTGCAGAGAGCACACTGTTAGGTGCTGCAAATTTTGAAATAAAATGACCATTTCCCAAACAAGAACCAGTTTTGATGTCCCTACTATTTAGGCTTGGGAAAACATTGCGACAAAAGAAGAAAATTATGATAGCCAGCATTTTCTCTCTTTTCCACGATACTGTTTGGCAAGACTATTGAGATTTTTTTCTTTTGGCATGAAAGGCTGTCAGATGGCTAGTATTGTTTTTTTAGTATAATTGTATTGAGTGTAAAAATTAAACCATTGTAAGATGACAAGCTAATGCAGCCCTAACTCCATGAAAGCAGACTTTATCTACAAAAAACAAACTTGATTTGTTGTATCTATATTTCCAGGGAATGACTGAATTGGACCATTAACGAAACAGCTGAATACAAAATCATGATGTTTTACTGGTGTTTTCATCTGTGGAACATAGGTTGAAGGAACTTATTTTTAAAAGTGAGGCAAAGAGAGGGAAAAAGATGACAATGATGATGTAGGCTACTGCTGCTGAGGAAGGCTGGTTAGGATACAAAGACGTTGTTTGCTATAGATCGAGCATTAGTGATTGGCAAACTTAACCCTTTCCAAAACAAGATCTTGTTTTGATGTCTGTAATAGAAGAGGCTTGGGAAAACTTTGAGGTAATAGAAGACAATGCTGATAATCTGCATTTTCTCCTGTTGCCTCATTATTTTCTGTTGTTTTGTTCACAGATCCTGTCTTAATTTACACAAATTTTGTCATCTGAAGCCCCTTTCTAATGGGAAAACCCAGAAATTTTGCTGTTTGGGAAAGGGTTTATGGAATAAGTGTTTTGATTGGAAGATGGCTATGTTTGAAAATAAAGTAGTTTTAATCTGACTATCAGCAGACTCTTTCTATATAACGAAACGTTATTTATACCCCTTTATGCATGGCGGCTGGCGCAATTATTAAATCAGACTTGCATCTATAATTTGGTGGAAAAGATGAAACTGTTAATACATCCTTTTCCAAATTGATGCTTTCAAAGGCTTTTTTCTTGAATACCGAACTGGTCAATGGTTCCTCCTTTTCCCACTGCAGTATTTCTGATGATATTTTAGACTCTAATTGACATATTTCTATGGAAAATCTGTAGTAAAATTTAACCAATTGCCACACAATGACTCTTTTTGACTTCCTACTAAAAGATAATGGCTTTAAAAACATTGTGGGAAATGAAGAAAATGCCAGTGACAAGCAAATAAAGCATTTACCACAATGTTTTCTACACAGAACGACCAAAATTATGTCAAATTTCATTCATTCATAATTAATATTGTTGCCTGCAATATCTTTGGATTTGGATCAGTTCAGCTTTTGCTGTTTGATAATGGTTTAACTCTTTCCCACACAAAACCTTGTTTTGACTCCCCAATAGAAAAGGCTTGGGAAAACATTGAGAGAAAAGAAGAAAATGTTGATATTCAGCACATTCAGCATTTTCTCCTTTTTCCTAAATATTTTCCAGGCTACATTGCATACAAATTCTATCTTTATCAACATCCATTTTGTGGACTGCATCAGCATTTGAAATAAGACCACCTCAAACGTTTGCTGTTTGGTAAAGGGTTAAGTCAACAAAGAAATTATCCTGTGAGTGACTGTAGCTGCTATTTTAATATTCAAGTCGCCACGCTGTCGTTCTGGTTGTCTGTCCATACTTCCATCCGTCCGTGAGTCATTTACCCCTTTCACCTTTTTATTTTCTACCATATCAAATGAAAATTTCATATTATACTCCAGGTTTGCATTATTGTCAACAAACATTTTCAACTTTGACCAGTCTAGCTGAAAGGATTAATCCATGACCACATCATGATACTTTGAAATTGATGACCCACAAGATAAAGGATTATGAATATAAGTTATGATAGCATTGTGAAAAAAGGAAGAAATTGCCTGTGACAAGCAAGCAATATTTTCATCTCCCACAATGATATTTTCAACCAAGAAATTTTTGAAAGATCAAAACATAACATATTATTCACTTGAAATTGTCGTCTGCAACATCTTTGAATTTGGACCAAATTAAAATTTTGTTGTTTTACAAAGGGTAAAATAATATCACATTGTACAAATGGCAATACTTTAGTCTACTTTATTCTATATAAGAATACCAAGTAGTATCAGATTCACAACGATTGAACAACTTTAAAAGCTGTAGGTCTGGTCATGGCAAGACTTGGAACCATTATCCATGAAAACAACTTGAAGCTTGACTGTGGTCTTCATCATCATGTATGACGGGGGCATAGTCAGGAATTTTGTTATGTTGACAGAAGCCCAAGGTGTATATCTATAGTCTAGTCCATTTGACGCATTTTGACGCCCAAAACAGAAAAGCTTTGGAAAATATTGTGGAAAATGATGAAATTTTCTCATTCCCACTAATGGTTTCTACCCAGGGAGACCACAAATATAAAATTACGTTCACTTAAAATTGTCATCTGTATTAACATCATTGGTTTTGGAAGAGTCAAAAATATTGTAATATGTTACATTGTATTATGGGTTGTAGGGGTTCCGGGGCATCTAGTGTTATGTTTCCACAAATTGTCTTGGAATGGACACACTTTCAAAAATAATTATGTTGCAGCCTAGGCTTCCACGCCTCCGCCTATATACACATCAGTATGAAATATCACTAAATCAACACCATCCATGTTTACAGACTTCAAACATGCATAAAACTGTTCAGAATGACAGATGTGACCGAAATATTTTGATTCTTCTTTTATGCCATTTTATCATGCTGATGAAGTCTTCAGTCATGCATTCATATTGATATATTTCTGGCATGTGGCCCTCCATGAATTCAGACATGTCCGCACTTTCTAGGAATTCACCTGGACCAAGAATACTGATCTACCTGCTATTAACACCACCTGAAAAATACATACACGATTTATTCAAACAAACAGCATTATAAGGATGATATTAATTAATATAACCATTTCCCGAACAATTGATAATACAAGTAAAATGTTGACGCAACAAAACCTTAAACCTCCAGTAAATATCGAAGAAAATGGAGAAAGAAATTACCATCATCTTCATTTTCCTCAATATTTACAAATTTTGTGCATATTTCATACAAATCCCTTCCTTTTAGTCTTAAACACAAATTTGTAGACCACAGCAGCTTTCAAACTAGATAATACTTAAACTTTGTCATTTGGGAAAGGATTAAAAAAGTTTTCTGGTAGAAAACATTGTGGGAAATGAAAACATGTCTTGTCACAAGCAAATTCTTCATTTTCCAGATGAATAAAAAAGAGTTAACCTGTGGGAATGAATTGATATTTAATTTGTCTGTTAAAATTCTTCACAATTCAACAAGTTGGTTTTTTTTAGCTTCTTTCAATTATCGTCCTTACCATAACCTCTGGATAAAGTGGCGATTGATTATGTATTCATGCAGACTATACCACTTCATCCATAGAGGGAACACAATCAAGCCATGCATACATGTAGCTTACTTTCACAAGATTACAAATTCGAAAATTCCCCATATCTACCTTGTTGGTCATTTTAACAAATTGTCTTTTAAATTTCAATTGGTAGCGTGCAAATTATTAAATTTCGGTTGATCTTCTGCTAAATTTAAGTCAGTATTTCTACAGATTTCAACCTTCATAGACATTGATTATTAAATGAGATTATGGTGTGTGTGTGTGTGTGTGTGTGTGTGTGTGTGTGTGTGTGTGTGTGTGTGTGTGTGTGTGTGTGTGTGTGTGTGTGTGTGTGTGTGTGTGTGTGTGTGTGTGTGTGTGTGTGTGTGTGTGTGTGTGTGTGTGTGTGTGTGTGTGTGTGTGTGTGTGTGTGTGTGTGTGTGTGTGTGTGTGTGTGTGTGTGTGTGTGTGTGTGTGTGTGTGTGTGTGTGTGTGTGTGTGTGTGTGTGTGTGTGTGTGTGTGTGTGTGTGTGTGTGTGTGTGTGTGTGTGTGTGTGTGTGTGTGTGTGTGTGTGTGTGTGTGTGTGTGTGTGTGTGTGTGTGTGTGTGTGTGTGTGTGTGTGTGTGTGTGTGTGTGTGTGTGTGTGTGTGTGTGTGTGTGTGTGTGTGTGTGTGTGTGTGTGTGTGTGTGTGTGTGTGTGTGTGTGTGTGTGTGTGTGTGTGTGTGTGTGTGTGTGTGTGTGTGTGTGTGTGTGTGTGTGTGTGTGTGTGTGTGTGTGTGTGTGTGTGTGTGTGTGTGTGTGTGTGTGTGTGTGTGTGTGTGTGTGTGTGTGTGTGTGTGTGTGTGTGTGTGTGTGTGTGTGTGTGTGTGTGTGTGTGTGTGTGTGTGTGTGTGTGTGTGTGTGTGTGTGTGTGTGTGTGTGTGTGTGTGTGTGTGTGTGTGTGTGTGTGTGTGTGTGTGTGTGTGTGTGTGTGTGTGTGTGTGTGTGTGTGTGTGTGTGTGTGTGTGTGTGTGTGTGTGTGTGTGTGTGTGTGTGTGTGTGTGTGTGTGTGTGTGTGTGTGTGTGTGTGTGTGTGTGTGTGTGTGTGTGTGTGTGTGTGTGTGTGTGTGTGTGTGTGTGTGTGTGTGTGTGTGTGTGTGTGTGTGTGTGTGTCGAAGCAGATGTCCCGTGTTTATGTTGGGGGCACTCTAGGAGTTTAAAATATTCAACTTATATAATATTATATTTGTGTGCTCGATTTACATCATTACAGTGAGATAATTGACATACAATACAGTATTGTTGTTTTCGCTGTATTTACGAGGAACTATCTAGAGCTCAATTTACATTCCACATGAAACGTATATTATGCCAGAGTACGATGTATCCCAAACAAGATGAATGATGCGAGGTATCCATCAGCCAAAACCTTGATTTTTAGAAAAGCGCATCATTCCCTGTAGTTTCTACTTAGCCACTGAGTGTGTTTGACTAGAGCCTACGATTTCATACGGAATTTGTTGAAGTATATGGCATTTAAAGGTAATTTTGTCCAAAATAGGCTTGAACTCGTCCATTGTATCCACCCAAAAACATGTGGCCGGTTGCGAGTGGACGCAAACTGCCACGATGTTTGACAAAAATGCATGTTTTTGTGTGTAGTTGCTGGTGGCGGAGCTCGAATAATGAAAATGCGCATATGATAGGCTATGTCTCTTCAAGAGAAAATTGGTAAAACATGAATAATTACCTGAAAACTGATCCCAGGCGGGAGTTCAAGCCGCCATTTTCTGATACAGTGTATCCTTCCCGGTCACGTGATTATCCACCCTGTAAATGATTATTTGAGAGATCTATGAATCAGACTGATGTTATTGCATTCAACCCTTTACCAAAAGCATGTACACTTGAAAAAAGAAATTTTAAGTGGAGAAGACTGTAAATTTTGCTACTAATTTCTGATTTTCCAAAAGCCTTGACATCTTTATAGATACAACATGCTCATCTTAACCCTTCCCCAATTTTCAGTGAGACCTGTGGAAACTTTGAGGCAAAAGAAGAAAAGGCTGATAATTCCAGTATTTTCTCCTTTTGCCTCAGTATTTCCAGCATGTATAATATTGTACATAAAGGCTATTTCTATAGACTTCCATTTTCTTGCCTGCAGCATATCTTTGATATTGCTAGGATCTGCCCCTGCGAAATGAGGTTCATGAAATCATGCACTTTTCATGCCAAACATGAATTATTCATGAACTGACCTTAAACAGTTCCTGATTCCTGTTCATGAACATTTGGAGATGAACTATCCCTGAAACAGGTTCATGAATAGTTCATGGATAAATGAAGAATGAAGACAACAAGTCATGAAATCTTCCAAGTTTGAATGAACTGATTAAGAACTGTTGATGAATCCAATAAAGTTCTTGATTGGTTCATAAGATGTCCTTATTGTGCAATAAGAACTCATTAAGAACTCCTAAAGAATCTGGTGCAGTTTGAAAAAAACATGAACTGATCATGAATTAATCACTGATTGTTTAAATGAACTGATAAAGAACTGTTTACGAATCTGATGAAGTTCTTAATCAGCTCATAAGATGTCCATATTGAGCATAAAGAACTCATTAAGAACTCCTAAAGAATCTGGTACAATTTGAAAAAAACATGAACTAATCATGAATTAATAATGGATTATTTCAGTTCTTAAAATCACTAACATGTCACTAACATGTCCATTATAGTTTGAATAACCAATAACCAAATGACAAAATTTTGGTGTAGTCCAATTTGAAAGCTGTTGCAGACTACAAAATGGATGTTGAAAAAGATGGGCTTTTGGTTCAATATAGCATGGAAAATATTGAAACAAAAGAAGAAAATGCTGATAATCAGCATTTTCTTCTTTTGCCTCAATGTTTTCCGAAGTCTTTTATATTAGGGACGTGAAAACCAGGTCTTGTTTGGGAAAGTGATAAAGAAATGATTAAGAACTGAATTAAAAATGGATTGTTACATTTCTTAAAAAAGGTACATTATAATATTTTAGAATTGACTAAGGACTGATAAATAATCAGACCCAGTTTCGTTAATATCCTTAATGTGTCCATTTTGAAAAAAAAATTGAACTAATCATGAATTGATAAAGGATTGTTACAGTTCTTAAAATACTCTTAAAACGTTCATGATCTCCCAGTCTAATTTATGTTCCAGTCTATGACATGTGCTTTAGAAAATAATGGAGGGAATTTTGCTTGTCTGACTTTTTTTTCAAGAATTATGTTTTTGAGCAGAATTATCATTTATATTGTTAGTTATTATCAAGTGATTAAGGAGCTCACTAAATGATAGAACCAAGGAAGGCAACATTGGTAAGTGTTCTTTAGACTAAATATAACAAATTCAAATGTTCATTTTTACCATTCCCGACCCACATAATTATCCTGTAAAATGAATATTATCATTTTGCTTCTATAAATAGGAATCATTGATTTTTAATGGCCTGTTACTTATCACAGTTCTGAAACTACTTGTTCTACTCAAAGTTTTTCTAGTTTTGTTCTGTAAGCAACTTATTTGTACAAATTGTTTTGTAAGTATTTTTATATGACCTTGACATGTTTTTAAAAAGAAGTTAATGAACTGATCTTGTTGAGTTCATGAATTTTTGTCTTTAAAGAGTTCATGAACATTTCATGATTTTTTTAAAGAAAATAATTTTGTTTCTGGGACAGTTCATGAACTTTTATTCTCATGAACTGTTAAAGAATTGTTTCAAACAGAATTCAATTTGTCTCATTTGCACTTCACTTCTTGGACATGAACAGTTCATGAACTCATGTTCATGAAAAGCACCTGAACAGTTCTTGTTTGAGAGTTCATTACAAGTTCATAAACAATTCATTATCTTATCACAGATTTTCAAGAAAGAACTAATCAAGAATTTTTCATGGATAAGAGTTCATGAATTGTTCATGTTCAAGATGTGAAGTGCAAATGAGACAATAGATTTCTATTTGAAAAAATCCTTGAATGGTTCATAAGAAGAAAAGTTCATGAACTGTCCATGAAAAGAAGAAAAAATATTTTCCTTAAAAAAGTTCAAGAAATGCTCATGAACTGTTTAAAGACAAAAATTCATGAATTCAACTAGGCCAGTTCATGAACTCAGATTTTAAGAACTGATCAAGAATTGTCTCATTTGCAGTTCATGGGCTAGTTAAGAACTTTTCATGGTCAAATGGAAATGAATTACCCATGAATTGTTCATGGGTAATTCATGAACAGTACCTCTTCATTTCGTAGGGGTACAGCCATGTTTGGTTGTTTAGGAAAGGCTTAAGTAGATTTACTTTAGATTTTGCTGAGTGTAAAAGTGGTATATAAATCTCATTACCAAATTAAGATGTAGTTTTAATAATTCAACCCTTAGTAATTGCTATCAAGCTCCATGAAACTCTGCATTGAAAATTCATGATTCATCTTACAAGATAAGGGTACTGCACTGAATGTGCATATGAATATGATTGATATAATATTTGCTGCCAAAGGATTAAAGCAATCAGGTCAAAAGTCAAGTACAGATTAACGGAAATTAATCCTGCCTTAAGTACCAGTATTTCATCGCTTTTCAATATAAGCCTCGTAACTGCAGCTTAAAACAAGCTGCAGTTACGAGGTTTTTGTTGGAGAGCGACAATTTACAGATTACATTTTGAAGCAAGAAACTCGTATTACACTACAAGATTAAAATTTGTTCAATACTGCATCATAGGTCATCTAACAAGATAAACATATTGCAATGATGTGCATCTATTAACATGATCAATGTAATGTTTGCTGCCAGGAGGATTAAAGCAATATTCAGGTCAAAAGTCAAGTACAGAATTAAGCAAAGTAATCCTTCTGAGCATTTATATTTATTGATCATTAGTCATTAGTCTTTAAATTTCATTGCTTAATTCTTCAAAGAGTCATGTGATTAAATACTTCATGCAGCTGCAATTTGTTTACAGACGAACAAATTGAGCCTATAAAGATCTGTAAATAGCATTTTTGACCAACATGTATTATGATCAGCAGTACCCCCCCCCCCCCCCCCCCCCCCCCCCCCCCTGTAAGTGCATGCATGTTGATCTCTCACATAGTAACTATACTAGAGGGAGTATAACTCAAATAGCCTTAGCCCTTTCCCAAACAAGACCGGGTTTTGACGTCCCTAACAGAAAAGGTTTGGGAAAATAATGAAACAAAAGAAGAAACTGCTGATAACCAGCAGTTTCTCCTTTTGTCTCAATATTTTCTTTGTCATACTTTACTCAAATCCTATCTTTAATAATATCCATTTTGTCATTTGTGGCAGTTTTTGAAATGGAGCACCCTAAGATTTTGCTGTTTGGGAAAGGGTTAAATGGTAAGATATGTACAGTTACAATACTTTTTCTGCGATGTATTCCAAGGCCCTTTTCTAGAAGGTGTACCCAAAAATGGAAAATGATGTAATGTCACATAGGTCACATGATGAGACTTAAATGCCATATCAAGCACTGATTCAGATATTTTTCCCAGGGGGGTCTTCCGATCTTTAACCCCTTTTTTTGCCAAATTCCAGGGGGTCAGGCCCCCTGACACCCCCCCCCTTCCCTCTGGATCCATGCAGATACATGTCATACGGTTTGTCGTGGCACACAGGGACGAATGACGTAGCTTATATAGGACATAACCAGAAATCTTTTTGATAACTCCTTTTTTCGCCAAATTCCAGGGGGGTCATGACCCCTTAACACACCCTCTGGATCCGCGGCGCATGCATATTGTTGTTTTTTAGAAATAAAACATAGGATTGGTATCTCTAATAACAGAAAAACAACAACACAAAATTTATCTTAGTTCTAAAAATCTCTATTCATAGATAATTATAACTTGGGATTATTATTATTTGTCTTCTTTAGATAGTATTTTTCTATAAGGAAATAAAAGTCATTTTTTTCCAGATATTAAAAAAAAGACCAAATTAGGCTTGGAAAAGTTTCCATATGGTCTAAATAAAGACCAAACAGCTATTAATTTAGACTGGATAAAAGTTCCATATGGTCAAGTTGATAATTAACTATAATTCTGCCTAACTTCACATAGAGTTTGTCCTTTAGTTTACCTTTTATATGTCTAAATAAGGAGTATGTTTAATTAGGAATGAATGAATAGTGTTTTAAGGCCCGTCGACTACTAAGGTCATATTGGGCGCAACAGCAACACATACCTGGATGTATACAAAATTAGTGATATGTATATAGTTACATAAACATCCAGAAAGGTAAATTATAGTGACTATATATCTAATTCAAGGATAGATAATGTTACCCTGTATAAAATTAATCAATACTAGTATTACATGTATAACACAATATTAAAACTAGACAAAAACAACCATGAACCATGAATAATCCGATGTGAGGACGAATAGACATGGGCTCCTCCCAGATCAGAGAACACCCATGTCCGAGTCCACCCGACCGGAAAATCCACAGAACAAATAAATATAGAATATTAAACGTAACTAAAGTATCACAGATCAAATATCACAGACTATAATAAAAAGAGCTAAATCTTTCTAAAGAGATTACACTCTTTAAGAAAATTAAAAATCGACTCAGGCCTCACGGTATCAAATAACGATTTCAAATTATCAACGTTAAAGTGCCTGTTTCTTATGATGGCAAGATCTACACAATCAATGAGTAGATGTTGGACAGTAAGTGTCTCATTACAAGGAATACACTGCGGTTCTACCTCGTTCTTTAATAGGTGCGAATGGGTCAAATGAGTATGACCGATTCGCAATCTGGCCAAAACTAACTCTTCGCGGCGGTCAGACCGAAGACCTGGCAGCCATTCCCCAAGTGAAGGTTTAATCGAAAACAATTTATTTCGTTGATTTGCTTGGTCACTCCAACAGTTCTGCCATACATTGTGGATAAAAATATTAATTAGAGGTTTAAAATCAGTAAAAGGAACTTTAAAAGGTAATACATCTAGTGACAACGCGTCCTTGGCAGCCCTATCTGCCTCTTCGTTGCCACGTAGACCACAATGGCTTGGAAGCCAGCAAAAGACAATATCAGTATCTTCATCAGCAGCATAGATACGAGACAGCTTTTCAAGAAGTTTAACTATGATAGGGTTGTCCGTTTTCTCGTGTTCCAGCGCTTGCATACTAGATAAAGAGTCAGTGAAAATAATGTAACGCCAATAACCATTTTCAATAATGTGCTCAAGCGCAAGGTCAATAGCCTTGAGCTCGGCAGAGAAAATGGATGAATTATCAGGCAGACGATACTGATATTTGTAACCATCCAAGATGGCAGCTGAAGCAACTTTTTCTTCATTTTTAGACCCGTCTGTATAAATTTGAAAGTGCATAATGTGTTTTTCCTGTATTTCAAGGAATTTAGTTTTAAATACAACTTGATCAGTTTCAGATTTTTTAGTTGAAGCTAGATCATAAATAAAGGTGGGACTTTTAGACGACCACAAAGGAACGTCTGGAACTTTATGTTCGGCCACATCATCTAGATCGAAATCTAGAGATTCTATGTCAGCTCTACAACGTAAACTAAAGGGTGGAATTTCTGATTCCTTCTTTTTGAAGTCCTCTTCGTAAAGAGGTTCAAAAACAGAATCATGTGTAGGATTATCTGGATTTGATTTCAATTTCAAATAGTAATCCATAGACAATTTCTTTCGACGTAAGTTTAAAGATGGTTCGTTTGCTTCAGCATAGAGACTATTAATTGGCGATGTTTTAAATGCACCCAACGCAATACGTAGACCTTGATTGTGTATTGAATCAAGTTTGCGCAAGTAAGATTGACGGGCAGAGCCGTAAACAACGCATCCATAGTCTAATTTAGATCTCACAAGAGATCTATAAAGGCGTAATAAAACTTTTTTGTCTGCTCCCCAGTCCATACTGGAGACTACACGTAAAAGATTTAGAGCTTTCTTACACTTATTGTTCAGATATTCAATGTGCGGGATGAACGATAATTTAGAGTCAAATAAAAGACCCAGAAATTTAAATTCTGGGACAACTTCGATTCGGATCCCGTCCAAAGTGAGTTCTGGGTCGGGATGGAGTTTTCTCGATTTACAGAAATGCATACATTTTGTCTTGGTTTTAGAAAATTTAAAACCATTTTCATTCGACCATTTACTCAGGTTATTTAAAACCTGTTGTAACTGTCGTTCGATGGTATGCATATGTTTCGAACGATAACAAATACAAAAGTCATCAACGTAAAGAAAATATTCAATACCAGGGCAAGTAGCCTTAATAATATTGTTGATTTTAACACTAAAAAGTGTAACAGAAAGAATGGAGCCCTGGGGAACGCCCATCTCCTGTTCATGAGGATCAGAGAGCGTATCTCCAACCCTGACTCTAAATTGCCGTTCATCCAAAAATGCAGAAATAAAATAAGCAAGGCGACCTCGTATACCGAAATCATGGAGGTCATTCATGATTCCATACTTCCATGTGGTATCATATGCACTCTCTAAATCAAAAAAGACTGAAACAACGTGTTCTTTCTTAATAAAAGCTTCTCGTATAAAAGTCTCGAAGCGAACTAAATGATCGAGGGTGCTTCTTTGCTTACGAAAGCCACTTTGGGCCGACGTAATAAGTTTGTTTTTCTCAAGAAACCATACAAGACGGTCATTGACCATTCTTTCCATGGTTTTACAAACACAACTTGTTAAGGCTATAGGCCGGTAATTTGAAGGATTATCTGAATCCTTGCCAGGTTTGGGTATTGGAATGACAATAGCTTCCCGCCACGAGGCTGGAAGTATTCCCGTTTTCCAAACACTGTTAAAGATATCAAGTAAACACTGAAGGGACTGGTAAGGTAAATGTTTAAGAAACTGATAGTGGATATCATCAGAACCGACTGCAGTGTCATGGCACTTCTTTAGAGCTGTTTTAAGCTCTTTGATGGTAAAGTCTTTATTATAGTGTTCTGTGTTTTTAGATTTAAAATTCAATTTAACTTTTTCTTTTTGTTCTTGATATTTTTGAAATTCTGAGGAATAATTCGTAGAAGAGGATTTCTTTGCAAAGGTATCTGCTAAAACATTTGCGATGTCGGGTTTAGATGAAACTACGCCATTGTCAGTGTTCAAATGCCCAACACTGAGCGAAGAGTTCTTGCCACTAATTTTTCTTACCATATCCCAAGTCTTTTTGACAGATGATCTAGAATTTAATCTAGATACATACTGTCTCCAAGACGTACGTTTACTGCGTTTAATAGTGCGTCGTGCTCTTGCACGTGCAACTTTAAACTTTATGAGATTTTCCTTAGTCGGTCTTAGATCAAACTCTCTAAGAACCGACTTTTGTTGTGCTATAGCCTTCTTACAATCATCGTTGAACCACGGCTTATTTGGATGTTTCGGGTTTTTAGACGTTCTTGGAATTGCCTTTTCTGCAGATGCATATAACAATGATGTAAACAATTCTGCAGGATTCTCGCAATCTTCAAAAGATTGCGGCGTAATGGACTGTTCACAAACAGTTTTGAATAAGTTCCAGTTTGCTTTATGGAGTTTCCACCGTTGTGGTCGCTCCTGTACTGATGGCCCAATTTCCGATACAAGAATCGGAAAATGGTCACTACCATGCAGGTCGTCATCAACTTTCCAGTTAAAATCTGGAAAAATTTGAGGACTGCAAACTGTCAAATCTAATGATGAGTACGAACCAGTAGCAGGATGTAGATAAGTAGATGACTTATCGTTTAAAAGAGAAAGATCGTGCCTTGAAATAAAGTCTTCAACAATATAGCCTTTGTTGTCTGTCTTTGAACATCCCCATAAAGAATGGTGAGAATTAAAATCTCCCATTAAAACAAAGGGTTTGGGTAATTGTTCAATAAGACGATCTAGTTTCCTGCTGTCAACAGGATAACTAGGGGGTAGATAAATGGAACAAAGGGTAATGGTTTTGTTGAGAGAAATGCTAACGGCAACTGCTTGAAGATTTGTGTCCAGATGAACAGGACGGTGAGGAACATTGTTATTTACAATGATTCCAACACCTCCTGAAGCTCTTTCACTTTCCGTAAAGTTTTTAAGATAGCAGGAGTGATACTTTAGCGTAAACTTGTCAGTATCTTTAAGGAAAGTTTCCTGCAAACAAACTGCTACTGGTTTTTCTTTGGAAACTAAGAGGTTAAGTTCCTCAAAGTTTGATTTAACACTGCGGCAATTCCATTGTATAATAGTATTCGCCATAATGAAAAATGTTGTTAATAATATACCAACAAGTATTGGAAGGATGGAATTATTCATCTCTTATTTAATTTAATTATTGTGTTTCCTTGCTTATTTTTACTGGAATCTGCATTATCAAAATCATCGGTTACCATATCTTCGTCAAGACAATGGTACCGATTAAATTGTTTAATAGGATCATCGGACCCTTTAGGCTGGCGGTCAGAGACCACCGTTTTTGAAGGTTTAGAAGACCTTCGAGCTTGACTAGCATTTTCACTCGTTGCATTTGTTTCAGTCTTTGACTCGGGAGTCGAATTCTGTTTCTGGCGAGGTTCAATAACTGGCGGTGTATTAGTTGGTTTACGTGCAACCACTTTCGATTCAGGATTTTGAGGTTTGACGTTCAAATCAGCTTTCGGAGGTGCAGGAGGTAAAGGCGTAGATTGTAAAGGAGTTTTGAGAGGAAATAACTTTGCTATTTCTTCCTTCTTCTCGGGAAATAGCAAAATAAGTTTTTCAAACAGGTCTTTACAATTCTGACATCCATTTTCACCTTTATTAATATTAGAATTTCCTTTAGCTGTATTTGCGTATGAAGGAATGTTGTTACGACTGTCTACTATTTTACGTGCCTCATAGAAAGAAAGGCCTTCCCTGTATTTTACAGTCACAATATCCTTTTCCCTTCTCCAGTGTGAGCATTCACGAGAGGTTGAAGGGTGTGCCTCACCGCAGTTGTGACACTTTGGTGTATTACTGCACATGCCGAAGTCATGAGTCTCAGTTGACTCACAGCAACGACCACATACAGTTTCCACTTTACAACTTTTCTCATGATGCCCATATTTATAACAGTTGTAACACTGGAGAGGGTTAGGAATGTAAATATCAACATTCACCCTCAGATATCCAACTTTTAAACTTCTTGGGAGTATTGCCGTACTAAAGGTCAGAACAATTGTATTGGTTGGTTTCTTAATTCCACCTTTGAAAATTGAAATCCGTCTTGCAGCAGTCACATTCTGTGATGAAAGCTCTGAAACAATTTCCTCCTCAGACACTCCCTGAAGATCAGGGCAGCGAATGAGGCCTTTTGAACTGTTCAGAGTAGGGTGTTCTGTACACTTCACAGATATGTCAAAGAACTTCTTGATTTTTAACAAATTCTCTGCGTGTGACTTTTTGTCTACCTCGATTAAAAGGGCACCAGATCTTAACTTCTTAATAGATCTGGGTTCCCCTGCATATGACAAGATGCATTTATTGATAACAAAGGGTGACAATTTTGATACAGATTCATTTTCATCTTTTGCTTCAATGACCAAGAACCTAGGGAAATTCGAATTGCATGAAGTGGTTTCCGTGTCCGAGTCGATATCAGTACGCGTCCGTTTTAACTTTTGGGTAGCCATGTTTGAGTTTTTAATGTTCATCATCTGGGCCCCCACCCACCACCGAGTCCAACAAGGGGACATGGAAATTGGAGCGGATATCCAGCTCCCCATGCCAGGGATACCCAGATGGTATACTCAAGCCAACCAAATAAACAACAGCGGCACAGACATACATGACTAATTTCTAAAAAAAAAATTAAAGACCAATCATGCATTTCAACGCCGATAAAGCCATTTAATCAACTCAATTAACCCATGAGCCTATATAGACGAGGACATTATATAATTGTAAGAACAAAAGAATTTCAACTAGAAATGGTATAACTTGTAAAAGTTGGAAGCAATGAATAAGATTGCATACGGATACAAAACAGAACGTCTTCGTCTAAAGCGACCAGCCGATTGCCTAGACCGGGTCCATCTAAGCTCCCGTTTACACCGAAGCCGAGGCCAAAGCCAGCGTGTTGGGAAGCTGGAGAGCCCTGAGCTTCCCTCAACTGACCAGGATCCCCTTTTCCGGCTTACGAGTATCCACTCACGGCCAACAAGCGGGTCCGTTACAGACACACTGTCCTTTGCTTGGGGTCTTACCATTTGCTACAGGACACGGCAGCCGGGATATTTCTAATCCCCCTCCACAGCTGGGGGTATGTTTAATTAGGGGTTGTTGATTCTGGAATCATTAATTATAGACCTCTTTTGGAAAAACTTCATTCATTTCTAGAAGCAGGGTTAATTTCCTGGTATTATTTAAGAGTTTCATTGAATTCTTTAATTAACCTTCCCCACATAATACAGTTTTAGACTGGTTCAAAATGAAAGAAATAACAAAATATATATATATATGTTCTGCGCAAAGTAGGAATCAGTACAATTCTAGAATTGTCCTGCGCAAAGTAGGAATTCTTACTTTGTCCGCCGATTCCGGAATTGTACCGGACAATTCTAGAATTGCGCAGGGCTTATAAATCGTATATTTGCATTCCTACTTTGTTCTGTGCGCAAAGTAAGAATATTTTGGACATAGTACGAATGCTAATTTTGGTGCAAAGTGAGAATAAAAAGATAGTTATTTTCGAATAATCTGTAATAAAATGTACAATTTATATCGTATTTTGTATACTTGCGTTCATTTCTTTCCTTTCCCTGTAATCGTGTTTCTTGTGCCCCCCCCCCCCCCCCCCCTTTTTATAAAAAATAGTTTCACATGTATTTCTAACCATCATTGTGTTGCAAACCGTATCTTTTCCTTTAAACAAATAAATAAGAATGATGAAGATATGATTTAGTAAAGAAAATAATGATGCAAAAGGAGAAAATGCTGGTCATTAGCGTTTTCTCTCTTGTCTCAAAGTTTTGTCAGGAGCTTTGTCATTTCGGGAAAGATTAAAGAATTATGACAATCTTTGGATTAACTATTGTAACAATACAATCACAAACGTCTCAGTCTGTATTCGAGTAATTTGTCTCAGCTTTTGTTATTTACACCTTATAAAAGACTACAATACGGAAATGTGCACTTAATATACTTTCATCAGCCATTGTACGTTTAACAGTGTAGCATTTTTTATAGTAAAATAACATAATATTTTGCATTCAAATAATTAACTATTATACATACATGTATTAATCTTTACAGCTAAGTGATACGGTATTCTTACCTTGTACCCACTGTTCCTTCATTGCACAGACAGGAAAAAGCCGATAATCGATTCTTACTTTGTCCCGATTCTTACTTTGCGCACGGCCAATTCCGGAATTGTCCGCGCAATTTAGGAATTCTTACTTCGTCTGACAAAGTAAGAATTCTTACTTTGCGCAGGACAATTCCGGAATTGTACTTATTCTCACTTTGCGCAGAACATATATATAGACATGTTGTAGGTAACTATGACTCAGTAATTGAGAGAAAAGGAGAAATTCTCAATGTTTTGCAAGGCTGTCAGTCAAATTTTGCTTTTAGCTACTCTACTCTACAGAGTATACTCTACTTTACAGAGTATAATGCAATTTCAAGTGAGTTTTATACAACAAGATTAATGTTTCTGAAAACAGACAATGTCGCATTCACAAAAAAATCTGTAGATTTTCAAAACAAACCCTACATGATTTTAAAATGTTCTAGAAGTGCCATTTAACATTCTAGAACATTCTATAACAGTTCTTGGACTTACATGAACTTTTTGCAGGGGTTAAAAAGTGCTGCCAAAAACCAATGTGAATTTTTGAATTGACATTTTTACAATCACCCATTGACTTACAGAGTCAACATCAATATAAGAAGGATCTATAATAGATTTATAGGTTTTCTCAAGGATTGGGGAACAAAATATTTTCATAGGACAGTTTAAACTTTTTGAACTTCTTTGTAATCAAGTGTTTGTATTTATATGAAAGTCAAACAAAACTGACAAAGGCTCCTCAGACTATAGAAATTTAAATGATTATTGTCATTAGATTTACAACGTTGACACTTATAGGGCTTGATGCAACACTACTGTGTGTGTCATGTTTAATTTGTATGCACTTCTGATGGTATTGCACTTCTGATGGTATTGCACTTAATACAGAACTTAAAACTGATCATGCTTTTGTAAGAAAAGAGAACATTTTTTAACCCCTTTTATCATTTTGCTGCTTTTCAACAAACACCTAGTAACTGCAGCTTAAAACAAGCTGCAGTTACAAGGTTTTTGTTGAAAAGCGACAATTTGCATAACATAGTTGTGACAAAGTGCAGTGGGTTAAGGCAGCCAGGTCGAATGTATTGGATCCCCCAGGTTCAATCCTTGCTCCACCACAATGTATAATCATGTGACTCAGAATTTCCGATAATCTGCATTATCTTTTTTAATACTTGACCAATTTGAATTCGGTTTGAAGCAGAGCAATTGGGAAAATATGCCAGGAATAAGCTGGACGTGTTGGATTTTTGAAAAATCAACTGGTAAAAAAGTTATTGAAGATAAACCAAAATTTTGGTTTATCTTCAATAACTTTTTTATCAGTTGATTTTTCAAAAATCAACCATGTCCATCTAATGCGCAATGTCTGTCCACATTGTCTCCTTCAAACCGAATGCAAATCGGTCCAGTATTTACAAAATTATTGAAGATTTTCAGAAAATATTGTATCACATGATTATCCACGACGACGTGTCCACTAGACATTCACTCTACACCATCACTGTGAGCATCAACAGTTACTGTCACACTGGGCCTGAAAAAAGATTAAAGAAGAAATAACAATTATCATTCATGTATAATAGTTGTGACAAAGTGCAGTGGTTAAGGCAGCGAGGTCTAATGTATTGGGTCCCCCAGGTTCAATCCTTGCTCCACTAGACATTCACTCTACACCATCACTGTGAGCATCAACTGTCACACTGTGCCTGAAAAAAGATTAAAGAAGAATTAACAATTTGTTGTTGTAAATGCAAAACCTCGTATCTCATTTTTGGGGAGAGAAAAAAGTAGATATCTATAATAACATTTCCCAAACTGAAATGTTTTTCTTGGAATTTGGATGTATTGTTCACAAGTGATTTATCATTAATACTGACCAATCAAAATACCCCAAAACTGGCAAAAAATATCTTTAACTATGCACACAAACTTGTACTTTGAAAATCGCAAAAATCCACATACAAGGTTTTGCATTTACACCAACAAATTATCATTTAGGTATTGATAAAATGAAATATTTTCCTCAAATTGTTCAGTTGCTTTCCTTTTGAACATATACCCTATTTAACCTTTTCTTTTGTTTCTTTTAAATTTTCCATGATTTAAACTAGCTTAATGGCCATGGTAGTGTTTTAGGGAACCTGCATTTCTAAGGATGGATATAAATGCAGTCTAAAAAATGGTTAAAAGTTACACTTGGAATGAAAGCGGTGTTAAAAGAAGGAAACTAGTTTTCAGTGCCTAGACATTACATTTACAACTCTAAAAACTTTCAATTTGATTAAGTAATACAAAGAGCATTTCACTTAAAGCTAGACAAAAAACAAATCAAATTAAATAAGGACTTTTTTTTTTTAGATCTTTTATAAAGGAAATACCACCTGGTACCAAGTACAAAGAAAAGAAGACAAAGTAAAAAAAAACAATCGTACCTATAAAAATCGTAAACACTATAAGGCTACTGATTTTTTTTAACATTAAAAATGTTCAAAACAAAAATGTATAGTTTCTGAAAATTACAGAATGTTTTTGTATAACTACAGTACAGCTCGCATGTTTTTTGACTATTTTCATGCATCACTGCAATCTGGATTTTGGTGGAAAAGCCCAATGGTTGTGGTGAGCGCTTATTTCCACCAGAATTACCAGGATCACCGTAATTTTCCATTTGACCAGCCAAAATCATTGTCCACAATGAGATCTTGTATAACTGTATAAAATTCAAAGTTGCTAGCATTAACAAGAGATGTTTGTAAAACATATATGCCCCCTCAAGGGCCTACATTTGATGTAGATAAAAGTCCAAAGTCAAGTTAACAAGGTCCAAGGTCATGGTCAAATATGAAAGGTCTTGGTAGGAGGTGTCTATGTGTGAAATATCAAAGCTGTATATGTAAAAGTAAAATGAAACATAGGCCAGGTTAAAGTTTTTAAAAGTAGGCCAAATACCAAGGTCAAGGTCATGGTCAAATGTGAAAGATCTTGGTTGGAGGTGTCCATGTGTGAAATATCAAGGCTGTAGGTGTAAAAGGACATGATATATATGCCTGATTTCAGTCTTTTTAAAAGTAGGTCAAACTCCAAGGTCAAGGTTGCAATATTCAAGGTCATGGTCAAATGTGAAAGGTCTTGGTAGGAGGTGTCTATGTGTGAAATATCAAGGCTGTATGTGTAATAGGACATAAGATAAAGGCTAGGTTGAATATTTCTAAAAGTAGGTCAAACTCCAAGGTCAAGGTCCAAGGTCATAGTCAAAAGTGAAATATCTTGGTTGGAAGTGACCATGTGTGAAATATCAAGGCTGTATATGTACAATGACATGAAATATAGGCTAGGTTAATGTATTATTAAAGTAGGTCAAACACCAAGGTCAAGGTCACAAGGTCCAAGGTCATGGTCAAATGTGAAAGGTCTTGGTCGTAGGTGTCCATGTGTCAAATATCAAGGCTGTATGTGTAAAAGGATGTGATATATCGGCTAGGTTAAAGTTTTTTTTAAAGTAGGTCCAAGGTCAAGGTCACAAGGTCCAAGGTCATGGTCAAATGTGAAAAGTCTTGGTAAGATGTGTCCGTGTGTGAAATACCAAGGCTGTATGTGTAATATAGCACATAAGATATAGGCCCAGTTTATTTTTTTTAAAAGTAGGTCAAACTCCAAGGTCAAGGCCACATGGTCCAAGGTCATAGTCATATGTGATAGGTCTAGGTCTGAGGTTTCCATGTGTCAAATATCAAGGCTGTATGTGTAAATGGACATGATATATCGGCCAGGTTAAAGTTTTTTAAAAATAGGTCAAACTCCAAGGTCAAGGTCACAAAGTCCAAGGTCATGGTCAATTGTGAAAGGTCTTGGTAAGATGTGTCCATGTGTGAAATATCAAGGCTGTATTTGTAAAAGGTCATGAGATATATGCCAGGTTTAATTTTTTTTAAAGTAGGTCAAACTCCAAGGTCAAGGTCACAAGGTCCAAGGTCATGGTAAAATGTGAACGATGTTGATAGGAGGTATCTATGTGTGAGATATCAAGGCTGTATGTGTAAAAGGACACGAGATATAGGCAAGGTTAAGAATTAAATGTAAAAATCAACAAAGGGCAATAACTCCAAGATATTGATTGGCAGAGTTTTGGTTCTTGTGCACTGCACCTCTCCATAATGAAATCTATTCACCTGTATAGTTTCATGATTCTACCTTACATACTTTTTGAGTTGTGCTCCGGACAAGAATCAAGTTATAAAATCAACAAAGGGCAATAACTCAGATAATTTGATCGGCAGTGTTACGGTTCTTGTGCTCTGCACCTCTCCATAATGAGATCTATCCAACTGTAAAGTTTCATGATTCTACCTTACATACTTTTTGAGTTATGCACTGGACAATAATCAAGTTTGAAAATCAACAAAGGGCAATAACTCAAAAAATATTATCAGCAGAGTTACGGTTCTTGTGCACTGCACCTCTCCGTAATGAGATCTATCCACCTGTAAAGTTTCATGATTCTACCTAACATAGTTTTTGAGTTATGCTCCGGACAAGAATCAAGTTTGAAAATCAACAAAGGGCAATAACTCAAAAAATTTGATCAGCAGAGTTACGGGTCTTGTGCACTGCACCTCTCCACAATGAGATCTATCCACCTATAAAGTTTCATGATTGTACCTTACATACTTTTTGAGTTATGCTCCGGACAAGAATCAAGTTATAAAATCAACAAAGGGCAATAACTCAAAAAATTTGATCGGCAGAGTTACGGTTCTTGTGCACTGCACCTCTCCATAATGAGATCTATCCACCTATGAAGTTTCATGATTCTACCTTTAATACTTTTTGAGTTATGCTCCGGACAAGGTTTGGTCTACGGACAGACCGACCGACATACGGACCGACCGACCGACCGACCGACCTTCCGACCAACCGACCGACCGACCGACCGACACTTGCAAAACAATATACCCCCATTTTCTTCGAAAGGGGGCATAATTATTGTTAAGGAGAAATCTTCCTTACAAAAATGTAAAAGTAAAAACAGCAAAGGGCAATAACTCTAGAAACATGGGTGTAATAGGGTAATAATTCTTATACATGACTCTTCTACACAATGAGATCTATAAGCATACAAAGTTTGAAGTTGCTAGGACTTACTGTTTGGAAGATATGGTCCAAGCAAAAGTGTGACAGACAGACGGACAGACAGACAGACAGATAGATGGTCAGACTTGAGCAAACCTGTATAGTCTCCCAACTGGTAACAGCTAGGTGCACGGTGAATAATCACATGATACAATATTTTCAGAAAATCTTCAATAATGTTGTACATACTTGACTGATTTGAATTCAGTTTAAAGCAGAGAATGTGGACAAATGTCACGCATTAGATGAACATGGTTTATTTTTGAAAAATCAACTGATAAAAAAGTTATTGAAGATAAACCAAAATTTTGGTTTAACTTCAATAACTTTTTTATCAGTTGATTTTTTAAGTATCCAACACGTCCAGTTTATCACTGGAATTTTCCCACCTTCTCTGCTTCAAACCGAATTCAAATTGGTCAAGTATTAGAAAAGATATTGAAGATTATCGGATATTCTGAGTCACGTGATTATACGCCGTGATTATACGCCATGACGTGGGGGACTAATAATGACTGTAAGCTTTGTAGAGCTTCTGCTTTTCTGTAGCTCTGAATGAAATAATTATGAAGTTATATGTTTGCAAGGGATGTTAGATAAGTTTGATGTCTAAAGAGCACTGATACAGCACACATTGAGTGACATTACAATCCATTAGCAATTCGCTGGTGGGGAGTCAAAACCTCGTAACTACAGCTTGAATAAGCTGGAGTTACGAGGTTTTGACTCCCCACCGACGAATTCTTGATTTGTGTCAAATCCCTTGGCCGGTCTGTCATCTGTTGCTATGGTTACCGTAGATTTTATTAATTTCATAACCATAAATGGATGACCTGACACTATTAATTAGTCGCCAGGACAATTCTTGTAGAACACAGAAAATTGAAATGCTGACACTGGTGTTTATTTTCTTCAATAATTCTGAATCTGTTTTCTAAATAACAATACATTAGAGATAGGATTGAATGAGACATAATTATTCTTCATAGAATGACTTTTGTTTGCTATTTGTGGGTAAAATCATAAAGACTGGTAGGAAATACTAAATCAGATTGCCTTTGCTCTTTAGCTTTTAAAGAACCTACTTAATACTTAGATGCATTAATTCCTCCATTTTATCTATTTAGCAAAATATACAAAAAGCAGTAGGCTTACAAGCTGGATAAAACATATCAAAGCCTTAGAACGGAACAGCTGGTTTCATGGTAAAATCAGACGATGCAAGACAAAAGTAACCTGCAATTCCTTTCCTTGAACTACCAAGATCACTTGCACTATATAACTGAGGTTCAAAAACCAAGCTGATAGTCGGTCATAATTCTGTGAACAGTCGAGTCTAAAATCAGGATTCTGTCTGGGGTATATGATAGAGTGTTACCTTATATGGACAAATATGATTAACCTGCTGTATCTCCAACACTCTCATAGACTTTAATCTAGGGGCTGCAGGAGTTAATCAGTCAGCAAAAATGCAGGATCTCAGGGTCTTGACTGGGGCTGCAGGGGACAATCAACATTATGCCTTATAAACCTTGTCAAAACAGTGATAGTACCTTTTGTCACTGTGTATCCTAAGTTTTAAAGCTTCAGAAAATTCAGCGCTAATTATTTGAATTGCTTTCAAGAGATCATTTTCCAAGAAAATGTGTACAAGTTATATTTTTTATTCATTAAATTTTGTATGAAGCAATCTTGACTAAATGCAGCAAATCATTATTTTGTTAATTCAGACCTTTAATGTTTGTATAATTTTAAATATCCATTTGCTAAATTTTGTATATTTTACAATTTACATTCACTTTTGAGTGAAGAAACCTTTGCTAAATGCAGCAAATCAAATGTTGTATGAATAATTCAGGACAATAATTAGTATTTCTACAAAACAAATCATGGCTGGTACTGGATCCATCATCCATCATTTTTCTTGCTTTTCAACAAAAACCTTGTAACTGCAGCTAGAAATAAGCTGCAGTTACAAGGTTTTGTTGAAAAGCATAGATTTATTCTCCATTTATTATAGTGTAAGTCTTCTGTCAGACACGAAATTGGAGATTCAAGACAAAATTGTTGTTACAGGGGTCAAACGAGTGCAAATGAAGCCTCTCTTATTACATGTATTATTCGGGGCCCTTATAAATGGTGCATCTTCGGAGAATTTTGAAAAATCTCCAAAGACACACGATTTATAAAAATGAATGATTTATAAGGAAGCATGACAGTGCAAATTATCCTTATGTTGAAAAGATGCAGTCAATGGTTATAGTGAAGAACTATTTGTCTGGTCTATTCTTTGAATATTTGATATTTTTTTCAAAAATCACTTTCAAACAAAATCACAGTGCAATATTTGGCAATTTTTGGAGTTTTCCCCCAGACATTACTAATGCATGCTCTTTGAATTTAAAGTTCACATTTAGTACATATAACCTTGAATTCCACCAATCAACATTATTGACTTCTGCAAAATTCTTTAAATGTCTTTCACTTTCTTGATATTGGAGAAGAATTGATGCAAACTAGAAATGAGCCGGTACAGGATCTGGAAAAATGTCCCTTATGGCATTTGATAACAACATGGATCTTGATCAGCCTGTGCATATGCACAGTCTGATCAAGATCCATGTTGTTGTCTAATAGCTTCTTCTCTTTATGACATGCAACATCTACTGTAAGTAAAGAGCATGCAAGCAAGCATGCATCCCAAAGGCAGATCCAGGATTTTTTTCCAGGGGGGTCCAAACCCTTCAGGATATTTCCAGGGGGGTTCAAGCCCAAATGATAGCTTTAAAGATGTTAAATATGTAATGTTATATATGTAACGTTATACTAACGTTATATATAGTCAAAATTTGATTTTTGGCCAATGTCAGTGGGTCCTGACACCCCAACCCCCTCTTGATCCGCCAATGCATCCTTATTGGACCGCATTTGATCACAGTTTGTTATGGAGACATTAAATTGGTATCTAAAATGCTACATTTAGGGCCCTTTTTCCAGATTTTCGCTCAAATGCTGTTCTTGACAAGTGAATTTCTAAAAACCCATTCTCTTGGGGATTTATTGAGTTAAGTAAATAACGGAGACGTCAGATCAATTCAAAGTGATATTTCATGTGCCACCAAGGTTAATTTTGTTATAGACTAGATATTCAAAGGGATGAAAGTACTATTGACAGTTTCTTTCCTTATTTTCCCAAATAACCCCTACTGAAGATGTCCCTTATAGGAAATGTAAGGGATAACTTATTTATCCAAAATACTGAAAAAGTGAGAAAATTTTGAAAAAGTAAGAGACATCAGATCAATTCAAAGTGATATTTCATGTGCCACCAAGGTTAATTTTGCTATAGACGAGATATTCAAAGGGATGAAAGTACTGTTGACAGTTTCTTTCCTTATTTTCCCAAATAACCCCTAGTTTGGATGTCCTTATAGGAAATGTCTAACTTTTTTTATCCAAAGGACTGAAAATGTGACAATATCTTGGCAAATATCAGAGACGTCAGATCAATTCAAAGTGATATTTCATGTGCCACCGAGGTTAATTTTGCTATAGACGAGATATTCAAAGGGATGAAATTACTGTTGACAGTTTCTTTCCTTATTTTTCCTAATAACCCCTAGTTTAGATGTCCTTATAGGAAATGTCTAACTTTTTTATCCAAAGGACTGAAAGTGTGACAATATCTTGGCAAATATCAGAGACGTTAGATCAATTCAAAGTGATATTTCATACGCCACTGAGGTTAATTTTGTTATAGACTATAGATATTCAGAGGGATGAAACTACTGTTGACAGTTTCTTTCCTTATTTTTCCAAACAAACCCTAGGTTTGATGTCCCTTATAGGAAATGTTAGGGATAACTTATTTATTCTATGGAAATATTTTGACAAAAAAAAAGAGACCTTAGAAGATCAATTCAAAGTGATATTTCATGTGACATCAGGTTAATTCTCTTAGAGACCAATATTTAAAAGTCTGAATGTATTGTTAATTGACAGTTTATAATGATCTTTTGTTGTAGATTTGAAATCTTAACTTCAATAGAAGTTCTTTTCTGTGGTCCTCCTTGTATCACTGGACACAACGTACGTGTATGTCCCATGGTCAATCGTATCAATCCAAAGTACTTTTGATGATACCCAGGAAAGCACAATGGATGTGCTAATTTCATTTTGATATGATTTAAGATTGTTGAAAGTTATATAAATGTTGATACAAACAAACAAGAGCTGTCCATAAGACAGTGCGCTCGACTTTTCTAAGTCAAAAAAGGTTAAAATTCCAGTAAATTAATGTGAGAGTAATGAATCTTTGTCTAGAGGCTAATATTATGGTCACAAAAGCATGTGCAAAGTTTCAGAGCAATAGCATAAGTAGAAACAGATGTTTGAAAAAACTTTAACCTTTGTTGCAACGCCGACGCCAACGACAACGCCTACGCCCGGGTGACAGTATAATTAAGCTCTCATTTTCTTCGAAAAGTCAAGCTAAAAAGGGTCCTAGCTGTCTAGCTGTAAGTCTTTCAGGCATTTAGTCCGAATTTTGTCATTATTAAGCACTTGATCTTAAAGAACACATTTACACAAACTTGAAGACATGAAAAAACATAATGTCACAGTTCTTGTTATTCATCTATCAAACTATTTGTCTGTCCATCAAATATCGGATTCAAACTTCCACAGTTTGTAGCAGAGTAACTTAAATCTTGCTATGCATACTGTATCATGCTTTTTCAACAAAAACCTCATCACTGCAGATTGTTTGCATTTATGAGGTTTTTGTTGAAAAGCAGTTGTATGTAAAAATTTTCATGGTGTATTGCTAGGATTTGCACTTGTCATTCTTTGTAGCTAACAAGTAGCTTGTTCCAGAGAACCTGCAAATAAATTAATTGATACGCTCTTGCCCCACAAACCCCTTTCCAGTGTATGCATGTTGCTCTGTGAAGCTCTTATTTGGAATAAACAGTGGCAAGAATCAATAACGGGCAGTAAATTTATAAAAATCACAAAAATGTGTCGGGCATAATGACAGCCGCTTCCCCTGTGAAATGCTATGTCATTATTCATGAAGTATTAAATAAATATTCATTAGCTATTCAAGAATGGAAAAAATGAAATCTTCATGAAGAAGAAGTGAACAGAAAATGGCCCATTTTGCATAAATCTTCATAAAAACAGAGTAACAAATTTTTCATGAAGTTGGAAATGCATAATAAATCCTTAAACCATGCAGTTTTGCGTTCTGAGAAAAAGGCATGAAGTCTTCATGAATAAATAATCATATAATTCATGAAGACTTCATGCAAGAAAAATATGCAAACGATCTTAAGAAGAAATCATGATTATTTTGTTAAAAATGAGTATGGGCCATTTTCTGTTCACTTCTTTTCAATGAAGAATTCATGAATAATATTTCTTTACAAACTTCATAAAAACATACAGGTGTCTCTAAACACAGAGTAATGAATTTTTTATGAAGTTGGAAATGCATAATAAATCCTTAAACCAAGTCATTATTTCCTTTTTAAAAACATGTCAAGGTCATGAAAAATACTAAAAAACAATTTGTACAAATATGTTGCTGACAGAACAAAACTTAAGAAACTTTTTGTAGAACAGGTAGTTTCAGAACTGTAATAAGTAACAGGCCATTAAAAATCAATGATTCCTATTTACAGAAGCAAAATAATAATATCCATTTTACAGAATAATTATGTGGGTGGGGAATGGTAAAAGAAATAAACATATGAATTTGTTAAATTTAGTCTAAAGAACACTTACTAACATTGCCTTCCTTGGTTTTATCATTTAGTGAGCTCCTTAATCACTTGATTATAACTAAAAATATTAATTATAACTCTTAACAAAAACATATTTCTTGAAAATAGTCAGACAAGCAAAATTCCCTCCATTATTTTCTAAACCACATGTCATAGACTGGAACATAATTTAGACTGGGGGATCATGAATGTTTTAAGAACATTTTATGAACTGTACACAAGGCCTGATTTACCAGTTCTTACACAGTTCTTTATTCAAACTATGGGCATGTTAGTGACATTTTAAGAACTGTTACAATCCATTATTAATTCATGGTCAGCTCATTTTTTTTTTCAAACTGGACCAGATTCTTTATGAGTTCTTTATGCACAATAATGGACATCTTATGAACTAATTAAGAACTTTATTGAACTTTTTTAAATGAAAACTTCATAATAAATCCTTTGCATTCATCATGAAGGTTTTAAGGATTTTGTCAATCATTAATATCTTCATAATGTCTTCATGAAGCAATTATCATCATACTTCATGCAGAAAACTTCATGAAGTGTGTTAAAGAAGTGATAATGAGTAATGTATGAAACATTCTTAAGATTCATAATATGTTCATTATTTTATGAATTACATTTCACAGGGGTATTTACAAATTAGCCGTAATGCTGGCTCCATTATTTACATTGGACTTCATGTTTCCTGTACTGCATCCCCACATATTATTTTTATGGCTTCATATCTCATAAAATAATGTGAGCTCATTGATTCCATTTTTACCCAGGATCTTGAAAAGGGGGCCATTACGGCGTTTGAGCCCAACATGGATCCAGATCAGCCTGCATATTCGTGCAGTCTGATCAGGTCCCATGCTGTTCACTTAAATCTGGGTTGGTATTTACATTGGAGTTGGTGCTTCCTGAAAAATATCCCCACATATTATTTTTATGGCTTCATATCTCGTAAAATTATTTGGGTGCATATTGATTCCATTTATGTGACATTTCCATTTTTGCATCCAAATTTCCATATCTGAGCCAAGATATATGTATATTAAGCGTGAGTGTAGGACAAAACCCCACCAGGACAAAATTGGCCTTGCCAATTTTAGTGGTGGGGTTTTGTCCGAGGGGGTTTTGTCCGAGGGGGTTTTGTCCTGGTGGGGTTTTGTCCTGGTGGGGTTTTGTCCGTACCCCATTAAGCGTAGTCAACGAATTCTGAGTTAATCAATCCAGGGGGAGTTGGTTCAAACCCCAGCTGGGCCAATACTTTCTCTTTACATTTGACAAAAGTCATTTGTTTCTTAACAATGGATGTGAATCTTCTAAGCGAGAAAGCAGCCAGTGTCTTGTATTTGATTTGATAGTTTTACTTCAATCAATCAACCAACCAATCAACCAATCAATCAATCAATCAATCTGGACTATAAACTGCTGTATGTATATTGGGTCCCATTTTGCAAAATGACAGAGGTCTTAGATTTGTCATCTTGACTTGGAAAGAAATCTTTGGTTGTAAAAAATGGTTCGAGTCCCACTTAAACTTCTGCATAATTGTACATAAACATAACTATAATGCCCATAGGCAAAGCCCCAGCCTCTAACTGTAAATACTTAGAAGGGAAAGCAAAGGAGTTTTGCTGTGTGCAAAGGAAAATTGTTAAAAAACAAAACTGCAAGCTGACACCTCAATATCTATTTTTGTCCCTGGTCACAAGAAGTTTTAGGAACTAAATCTGTCCCCCATGCCATTTATAGTCTACCAATTAATTGGTCTGAAAGCAAGCTGTTAGCCAACTGTTTATTGACCCTTGAGAAATCACTTCTGGTCACATATATAACCCAAGAAACATTTTCTCTTTCTTCCCAGATTCTTGGTATATTTACCCCTTTGGCAGACGTTATAGAACAAAATCAGCCTGCACATTATGTGAAGTATAATCTTTTTCAATAATGCCTACTTGTTTTCATTAACTGACAAAGGCTTCATGCATATAGAGTGACTAAATCTATCCCCCATGTTATTTTATAGACTAAGAATTAATTGGTCTGAAAGCAAGCTGTTAGCCAACTGTTTATTGGCCCTTGAGAAATCACTACTGGTCACATATATATCCCAAGAAACATTTTCTCTTTCTATGCCGATTCTTAGTATATTTACCCCTTTGGCAGACGTTATAGAACAAGATCAGCATACACATTATGTGCAGTCTGATCTTGTGCCATAATCCCTGCTTGTATTCAATAAGAATGACAAAAGGGTGGTAGTAGCTAAATCTGTCCCCCATGTTATTTACAGCCTAACAATTAATTGGTCTGAAAGCAAGCTGTTAGACAAACTGTTTATTGGTTCTTGAGAAATCACTTCAGGCTGCATATCCTCGCTTTTCTTCAAAAACCTCGTAACTTATCAAGCTATGATACATAACCATAAAAACATGTTTTCAATCTTATCTCTGATTTAGTAGTACATGTGCCCCTTCAGTTTCACATGTATAGAGTCACTTAACTGCCCCCCATGTTATTCACAGCCTGACAATCAATTGGTCTGAAACAAGCTGTTTAAGTCCAACTGTTTATTGGCTCTTGACAAATCACTTCACAACAGGTCACATACCCTCACTTTGCTTCAAAAACTATGTAACTGCAGCTTCAATCAAGCTGTAGTTACAAAGTTTTAAAAGAGAAACTATGGTGTAAAAGCATAGAAAAATATGTTCACTTTCTTTTCTGAATTAGTAGTATATATGCCCCTTTGGCTTCACAGGCATATAGGCTCTAAATCTGTCCCCCATGTCATTTATAGTCTGCCAATTAATTGGTCTGAAAGTAAGCTGTTAGCCAACTGTTTATTGGCCCTTGAGAAATCACGTCTGGTCACATACATAACCCAAGAAACATTTTCTCTTTCTTCCCCGATTCTTAGTATATTTACCCCTTTGGCAGACATTATAGAACAAAATCAGCATGCACATTATGTGCAGTGTGATCTTGTTCCATAATCCCTGCTTGTGTTCAATAAGAATGACAAAAGAGTGGTAGTCCCTGAATCAGCCCTCCATGTTATTTATAGTCTGACAATTAATTGGTCTGAAAGTAACCTGTTTGTCAAACTGTTTATTGGTTCTTGAGAAATCACTTCAGTTCAGAAATACAACCAGAGAACCATTTTCTCTTTCTTTTCCCGGATTCTAAAATATAATTACCCCTTTGGAATGCATTATAGAACAAGATTAGCATACACATATGTGCAGTCTGACCTTGTTTCATCTGCCTGCTTGTTTTCATTAAGAATGACAAAAATGGATATAGTCACTAAATCCGTCCCCCATGTTATTTATACTCTGACAATTAATTGGTCTGAAAGCAAGCTGTTTGTCAAACTACTTATTGGCTCTTGACAAATCCTTTCTGGTCACATATATGTAGAGTTACTTTTTGTCAAAAACCTCGTAACAGTTTGAATCAAACTGTAGTTACAAGGTTATTAAAGAAAAGCTAGGATATAAAACCATACAAAATATGTTCACTTTCTTCTCTGAATTAGTAGTATATATGCCCATTTGGCTTCACAGGCATAGAGTCACTAATTCTGTCTCCCATGTTAGGTAAAGTCTGACAAGTAATTGGTCTGAAAGCAAGCTGTTTGTCAAATTTGTTTATTGGGTCTTGATAAATCACTAAAGGTCACAAACACAACCAGAGAAATATTCTCTCTAATCAGATAATTCAATGGAAGTCTAACCTATGATAGGATAGAGCATCAGATATCATGATTTCATTATTTAAAATACATTTGGTTTTCAGATTTTTGATACTAAACAGTGAAAGAAAACCTATGAAAATGTGTGTTGCCAGCCTTTCTTTCATTGTATTGACATCTTTTTACTCACAGTCTTCAAAACTCAGCATCATATTAGTAAACTTTAACTTGCAAACATTTTCTTTTCTCTGTAAATGTTCTGCTTATAACATCAAAGAAATGCATTTATTTCAAGGCTACCAAGCTAGGCAGTTAATTTCATCATATATTGGAAGAAAATCATTAAATTAATGTGTTTTATAAAAGATCCGCCAAACTCTGTTGTTTTAAAAGTTTTGTTTGCTTTTCTTTACGTTGTTACTTGGATGATTTTCGAGAAAATAAAGATCGGAAATTTCCATAAAATCTCCGCTAAATGACGTCATACAATGACTTGACTCCGCATTAGGTTTCTGACAAAGATAAAGTGTGTGACTTTTCTGTCATAAAGTCTCAGTTTTTATCCATTTCTCCATCGTCAGAGTAATACAGACAAACTTAAACCATTCTTTGGCACATTTCTTCATTCACTAACGACATTTTCTTTGACTGTTATAACATTTTTTCTAACATTTACTAAGGATGAATTCCGTGTTTTGAGTATCGATTGGGGAAGTCGCTTAATGACAGAAAAGTCGGACATTTAACTTTGTCAGAAATCTCAGGCTTTCTGAGAAATGACCCATGACTTCCGTTTTTCCTGCCATGACATCATTATTTCCCCGGTATGAGATCATAACTTCAAATCGGAATTATAGCGTTTTTTCTTCGGTAAAGATCAGAAACGACCAAAGTATCCAATTTAAAAGATGAAATAAGAATACTTCTAATGTTTAAAAATTGTAGAAACTTTGATATTTGGTTATTAGAAAGGTGTTTTTTCGACAGAAGAGTTTAATTTTGGCAATCAGCGGACACTTTAAGAAGCGTTTGACCTGCTGCAAACAATGAATCTATCATGATTACACCTTTAATCAGCTTCCCAATATGTTGAAGTGTAGTTTAAGTGTTTTTATTTGTTTGTCAATAGACACTAAGTTTAATGAATTGTCAATCCACTTTAGATCTCCACATGTTTTGATCTCTTATCAGCAGCTAGAGATGAAAGGTCGTCCTGCTGGTCATTAATTCTATTCCCTCGAAACATATGATTGAAAGTTGAAATACCATGTTCCTCTTGTATCTCAATCCATAGTTTTTACTTGAAACATACAAAAATGTACTCAATCATTAGGAAAATTAGTTTAACAAGGTTATTTTTTGACAAAAGATCCTTATTTTTTTACATAATGATGATGGACTTTTCAGCAATAACTTCAGATTCTGGTCATTTTGTATGGCATTGAGAGGTCAAATGATCCTTTGAACAACTCAAAGCACCTGGTAAATGTCTGGGAAATCTTCTGAATTTGTCAGGAATTGTATAAATTATCCCTTTTCCACCAAAACCTCGTAACTGCAGCTTAAAATAAGCTGCACTTACAATGTTTTGGGTGAGAATCAACAATAGATCTACTTTTGATACAGTACAGCTCGCGCGTTTTTTGCCTATTTCCGCGCATCGCCGCGATTGAATTTCGGGTGGTTTCGGGTGGAAAAACGTGGTGGCCACGGCGAGCGTGTTTTACCACCCGAAATCGCGGGAATCGCCGCGATTTTTTCGCCGCGATTCGCGGTGATTTGCGCGGACAGGTAATCTGTATTTTCTGGCTGATTTATCGTAATTATTGGGTTTTATATAATTATATATTAGGTTTTGACAAGATACGAATGCCTTTGCAGATTTGATTTTTGTTAATTTTGAATTGGTTTGTGGATTCTTCTTCTACTTCAACAGAAAAATGACCCTTTTGCCTTCTTTTCAACGTATTCGAAGTTATTTTTCTTTTATCTTTGCTACACGGCCTTCATGTATATAGATTACAAAATAATTGCAGATACTTTGTGCAGTGATGATTGCACAAAATTAGTTTTTTTTGGAAGCGCATGTAATTATAGAATAACACATACATACACAAGGCTTGAGAACAAATTGAGACAAAAGAAGAAATACTGATGATCAGCATTTCCCCTGCTACCGCAATATTTTCTATGCTACCTGTATATTGTAGACAATTTTTATCGATATTTTCTGATCTGTTTTCTGCAGTGCTCAGCTTTGTTATTGGATTACCGGATATTCTTCCCCTCGAAAGAGAGTGAAGGGCTATCGTTGAAATGATTTGAGAATATTAAGATAAAAGAAGAACATACTGATTACTACCCTGGTCTTCTTATGTCTCATTATCTAGTTCCTATTGTTGTAATATATCCTTCACAATCCTGTTTTCAGCAACATCCATTTTATTGTATGAGTAGATTTTAATAGGACGTACCAAATCGTAGCAATTTTAGAAATGGCGTAACTAAGAATGTAGCGTCATGCATAAAACATCGGTGTTTCTTTCAACATGCATGCAAGTTCCAACATGGTAAAAATAAACCTTAAATGCCTGTCGCAGGTTTACTGGTTTATTTTGTAAACTGAAAAGTAGTCAAATTATACGCATTACTTTTATATGTAATTCAAACAGAGAAACTCTTCGTATTTATGACCGGGAAGCCAACATGCAGTTTACGATTTCACGTACATGTATCTGCAAAAAACAGAATATTATATAAAAAATTAATTGAATTAAATCAAGCATAACAAAGCATAATATAATGTACAAAGAAGTGGAAATAACCTATTCTATATTATATAATAACCTTTAAGTATATATTTTAATTTACAAAAACGATGTGTTATTACCGGACTTCATAGAACATTAGTACTGTAACTCTACTGCTAGCAGTACCTGTAGGTTTGTCACAATGTTGATAAAACAATTATTGTGACCAACACAAGAGATTTATATACCAAAAGGGCAATAAACAACTTGATTTTGTAGACTGACCAAGCTGTGACAAAGGTCTGTAATATTTTTTGAAAGTATCTGTGTGTATATTTTGCTTGCTGCATCTGTGGTACTTCCTTGTATTAGTGTTGCTTTGGCAGCTGTAAGTGTGTAATGTTGTTAATTGAACAATTAAGGTGACCACAATACCCACTTCTTACTTAATTTACAATGGTTATTGAAACTTCTCATGAAGGCAAGGTCAAAGCAATAGGCCCAGGCAGTTTTCTGAAATTTCTCCTAAATTGTCAGTGGAAGTGTTTGATAAAATGTTATTGTAACACTTTTGGAAAATAAAAAAGTTTAAAAAATGTCACGTTATATGTAAATGTTATACGTTACATGTAAAAGCGGATCCAAAATTTTCCTTTGACCTTTTCCAGAAGGGGTAATTATGTCCCCCTGATCTTCAAATTAGGGGGTGACATGTCGACTCTAGCATTGTTTCATCATGTTACAACTGATAATTTATAGTGTGTTGTTCAAGCTGAAACTGTGTCATAATAAGCAATATCACGGTGTATAATCATGTGACTTAGAATTTCCAATAATCTTCAATAACTATGTCAATACTTGATCAGTTTGAATTCGGTTTGAAGCAGAGAAGTTGGAAAAATGTTAGGAATAACATGGACTTTGGGGATTTTTAAAAATTCAGCTGATAAAAAAGTTATTGAAGATAAACCAAAATTTTGGTTTATCTTCAATAAATTTTTTATCAGCTGATTTATCAAAAATCCACTACGTCCATCTAATGTGTGACGTCTGTCCTCCTTCTCTGTTTCAAACCGAATTCAAATCGGTCGCATATTAACAAAATTGTTAAAGATTTTCTGTAATTGTTGTATCACGTGATTATCCACCATGTTGTATCATACTGATATATTCTAGGATTTTGACCCTGACTGCAGGATGCCAAAGACCAGACAATTGTTGTCTGAAATGTCTCCTAAGTTGTCAATAAACACTGTCTTAGTGGTGTTTGATAGATGACATTATGTCACACTTCGTGGAAATATGGCTTGTGGCATCTGCCCTCTGACTGCTCACCTTAATTGAAAATAGTTTCCAGTCATATTGTTATTCTGAGTGGGGAAAATGTTATAATGTCTTAGGATTGATACTGGAAAAAGGCTATTGATATTGTGCATGAAGACAACAAAGTCCAGGCAATGATTTGAAATATCTCCTGAATTGTCAATAAACACTGTCTTAGTAGTGTTTGATAGATGACATTATGTCACACTTCATGAAAATATGGCTTGTGGCATCTGCCCTCTGACTGCTCACCCTAATTGAAAAAATACAAAAGTATTAGATATCTCTTCAGCTTGGCATTGATGCTTTCCTATACTTGTAAAACTTTTGTTGTATTAGTTAATTGAACCTTATTGACAGTCCAATGAGTAAATTGACCCCTGATCCTGTACAGTATGATCAAGTATTCACAGTCTTTTAATAATGTCCTTGGTGTATCATTAACCCTTTCACTGCCAAATATTTTTTTCGGACGTGTTTCTCACTGCTGAATTAATTCGAAGAAATTTCGATACCCTGTTCACAAAAACATGCATAACTTTTGACTCATTTGATGGATTCCTTTCAAATTTTTCAGCACATACAGACAAATGAAGCACCTATGTGTGACCAAAATTTAAAGGTAATTTATGAAATGACAATATTTATTTTCTTTTTTATGTTGTTGTTGTTGTTGTTCGTCCCCATAAATTTGTCGACAAAAGTCGCCTATGGCAGGGACCCCCTATAGTCGACAAAAGTCGCCTATGGCAGTGAAAGGGTTAAAGGTAATCAAAAGAGAGTTGCTTGTTTTGTACAAGGGCATGAAAGTGTCATGATGGTCTGGACAGTGTTTATCAGGGTCTTGGTCTGGAAATAATTAGTATAAAGTGATTGAAGGTTCCTTGCTGGCTCAGTGTAAATATGTATACATATTTTGTCAATCAACTGAGGATTAGCAGCCAAAATTGCATTTTGTACAAGAAGGACAGGAAAGTGCCATGGTGGACTGAAATTGACTAAAATGTCTCATGGTATTTGTCAGGTTTTGTCTGAATTATCTTTTGATTGAATTAAGTTCCATTTCAGACAAATATGCTTTGAGGAACCTATGGCAGTTTCCATTTGCATTTATCGAAGTTCACAAAAAGGTGTATGTCAAAAGTTCAAGAAATGTAAACCATGCTAAGCCTGTGTGCAACTGTTCCTGTTTGAGGAGATGAAAACATGAAATTTGTTATGTTTTCTGATTCCAATACAATAACGCTGGTAGATATTCTTTTTATTTTCAGAGAATCAATTATTTTCATTTGGCAACAAATCTTTGAAAGCAAGTCACCTTGATAGCCAGCTCTGTTTTCATTCTGCAATCTAGCAGTATGATGTAGCTGTCAGTCTGTATGTGATATTAATACATCAACTAGATATAAGTCTGTGTAACATTGATTCTATATAAATCAGATTACAATCAAAATGTGACATTGAGTAGGCTGTGTTATATACCATCTCCAATCTTGTAAATTAAATTGTTGATATTCAGGAGTAGACTGTAATATTTAGAGACCTGTAGGAACAGGGAGGCTTTGAATGCCTATGCTTATTGTTTTCGTACTGAAGCCAACTTCCTATTTTCAATCTAGCACTATTGTAGATGTCAGACTGTATGTGATATTAATACATCAACTAGATATAAGTCTACATTGACTCTATATAAATCAGATTACAATCAAAATGTGACATTGGGTAGGCTGTATTATATACTATATCCAATCTTGTAAATTAAATTGTTGATATTGAGGAGTATCTAGTGAAATATGCACAGGCCCAAAGGAATAGGGGAGGGGGGTGGGGGTGGCTAAAGTTGGCCAAAAATGCAGAATTATCCTTAATTTATACTGAATATTTAGGGAAAATCTAACATTGGACCCCCCCAATATGCCTGGAACAGTGATTGTGAGATTCCAACAAAGAACACTGTAGCTGTCAAACATTATAGCTGTCAAACTGTATGTCGTATTAATACATCAACTAGATATAAGTCTACATTGACTCTATATAAATCAGATTACAATCAAAATGTGACATTGAGCAGGCTGTACTATATACCATCTCCAATCTTGTAAATTAATTTGTTGATATTGAGGAGTAAGACTGTAATATTTAGAGGCCCGTAGGAATAGGGAGGCTATGAAGGTCTCTGCTTGTAGTTTTCGTTATAAAGACAGCTTCCTATTTTCAATCTAGCAATATGATGTAGCTGTCAAACTGTATGTGATAATAATTCATCTGCATTGACTCTATATAAATCAGATTACAATCAAAATATTGTCATTTTTTCAATGAAAACCTTGTAACTGAAGCTTTATGAAAGCTGCAGTTATGAGGTTTTGGTTGGAAAGCTGTGATATGACATTAAGACATGTGAGGATCCAGACAGGAATATTGGGGTCCAGATCCCCTATGAAATTTGTCCAAAAATGGATTATCAAAATGATGAGGTAGAATTTTTCATGGGCCAATACATTAGGGCTGGGTTCTTTCCCCTACCCCTTGGAAAAATGGACCTTCCACCAAATATCCTTGGAACTGTGATTGCAAGAGCCCAACAAAGATCAGATTGAGAGAGTAATTTTAACTTCACTGTAGCTGTCAGACTGTATGTGATATTAATACATCAACTTGATGATATAAGTCTGTATTGAGTCTATATAAATCAGATTACAATCAAAATGTGACACTGAGTAGGCTGTATTATATACTATCTCCAATCTTGTAAATTAAATTGTTGATATTGAGGAGTAGACTGTAATATGTAGAGGCCTGTAGGAATAGGGAGGCTTTGAAGGACTATGCTTGTTGTTTTCGTACTGAAGCCAGCTTCCTTAATTTTCAATCTAGCAATATGATGTAGCTGTCAGTCTGTATGTGATATTAATACATCAACTTGATATAAGTCTACATTGACTCTATATAAATCAGATTACAATCAAAATGTGACATTGAGTAGGCTGTATTATATACTATCTCTAATCTTGTAAATTAATTTGTTGATATTGAGGAGTAGACTGTAATATGTAGAGGCCCGTAGGAATAGCTGGGAGGCTATGAAGGTCTATGCTTGTTGTTTTCATACTAAAGGCAACTTCCTATTTTCAATCTAGCAATATTGTAGATGTCAGACTGTATGTGATATTAATACATCAACTAGATGTAAGTCTGTATTGACTCTGAATACAATCAAAATAGTCACAGATCCAACCCCTTCTGAAATTTGGCCAAAAATTAAATACTGAATTTTATTTAATTTTTCAAAAAAGAATTGTCAAAATGATTACTTTTAGTTTTTCATGGGCCAATTCAGAGAGGCCAGGTTGTGTTCTCCCTTTCGTTGGAACAATGCCCCTGCGAAAAAAGAATGCATTTCTAGTTCTAGAACTGTTCTAGGACATTCTAGAACATTTAACAGTTCTAGAACTGCCATTTAATGTTCTAGAATGTTCTAAAACAGTCCTTGAATTTAAATGAAGTTTTCACAGGGATGGAGCCTCCCCCCCCCCCTTGTTGCCTGGAACAGTGATTGTGAGAGACCAACAAAAAAACACTGTACATAGATGTCAAATTGTATGTGATATTAATACATCAACTAGATATAAGTCTACATTGACTCTATATAAATCAGATTACTATCAAAATGTGACATTGAGTAGGATGTGTTATATACTATCTCCAATCTTGTAAATCAAACTGTTGATATTCAAGAGTAGACTGTAATATGTAGAGGCCCATAGGAATAGGGAGGCTTTGAAGGCCTATGCTTGTTGTTTTGGTACTAAATGCAGCTTCCTATTTCAATCTAGCACTATTGAAGATGTCAGACTGTATGTGATATTAATACATCAACTTGATATGAGTCTGCATTGACTCTATTTAAATCAGATTACAATCAAAATGTGACATTGAGTAGGCTGTGCTATATACCATCTCCAATCTTGTAAATTAAATTGTTGATATTGAGGTGTAGACTGTAATATTTAGAGGCCCGTTACATAGTATATGAACAGGGAGGCTTTGAATGCCTATGCTTGTTGTTTTCGTACTGAAGCCAACTTTCTATTTTCAATCTAGCACTATTGAAGATGTCAGATTGTATGTGATATTAATACATCAACTTGATATAAGTCTGCATTGAGTCTATATAAATCAGATTACAATCAAAATGTGACACTGAGTAGGCTGTATTATATACCATCTCCAATCTTGTAAATTAAATTGTTGATATTGAGGTGTAGACTGTAATATTTAGAGGCCTCTAGGAACAGGGGGGAGGCTTTGAAGGCCTATGCTTGTTGTTTTCATGCTAAATTAAGGCAGCTTCCTGTTTTCAATCTAGCTGTCAGACTGTTTCTGATATGAATTCATCAACTAGATATACATCTACATTGACTCTATATAAATCACTTGCAATTAAAATGTGACATTGAGTAGGCTGTGCTATATACCATCTCCAATCTTGTAAATTAAATTGTTGATATTGATGAGACGAAATTGATTACATGTGATTCTAAAGCAGGTTTATATGGTCAGCCAGATTTTTTTCAAATATTTTCTTTACTGGGAAAATTAAATGTTTTTGTAAAGTTGCTGTTTCAAATAATCTTATTCAGTATTGCGGTGTGTTTCCATGTATGACTTAAAAAAAGCAAAGAATAAATTGTCACTGTAATTTGGTTGCACACAGACATAGATCTAGAACTGAAGCTTCTCTTAACCTAATTTCCATAATGCAGTTAATGTACTCTGGTTGAATTTCATTCATTTATAAGACACCAGTATATCACATCTAATTTGACTTGCAAATGAATATGTTGGTAACACCAGTACATAGTATTTAGGTTTTCTATATTGAACTTGTGTTCTATATTTGGTTGCATTTCGTCGGTGCTATGACAAAATTGCGTAACTGGAATTTTGCTCCAAACGCATTTTTTTTCAGGAGAGCCAAAAAACCTTTTTAGTAATTTTTACTGCTTTAAAAAATGTGCTGACAAAATTGGGTAACTCAATAACTACATGAACAATTCATCCTCTTTAAGGTAAAATAAGGTAATTGAACATAACTTACGGTTCATTTATTGGTCAAAGTAGAGGAAAAACAGAGGAGAATGCCATTTCTCAGCCTTTTATTACTTTCGTGTAAAAAAAATTGTCTATGTATAACGCATTTTTGTCAGCTAAATCGAGTTACACAATTTTGTCACATGATAATTGAAATGGTTCTAATAGGTGTAGAGAAACGCCGTTTTAACAGAATATTTGCTCTTACAGACTTAGTAGAAAGCATTTATAAACGAAAATTGACAAAATTGTGTAACTAATTTGTTACGCAATTTTGTCATAGCACCGACAATTTGCAACCTACTCGATCATGCAGGTCTTGAAATCTGTTTTTCTCCCTAAATTGTGCTTCATTGACATTATGTAAGGGCGAATCCAAGAATATTTTCCAGGGGGGTCCAAGCTCATTTTTTTTTCAGGGGGCATCCAAGCCCAAATTATGGCTTAAAATGTAGTAAATATGTAACGTAACACTAAATTAGATAGTCAAAATTCAATTTTCGGCCAATGCCATCTATCATATTAACAATATAAATATTCTTATTATACCAAATTTCCATAAAGTAAATGGGAATAGATTTTACATGATGTCTGTCAATCTTTATCCCCATGCAAACAAAGTTGTGCGGGTATATAGGTATTTCTCTTTCTGTCTGTCTGTCTGTCTGTCCAAATTTCTTGTCAGCACCACTCTTCCAAAAGGCTCGACAGATTGTGATGAAAATTTACAGGAGTAATCTAAATGACATGGCCATTTACATGATGAAACCTTTCTGTGATCTCCAAAGTCAATCATTGTAGATAATTCTACTTTGAATTTGTGACCCCCATTGGCAGGGCTGGGATATCCACGATAGTTCTTGTTTAGCCTTTCATTTAATTTTTGATATTTCAAACTACGCTTAAGCCTATCATTTCCATACTCTCATACAACAGAAATTTTCTATATCCTAGCTCATTTCCTTTTTCCTATATACTCACTAACATTAAGTGGGTGGGGTAGACACAATCAAGATTCATGTCATTTTTACATCACAAACGGTGTGATGTGTAATTCTATTTCGTTAAATAGAATAACTACGGTATTAAATGAGATGTGGACCCGCGCATGCGCACTTCAGTGCACCTGGCGCGCCGCCATTATTCAGTTCCTAACAAATTTCGATTGCGATAAAATCGACATTTATTGTGGATTGATGAACGTAGTTCGTCATATTATTAACTTTTTACGTTAGGAAACTTATATTTAGTGTTCGCACGTAGTGGGAACTAATTGACAGGCAATTTTTGTGCCGAAATCAGTTGTTTTCGATCGTCACACGTGGTGGGACGGAATAAACATGGCCGACAAGGAGAAACGAGAGGCCACGGAGAATCAGGCAGACAAGCCTAAAACCGCTAGTTCTACGAAGACGGGAAAACCGTCGAGCACAAAGAACACCGCTAAACCTAATAGGGACGAGGAAATCGTTGCCATTCTGCAAGAAATTAGGTCCGAACAGAAAGAGTCCGGTCGCCGACAGGACGAATTTGAGAAGAGACTGTTGCACATCGAGTCTTATGATTACGATGGAACAGGGGACTACTACGAATACGACGACGAGTGTCCCCCAGTGGATCACAATGGAAAAAGAAGTCGTAATTCTCAGGATGATTTTGACCCTGGACTAAATGACAGTAGATTTGCCGGCATGGCAAAACGTTTCAAAACAGTTGAAGTTTGTGATTCCGATATTGAGCCTGTTTTGGCAGAGAACATTAATGAGCTTTTCCTCAAAGGGATGGACGAGGACCAGTACCAAAACTTAATTAAGGACGAAACCCATCCTCGACCAGCCAACTGTGAAGGGTTGGCAACTGTTAAACTTAACCAATTGATTTGGGACATAGTTTCACCAAATGCACGCTCTAAGGACAAAAAATTGCAGACGATAGAGACATCTTGTGTAAAATCTGCGTGTATCTTGGCCAAAACCGTGGACAATTTGGCTAGACTGGATACTCCTGGCATAGAGAGCTCGATCGAAGGAATAAACGACGCCATTGCCCTACTGGGGCACACGAACAAACAAATAAACATGCTGCGTCGAGATTTACTCAAACCAGAGCTCAGGAATGAGTACAGCCATTTATGTACTCACTCATTACCATACACAAAACAGCTCTTTGGGGATGATGTGTCAAAAACAGCAAAAGATATAGAAGAGTGTGCGAAAATTGGTTACAAGCTCCAGCATGGTAGAGGGGCGTTTGGTTATTCCAGCTACTCTAGGCCTAGGGGGGGGCCGCGTGAGAGGCCGTGGGATCGGCAGAGGATTCAGGGGTCGAGGATCGCCTGAGTTCCAGAGCACTAGCTATCAGCCGCCAAAAAACTCCCGTCGGGGAGTGGGGGCCAAGAGAATGTAAACTTAATGGTAAGTGAAAAATTTTCTGCAGGTAGATTGGAAAAATTTTTGCAGGAATGGCACAAAATTACTAATGATCCAATTATTTTAGAAACAATAAGTGGTTGTCGTGTGCAGTTCATTGAGAATATACCGCCAAAGCAGGGAAATATCCCACATCAAAAATTCAATAAAGTTGAAACAGAAATTATTGACCGGGAGATAGAAAAATTATCAGCTCTGAATGTCATACAAGAGGTAGAATGGAATAATAGTCAGTATATTTCTCCTATATTTCTCCGGCCAAAGAAAAACAAAGATTATAGAATGATTTTGAATTTGAAAAAGTTGAATGAGTATGTACCATATAAGCATTTCAAAATGGATATATTTGAAACGGCAATAACTTTGGTTAGAAAAGGTATGTTCATGTGCACGCTTGACATAAAACATGCATATTATTCAGTGCCTATTGCAATTGAAGATCAAAAGTTTCTTGTTTTCCGATGGAAGCAAAAATTTTTCCAATTTACCTGTGTACCCAATGGTTATCGGGATGGACCTCGCTTATTTACAAAGCTGCTAAAGCCTGTATTTGCAAAATTAAGAGCAGACGGACATTTATGTACTGGCTTTATTGATGACAGTTTTTTATGTGGAGAAACATATGAATCATGCCTCAATACTGTTGTTACAGCTAATGATTTGATGACAAGTTTGGGTTTTGTCATGAATGATGATAAATCGGTATTTATCCCATCCCAAAGGGTAATCTATTTGGGCTTCATAATAGACTCAGTATTGATGATTGTTATTTTGACGCCTGAAAAGATGGAAAATGTTGTGCTATTATGTAAAAAATTAAGTAGAGCCGAATCGGTTTCAATAAGAGAAGTTGCAAAAGTCGTAGGCGTTTTAGTTTCATGTTTCCCCGCTGTTGATTACGGCCGATTGCATCATCGAGAGCTTGAAAAAGGGAAAATTAAAGCATTAAAAAATTGCTCAGGTGATTTCGAGGGAAAAATGACAATATCTGAAACAATGAAGGTAGAATTGCAATGGTGGGTTGAAAATGTTCATACCCAAGTTAGATACATTGATAGAGGTAGCCCACAAGCCGTCATACAGACAGATAGTAGTCTTGAGGGCTGGGGTGTAGTATTCAATGAACAAAAATTCGGTGGTAGATGGAAATCTGAAGAAAAAAGCATGCATATAAATGGTTTAGAGATGATAGCTATTCTCTTTGCGTTAAAAGCAGTTGGGAAAGAGTTACAAAATAAGCATGTAAAAATTTTATCCGATAGCTCAACAGCTGTGAGCTATGTAAACAATATGGGAGGCATAAAATCGGATCAATGTAATGACATTAGCAAACAGATATGGCAGTTTGCAATAGAAAACAATATCTGGATCACTTGTGCTCATATACCAGGGAAAAGTAATGAGGCTGATTTACCATCACGTAAATTTGATGATAATACAGAATGGTCACTTTGTTCTGATACTTTTAAAAAAATATGCAAAGTTTGGAGTGAGCCAGATATAGATCTATTTGCATCACGATTGAATAACAGAGTAAACAATTATTGTTCATGGAAACCAGATCCTTATGCCTCCTATATTGATGCATTCACTGTTAATTGGGGTCAGTTTAATCTGCCATACATATTTCCTCCTTTCAGTGTGATCGGACGCTGCATTCGCAAAGTACAAACAGACCTAGCACAAGCTATCATGATTGTTCCGTTATGGCCGACTCAAGTTTGGTTTGCCAGTCTCATGAGGATACTAATCGATGTTCCTGTGATTTTACAAAGGACAAAACAGCTATTGACATTACCGTATCAAACTCAAAGTCATCCATTTGCAAACAAGTTGGTTCTGATTGCATGCAGAGTGTCTGGGACTCGTATAGACAACGAGGATTTTCTACGAAAGCAACAAACATTATCATGTCTTCGTGGAGAAATTCCACAAAACGCGAGTACCAAGTACATATATCAAAATGGCTACAGTTCTGTAGTAGGCGGAAAATTGATAACATTTCGGTTTCTGTGCAGGATGTCATTGAATTCCTCACCAGCGAGTTCGATAAAGGATTAGGTTATAGCTCGTTAAATACGTCAAGAGCTGCATTGTCCTCACTTGGAATCATGTTGGGAAATTTCACAGCAGGGACGCACCCTATTGTTGTAAGGTTCATGAAAGGTGTTTATAATCAAAGACCATCGAAATCGAGATATTGCCTTACATGGGATGTTGATATTGTACTTAATTACCTTAGGACATTGTCTCCAGTGCGTCATCTAAGTCTAAAAGACCTTACATTGAAGCTTACTATGTTAATTGTACTAACGAATGCAGCTAGAGTACAGAGTGTACATATGTTGACTGTTAAGAAGTTAAAAAAGACATATTCACAGTTTATTTTACAGTTCAGAGGTTTACTTAAGCAAAGTCGACCGAGTTATGAACTTAAGTTATTGAGTTTAAAGGCGTTCCCTCCAGACAGGAGGCTTTGTGTTTACACTGTTATGAAAGAATATTTAAAGCGTACAAAGACAGTAAGGGGAGAAGAAGAATCGCTTCTCATTAGTTACATTAAACCGCATACCGCAGTTACTAAAGATACAATCTCTAGATGGGTGAAAACAGTTATGATTCGTGCGGGTATAGACAAAAGTTATGGAGCACACAGTGCCAGATCAGCTGTGGTGTCAAAAGCGACCTTGAAAGGGCTGCCGATACAAGATATTATGGACAGAGCAGGATGGTCTGGACAAGCCACATTTACAAAGTTCTATCACAAGAAAATACAGAATAAGAATGATTTCGAAGAAAAGGTTCTCAAGTGTTGAGGTAAATATTTTTTGGCATTATTTAGCTTTAAAATCTCATTTAATACCGTAGTTATTCTATTTAACGAAATAGAATTTAAAAATTAAACGAGACTTACCTTGGTTAAAGTCGATGTTTAATTGTAATTCTATGAGTTATAGAATTACGGAGGGATTAAATGCCTCCCTCCCTATACCCTACAACATTTCTTCACATTTACTTCATAACACAAGCCTTTTCAGGGGTAAATACTGCCAAAAAATCGTTGAAGACTGAAGTGCGCATGCGCGGGTCCACATCTCATTTAATCCCTCCGTAATTCTATAACTCATAGAATTACAATTAAACATCGACTTTAACCAAGGTAAGTCTCGTTTAATTTTTAAATTATATACTATATAATTATGATACAATGATGTAATTATACTATTTGATGGAAAATAGTAAGTTTTATGTATTACTTTTACCCTTTTGTTTGCAAGCGTGCTTTAAAGCGCGTTCAGGAATGCTTATACTGTTTTTCGGGGGCATATGTGCTTTTAAAAGCAATTTTTACACTGTTAAAGTTATTATGACACCGGATACATGCTGAAATATTGACCAATAATGTTTTGTTCTCGTTAAATCTATCTATTATGCATTTGTATACATGAAGTGCTTAGAAATAGGGAAAAAGTCATTTCTGGGAAATAATTCTGCAAAGGAAAGGGTTAACAAACCTATTTCATAATTAGCTCACTAACAGTACTTTCAATACTTTGATTCTCCTATATAACCACAAGTGGGTGGGACAGACCTATCAGAATTCTTGTCATATTTACTTCATAAGCCTCGTTATGTATAATTATATAGTTTATAATTAAGCTATAATAAGCTTAATGCAATTACTGTTTGATGGAAAAAGTATTTGAGTTTTATATGTCTTACTTCAAGATTTTTTTTTAATTTCATCCTTTACTGACTTACACTACTTTCAGTACTTTGATTCTCCTTTACAAACACTAACATTAAGTGGGTGGGACATACCTATCAGGATTCCTGTCATATTTACTTCATAAGCATCGTTATGTATAATTATATAGTAAATAATTAAGGTATAATCAGCTTAATGTAATAACTGTTTGATGGAAAATGTAACGTTTGAACCATTGAAACAAGTCCTGATTTTGGTGTCCCCACATGTTAATGTTGGCTTAGAAATTCTTGAGAGAAAAGAAGAAAATGCTGATTACCAGCATTTTCTCCTTTTCCCCCAAGAAGTTCTAGCTAGCTATTCAGTTAATTGTGATATTCAATTTTCAGTTAATTGTGATGTTCAATTTTTAATACCAATTATTTTTGTCTTTTACTGGTGCACCTGTGCTCTCTATTTGTACCATGCTGTCTGGAATATTAAGTGGGTGGGACACTTTGGTGACTGACAGTACTTTCAGTACTTTGATTTTCCTATATAAACGCTAACATTAAGTGGGTGGGACATACCTATCAAGATTCCTGTCATTTTTACATCATAAGCCTCATTCTGTATTATCATATAGTAAATAATTAAGGTATAATCAGCTTAATGTAATTACTGTTTGATGGAAAATGTTTGAACCCTTTCCATTGAAACAAGTCCTGATTTTGATGTCCCCACATATTATGTTGGCTTTAAAATTCTTGAGGTGGAAAGAAGAAAATGATGGAAACCTGCATTTTTTCCTTTTCCCTCAAGAAGTTCTATTCAGTTAATTGTGATATTCAATTTTCAGTTAATTGTGATATTCAATTTTCAATACCAATTATTATGCTCCCCGAAGGGAGAGCATATAGTCGCCGCTTCGTCTGTCCGTCCGTCCGTCCGTCTGTCATTCCGTCCGTCCGTCCGTCCGTCCGTCCGAAGCGATTTCTCTATAACCCTTGGGCCAAATCAAATGAAACTTACCATGTGAACTCCCTATGACATAATGCCGATGTACTTTTCCCAGTTTTTGGATTTGAGGCCTCGTCATGGGAAAAGGGGACTTAAGGTCAAATACACTTTTTCTCTAATTTCTCATAGTCTAATGGTCAGAATTTGATGAAATTTCATATTCGAGTAGCAAATCAGATGCCCTTGACAAGAAAACTACTTTAAATTTGCGTATAAAAAGTATGTCATGGAAAAAGGGGGCTTAACGTTTGTTAGCTTAATCTTAGCTCTGCATGGCATACATTTATTGTGACAATGCCTTAATCGGGGAGCATTGTCCGTCTCTGACGGCTCTTGTTTTTGTCTTTTACTGGTGCACCTAGCTGTGCTCTCTATTTGAACCATGCTGTCTGGAATATTGCTTTTTGGGAAAGAGTTGTTGTATTATGTCTTAGGAACTTATTTTCATCAAGTTAACATACAAAGGCACTATGAAAAGGTTGCCAAGTTTTCCTGCTTCATATCTTATCTCTCAAAATTTAAGAGAAAAATAGCTAAGATAGCGAGACTTTATTATCAAAATAATGATTTATACTTTGTTGTTAAACGGAATTTCATGCTTCAAGTAAAATTTTTGTCTGAGAACTCCTTGTGACTCGAAAAGGACTGGGATTGAACAACTAACACCTTTGTTAAAATAAAGTCAGAATGTGCTACAATGCATCAAATGTATACATAAAGAAGGAAAAGTGAACATTGAAAACATCTACAGTTGTCGCCACATCGTATGTTTATATTTTGTTCAAATGTAATTGAACGTTCAACAAAACATAAACACGTGCCATACGATGTGGCGACAACTGTAGTGTTGGTGCAAGATCGTATATATGGCACATGTTTACATTTTGTCCAAATGTAAACAAAATATTGTTGTATAAAAGATGAATAAATTCTTTATAAGTAGTGACGTAGACATGTTGAAAATTTAGGTACAGTGATACTCACTCTGAGCGGCCTTTTCACTGTTCAGAGCTTTCTGTGTTTTATCGAGCAACATTTTGTTTACATTTGAACAAAATGTAAACATGTGCCATACGATCTTGTGCCAACAATAAAGTCTTATTCACATATCATTTTTTTTGCCATCTGTAACTTCTATGAACTTATAGCAATCTTCTTTTCTGTTGTCTAACCATTAGTGTTAAAAAGCAGTGTGCACATATTTGCACAATGGATGCATGCAGTCAGATGATTTTGCAGATTAGCAATGCAATAAAATCTGCTGAGTGGATATGATAGCTGTTAACTCTTTCCTAAACAAGACCTGGTTTTGACATCCCTGATAGATATATATCGGCTTGGGGAAACATTTAGGCAAAAGAAGAAACTGCTGATAACCAGCAGTTTCTCCTTTTGCCTCAATATTTTCTGAGCTATTTTGTATACAAATCCTGTCTTTGGCAACTTCAATTTTGTCTTACACAACAGCTTTTAAATGGGACCACCCCAAAAAATTTTTTGTTCGGGAAAGGGTAAGTTCTATGTTGGCGCCAGTTTTAAGAGGCTTCCACAACATAATGACAAATTCTGTTTGAAAATTGAAAATTTTATAGTTATTAAATGCAGCCATAACAAGAATCCTCTTTTTGATGTGTAACTTCAATTTGTTTTATTAACAAGATGTCTATAGTTGTTCTCATCTGCAATTTGCATGTTCTGAGTTTCATAGAAAAAAACCCCAACAAACAGAGTGCAGATCTTCAAACAAAAATAAGCTTATCTTAGTCTGTTTACAAGTTAGAATGTTTCTTGCTGTAATTACATCCTCGGAAACCACAGCGGTCATAGCTCACGCTACATGACCCCTGGGGCACTTGGCCACTTAAACTTTGAATTAGCCGCCGAAAATCGACACGAAACGCGTGAGTGCAAGGCCCTATCAAACAACTGCTCTCATAAGTCAATGCGTCGTCAATTACAACCAAGATGGCTGCGCTCATGATAAGGTGTAATTTGTGCGACAACGAGATGAAAAATTACAGATCGCTGACATGTCATACAGCTTTGAAATAGAAAGATAGGGAAAGTTTCTCTTTGGAAGTCTTTTAAACTTGAAACATTAATTTTTTCACAAGCTAAAAGATAGTAATTTTCCATATTGGCAACTTACCCGGAGCGATTTATCAATCTCCTACGCAGTTATCTACCCTGAATCAGGATTAAATTACGTACCTCTGACGTAATCACTGTTTAGAGGTTGGCGATTTGTATCGGCCAGTTTAATTGGTCTACTCACCCATCATGAAATGATGATGGAACCAATGAAACTGCGGCATTTGGGAGCGGCTAATACAAAGTTTTCCTCGCCAAGTGCCCCAGGGGTCATGTAGCGGTAGCTATGACCACGGGGTTTCCGAGGATGCTGTAATTATATTTTCTTCTGTTACTTAACCCTTTTTAATTTAAAACAATTCCTGCTAAACATAATTCAGAACAGTTAGGCTATCCCCTGTGAAAGAGTTCAAGAAAGCATTTCTAGTTCTAGAACTGTTCTAGAACATTCTAGAATGCTGAATGACACTTCTAAAAGTAATCTAGAAGAGTTCTAGAAGTGCCATTAAATGTTTTAGAACAGTTCTTGAACTTAAATAAACTTTTCACATGGGATGAGGTCAGGTAAGAACAAGTTTAGGCACATGTTTATTTTGAGAGTCTGTGTGAGATTCCTGTTTACCTGTTTTAATACTAAATATTGGAGATAAATTCTGGGGGAAATGATCATATTTAAAATAAAGTTTTCGACTGCACACATCTACTTTGTAGCTTATGTTCGAAGCTGCAATTTGTTGGGGGAGAATATGGCATTTCACAAGCATTGTATACCTTGTTTTAAAAAGACTGATATTTCAAACAATGAAAAAATGTATAATTTCCCAAGTAAAGGTTGCAAGAAGAATCATGACCAGAAGCCAATAAAATATTTGAGGATGAGTTTCATTATCTGTTAGACTGGCTAAAGTACAGACAAAAACACTTATTATCATGCTGTTATTATTGGAGGCCAAAACATACTTCAAAATATTTCTGGTACATTGATAGAGGGAAGTTTGGAGGTTAATTTTGTGAAGAATGTACGTAAAATGCAGTGAATGGTGACAATTTATTAACATACAATTGCAGATTTGCATTAAGTACAGGGCTGTAGAAACAGAGGGGTGGGGGGTGGGGTGGGGCTGTTAGGGGGCTTAGCCCCCCCTCCCCCCGCCAAAGTTGGCCAATAATGCCAAATTCTCCTCATTGTACACTTAAAATTTAGGGAAAATCCAATTTAGCCCCCCCCCCTCCCGACACAGGGGCTTGAGCCCCTCCGAAATGAAATTGCGAGCCTGAAGTACTAGCAATTGTTTTATTTTCTGATCTATGATGCTAAAAGGGTCCTTCTGGGAAGTAGGTGGGTCAAACTGGACAGACTGACAAGGATCAAATTCTCAATGAAGTTTAGTTTATGGACTTTGAATGGCCCCTTTGGCATTATGAGTCACATATATACTTAAAAGCATGTATAATATAGGCACAAATAAAATCAGACAAATCTTACCTGAGACAAAGTTAGAACTAATATTGGTAACAGAATATTTCCCCCTAGCTATAGTAAATGAATGTGATGTTGATGTTCTGTTTAAACAATATTGGTCCATTATATGTAACATTAAACAGGGATATAAAATGGTGAATAAATGGAATTTAATTTATTGTAAGAATGATAATTTACAAGAATTTTGCCAAATGTGCTTGTTGATCTAGCTGCATGCGCTTGGGTAGAAAACATAGAGAGAAAAGAAGAAAATGCTGATTACCTAGCATTTTCTTCTTTTGTCTCTATGTTTTCTATAGCGTTCATGCTAATAGGGACATCAAAACCAGTTATCAACTTTTTGGAATAAGCATCAATAAATTCATGGTAATGATTATAGTCTACAAAGTTTCCTACCAGAGTCAATGTATTGGTAATAGAAACACAAACTGCTACTAGCTAAATGAGTATGATGCTGATGTTTGGTTGGTCAATTATATGGAACATTAAGGTATACCACCCCTAATGAGATTTACGTGACGTCGGAATTATTCATGCGACGTCGTTTAACATTCGTTACGCATCCGAACATGTTCGGGCGACGTCGAAAACGTTCGGCGGTGGAACTTTCCACCGCCGAATGTTTTCGACGTCGCCCGAATAATTCCAACGTCACGTCAATCTCATTAGGGGTGAACTACCTTAAACAGGGATATAAAATGGTGAATAAATGAATGTGGACAAATTGGTGTAAACTATTTAGTTTGGAATTTAAAAACATTGGGGCTAAATGACTGAGATGATGATGTTCTGTGTAGACCTTTCCTTAATGACAAAATGTTACGATAGTTGAATTTGAGAGCTGTTGCAGATGACAATATACATGTAGATGTTGATAAAGAAAGGATTTATGTATAATAAGGTGCAGAAAATATTTAGGCAAAAAGAGAAAATGCTGGTTATCAGCATTTTCTAAGCTCTTTTGCCTCAATGTTTTCCCATGCCTTTTCATTTATGGATGTCGAAACCTGGTCTTGTCTGGGGAAGGGTTATAAAGAATAATGAGGCCCTTGCTGGTGTAAGTTTTCTAGTGTGGAATACTTGATTGGGTTGAAAGTATTGAGGGAAAATGATAACATTGTGCTTATGGAACATAAAATACAGCTAAATAGTAAATGGATCCTAATTTGTGCAAGTGGCAGAATATGTAAATTGTGATATTTGGATTCTTAACCCTTTCCCAAACAAGACCTGGTTTTGACGTCCCTAATAGAATTGGCTTTGGAAAACATTGAAACAAAAGAAGAAACTGCTGATAACCAGCAGTTTCTCCTTTTGTCTCAATATTTTCTTTGCCATATTTAACACAAATTCTTTCTTTTTAAAATAACTTCTATTTTGTCATTGGTGGCAGTTTTTGAAGTGGATTACCCTAAAACTTTGCCGTTTGGGAAAGGGTTACTTTATTCTATTTGTTACATTTACCAAACGGCAAAATTTTAGGCTGATCGATCTAAATTCAAAGGTGTTGCAGATGACAATTTCAAGTGAATAAAATTGTACATTCAAGGCTATTTTGGGGGTAGAAAACATTGTAGGAAATGAAGAAATTGCTTGTGACAAAAGCAGTTTCTTCATTTTCCACAATATTTTCCAAAGCCATTATCTTTTAGGGAGTCAAATTAAAGAGTCATTTTGTGGTACTGGATTAAACATTTCCCAAACAAAACCATGGGCCTGATCGTATTATCAGTGATCGTACGATTCTTTTTTGTGTAATTTCTTGTAACAATTAACATGATTTGTCTACTAATCTGATTTCCCGTGCAATAAGATGTTTTGTGACACAATTTACACTAAAATATGGTTGTAAGATCGTTGATAAAAGAGGACCCTCGTTTTGATGTCTCGAGAGAAATGGCTTGGGAAAATATTCAAGCAAAAGAAGAAAATGCTGATAACCAGCAATTACTCCTTTTGTATCAATATTTTCTTCTTCTATTTGCTGTATCAAACAGGCTTATGTGTGGAGTATTATCTAAACCTTGTCCAAATTACTACAAAAATTACAGAATAGCTCGCATGTTTTTTGCCCAAAACACTGAATCGTGAACTGGATATCTATTTGAGTCACCAGGACTTATTAGGTCTATTTCGTTGACATAGTACCAAGGGTCATGCAGTTCCATCAACACAGGGCAGTGGCCATGGTGCATTTGGTAGCGCATCTGCCTCTCATTCGAGCAGTCCTGGGTTTGATACCAGGCAGCGGCTATACCCTTTCTGAAAAAAATGTCACCCATCAATGGTTTGATATGTTGAACCTTTGTGGGGGAGCAGCTGGAGGCTGGGTTAGGGTGTAGTGGTAGTACTGGTATGAGAAATAACAGGAATCCATAGTTAGGTGCTCCAGCCACCGTGATATGACCTTAGCTGTTGAAAACGGCGTTAAACCTCAATAAACCAAGCCAATCCATCTAAACATCTACAAAATGATTAAAACAGGAACTGCATTACCTATATCTTGGGTGATGGGTGATACATGGTTCTTGTCCTAAATTTTTCCTATGACATCAGTAAGACAAAAAAACAAAACATCTCAAATATTTTGATGAAACTGCCCCTGGATTACTTGTTCAATTTGTTATACCAGAGAAGCTTTCCTGGTATGAATTATTCAAACTAATATACAAAATTGTCTGGAAGTTGGAATGTCTAGATAAAAACAACTATCAAACAGTGATAATTTTCTAAGAAACAGCAAAAATATGTGTTTTAATTCCCTTTCTCACAAAACATAGTTTTTACATCCCTGTTGGGAAAAAAGCTTGGGGAAAATGATAAGAGGCAAAAGAAGGAAATACTCCTAAACACCATTTCTGCCCTATGGCTCAATAGCTTATGTGCTAAGTTGTAAAGGGAATTTCTATGTCCAAACGTGTCATCTGCAGCGGCTTTCAAATTGGAAACAGGTCTCAATTTTTTGCCATTTTGGAAAAGGTTCGAGTATCATAATCAGAACTATTACCACATATTACATTATCAAAGAATAATCAATTTCTTTGAAAATACAAAAAGCTTGTGTTTCGTTTTCAGAACTAGGAATGCTATTACCATTGCACAGCAAACAACTGTAAAAATCTATTTAGATAAAAAAGCTATTATGATAAGTACCTATATCATTACATTTAACCCTTTCCCAAACAAGACCTGGTTTTGACGTCTCTAATAGAAAAGGCTTGGGAAAACATTGAAACAAAAGAAGAAACTGCTGATAACCAGCAGTTTCTCCCTTTGTCTCAATATTTTCTATGCCATATTTTACACAAATTCTATCTTTAACCCCTTCGATGCCAGAGATTTATTTCAAAATGGCTCCGTATTTGCCAGGCCATTTTCAGGAAATTTGAAAAATGGTGTTTTCGTTAAAAATCAGCTTTAAATATATAAAATTGTTTATAAAAAACATTTAAAACTTACCAAAGTTCTGTTTTAAATCTTTTAATCCACCATTTAAAGCTCATTTTCAGATATTTTTGCTAAAAACGTGTGCAGCGAAAAATGACGAGAAATGTCAACGTCATTAACTCGTACATGGTTTTTGAAGAAAGTGATGAAAATACTTGTAAAATAAAGTAAAGAGAATCTTTTCACTGCAGTGAATTATATTGCTACTTTTCAACAAAAACCTCGTAACTACAGCTTGTTTAACCCTTTCCCAAACAAGACCTGGTTTTCACGTCCCTAATAGAAAAGGCTAGGGAAAACATTGAGACAAAAGAAGAAACTGCTGATAACCAGCAGTTTCTCCTTTTTGCCTCAATATTTTCTGTGCTACAATTTGCACAATTTCAATCTTTTTCAACATCTATTTTGTCGTCTGTAGCAGCTTTGAATTTGGACCACCCCTAATTTTTGTCGTTTGGGAAAGGGTTAAAGCTGCAATTACCAGATTTTTGTTGGAAAGTGAAAATATTTGTAAATAAAGTTCAGAGAAGCTTTTCATGTGCAGCGAATATATGAAAAGTTTCTGGCAATGGGAAGCTATATGATATCTTTTACCCTTTCAAGAACAAACAAAATTTTAATAGTGTTCCATTTGAAAGATGCTACAGATGACATCAATTAACCCTTTCCCAAACGACAATTTTAGGGTGATCCACTTCAAAAACTGCTACAAATGACAAAATGGATATTCTTAAAGATAGGATAGACAGAATTTGTGTAAAATATGACATAGAAAATATTGAGACAAAAGGAGAAACTGCTGGTTATCAGCAGTTTCTTCTTTTGTTTCAATGTTTTCCCAAGCCTGTTCTATTAGGGACGTCACAATAAGGTCTTGTTTGGGAAAGGGTTAAACATGTATAAAAATACAATAGATATGTATGACATAGCACAGAGAATATTGAGGCAAAAGGAGAAAATGCTGGTTATCAGCATTTTCTGCTTTTGTGTCAATGTTTTCCTAAGCCTTTTTCGATCAGGGATGTTAAAAGTAGGTCTTATTTGGGAAAGGATTCACTCTTTTCTAAACAACGGAACCTATATAGATTTGAAGGATGTTATACCTCACGAGAAATGACCTGGCAGAGCATCCCAGCCTATTGGCTAGGGCTGCTCTGCCAGGTCGATTATCGTGAGGTATACAGACCAGAAAGTAAACACTTACTCATGTAAATATTGCCATGTTGTAGCACAGAAAATTTTAAAGGAAAAGAAGAAAATGCTGATCAACAGCATTATAAGAGAACAACATGGAACTAAATCAGATATTTAACCCTTTCACTGCCAAATATTGACCTTTGACAGGGTCTCTCACCTCCAAATTAATTCAAAGAAATTTCCAAGAATCGATACCCTGTAGACACAAAATCACGCATAACTTTTTACTCATTTGATGGATTCCTTTCAAGTTTTCAGGACATACAGACAAATTAAAGGGACATTTCATTCCAATTTCAATTTTTTAAAGTATGTCTTGATGCCAAGATTGGTTATTCTAATGAGTATAAATACTATTGGTTTTTTGAAGTTGTTGCCAATAAGCGAGAAACACGCATTTAAAGTTGAGACATAATCGATAAATTGCATATAAATCCGAACTGTTGTCCACAACAATTTGTTCAATTTTAACACAAAAATATAAATTTCTCGTAAACGGCGCAATATTTTGGCTCGAAATTTTCAGAATTTTCATAAGGAAATAAGCTCTTTCAGATAAAAATAAAAGTAAAATTTATGACAAAAAATTCTGAAATGTCTTTTTAAGCACCTATATGTGACCAAAATTTAAAGGTTATTTATGAAATGACAATATTTTTTACTTTTTTATGTTGTGGGTACTCATATATTTCGCTCCCATAAATTTGTCGACTGAAGTCGCCTATGGCAGGGAAAGGTAAAGCGACAAAAGTCGCCTATGGCAGTGAAAGAGTTAACCCATTACCAAACGATAAAATTTTAGACTGATCCAAATTCAAACTTGTAGCAGAGGATAATTTCAAGTGATGTTTCGGTCTTTTTACTTAGAAAACATTGTGGAAAATGAAAAAATTGCTTGTCACAAGCAACTTCTTTATTTTCAACGATGTTTTTCCAAGCCTTTATTTTGTAGGGCGTCAAAAAGTGTCAATGTCTGGGAATGGGTTAACCCTTTCCCAAACAAGACCTGGTTTTGACGTCCCTAATGGAATAGGCTTGTGAAAACATTGAGACAAAAGAAGAAACTGCTGATTACCAGCAGTTTCTCCTTTTGTCTCAATATTTTCTATGCTATATTGTATACAAAACTCTTCCTTTTAAACATCAAGTATGTCGTCTACAGCAGCTTTTAAATGGGACTGCCTTAAATTTTGCGTTTTGGAAAGGGTTAAAAAAAACATCCTTTTCTGGAGATCAGAGTCTGGTCAATTAACCCTTTTCAAGCAATACCTTGTCTTGATGTCCCTAATTAGAATGTTTGGGAAAATATTGAGGCAAAGGAAGAAAATGTTGATGATCAGCATTTTCTCACTTTGCCTTAATCTTTTCTTGGCTATGTACATAACGACTCTATTTTTATTACCACTTATTTTGTTGTCTGTAACAGCTTTAAAATTGGACGGGTTCAAATTTTTGCTGTTTGGGAAATAGTTAAAAAAGTCCTCACACTTTCTGAATTTGTAATTTTTGAAAGGATTATATATGAAGCAGCTTATTTGTATCAATATTTGTTTTAATATCAAAATATTTAACATGTCTAATCAACTTTATTGATACAATTAATTTCAATATAGTGCTTTGAAGTGAGGGGATGCTTTGTCATAAAAATGGATTAATTTTTAACATGGAAACTGTTAAATGATCATATCAAAATCTTAAAAAGGTACTACAGTGTAATAAAAGTAATTGATTTTGAAAGGTGGATTTCGTGCTAATAATGTTCGAGACAAAACATGAACAATTGTGAAAATATGGATGGAGTTTAATCATTTTGTGGTTATACTAGAAATTTGATGGAGTAATTAACCATGATGTCAAAATAATAAAAAATCTATAATGTGAAAATTGTGAAAATATTAATGGAATTTAATACATTTGGATACACTTGTAGTTGCATAGAGGCCGATTTGATGATTAATATGTCAAAATCATAAAAAAAATCTACAAATTTAAAATTGTGAAAATATGGATGGAATTCAATACCTTTGTGGATAATAGCAGAAATTTGTTTGATAGAGAAATTAACAATGATGTCAAAATTATGAAAATGATTTATAATCAAATAAAGTTTCTGAATTTTCAACAATTTTTTTCTGATTCAGAGTGATTAAATTGAAGTTCATCAAAAATAGTGAAATGCATTGAAAATCTAGATGGAATTTATTATACCCAGTGGATGTAGCTTGGTCATAAATTTTAGAATTTCTGAGTGGTATTTTAGAATCTTATTGTGTAATTTTATGTGAAAGTATTTCTGTGGCAACCATTTCGGATATTTTATGACGATGTCAGATCAAGACGAGGACACGCCAATGTCTCCGCGGAGACAACCATTACGACAGTTTAAAAAGACGAAAAGTGCAACTTTTACCCTAGATGGAATGAACTACACAATAGGTGGGTATTTGCTTATTCAATATCTGTCTGTCCTGGCTGTCTGTCTGTTTGTTTGCCTGTCTATATCTTTTTCACAACCGTTAGGACAGTCTAAAAAGACGAAAAATTTCTACCTTGGATGGGATGAACTACACAATAGGTTGGTATATGATATATCGTCTTTGTAAATGCAAAACCTCGTATCTCGTTTTTTGGAAAATTCTAAAGGGGAAGGAAATAAGTGTAATAACTTTTCCCAAACTGAAATGTTTTACTTGAAATTTGGACATATTGTTCAAAAATGATTTGTCTTTAATACTGAACAGTAGAAATATCTCAAAACCTGCAAGAATGGTCTGTAACTGGGCACACAAGTTTGTACTTTGAAAATCGCAAGAATCGACATTCAAGGTTTTGCATTTACAGCGACGATATATTATTAGCTCACTCAATGTATGTCTGTCCATCGGTCTGTCTGTCCATCGGTCTGTCTGTATCTATCTGCCTGTCTTTATATCAACTTTTAGGCCAAATTGGCAACTTAGACTTGTTGACCCACTCCGTTTATAGTAATAATTAAGTTATCTACCATAGCATTCATTTTGGAACACTCTCCATATACTTAAGTCTTGTTCCTGTAGGCATCTTGACTTTGGTAATGAAGCTTAATTTTTTCAGCTTCTGTGAATGACCTCCCCTTGTTCAACATTGATTACATATTAAAGAGTGGTAATTCATTATGGTAATGATACAGTAGCTATATGGATCTCCACAATCTTTGTTTCTTGTAATATCAGTGGCAGATCCAAGATTTCTTTGAAGGGGGTTCGAACATACAAAAAGGGTGGGGGGTCGTTTTCGTATTATCACACAATTTTTACTGGATTTCTGCTTGAAAATGAAATAATTACGCTACCATGGCGTACCCATCCCCAAACACCCCCAAACCCTAAATGTTTTCATGTTTTTCAACCAGAAGAATTATGGCCAGGCCCGATTATGGCCTAATCTACTAATTGAATATTTGTGCAATTTTCACAATAAAATATTGAGAGAAAAGGATATAAGGCTGGTTATACCTCAATGTTTTAAATAAAATTCAAACCCGTTCTCATTAAAAGGCGTACTATTTAGTACAGTATTAACAGCCTTATCAGTTCCATACAATTAACAGTTATTGTAAACAATTTGTAGTTCTAGGCTAAACATCCATTACATTATTTATCTATGGGGAATTTCAGAAGCAATATATCGTTGCTTTTCATTGAAAACCTCGTAACTGCAGCTTTTTTATGCTGCAGTTACGAGGTTTCGATGAAAAGCGACACTATAGGGTAGATCCAAAGCTATTGTAAATGTGTACATTATTATAGCCATTTACAATAATTTTGCGCTTAATCTAACCCTAAAAAACAATAAGAGTTGTCTGTAACATTATCTTTTTGAGTTGCAGTTGTTTTTCAACACAATTTCATGATTTTTTTTTTCACATCATGAATGTCTACATTATGTTATTCAGCTTGTTTGTACAATATTGCTCATTGTGCTCTATATTATTGACATCAATATTATGGGGTATATGTACCTCAACATGCATGGATCCAGAGGGGGGGGGGGGGGGGGGGGTCAGGGGGTCATGACCCCCCTCCCCCTGGAATTTCGCGAAAAAAGGGGTTATCAAAAAGATTACTGGTTATTTGGTTATGTCCTAAATAAGCAGTGGAATTCATCCTTGTGTGCCATGACAAGCTGTTGTTATATTAAATCCTTCATGGTATGACATATCTGCATGCACACATCCAGAGGGGATCCTGACCCTCTGGCAAAAAAAGGGTTAAAGATCCCCCTTGAGAAAAATACCTGGATCCGCGCTTGCCCCAACATTATTAATATGTCATGCACAGATCAAGGAATGGGGCTCCAGACTCCCTTGCATTCATGAAAACGACTTTTTTTTAGAAAATTACACACACTTACATAGTCCCCTAATCCATGGAAAACACAGGTTCTCCTTTCCAGGGTGTCCTACAGGGAAAATATTTTGGATCTTTGCATGCAATACAATGTCTTTTGTGTCTATTGACCAAGTTTAATATTTCTTGACTAGTGATTTTGCAGAATTACATCATTGGATAGTCATGCTTCCTCATAGGCGTAGGAAGGTTTATAATATGGGTGGGGCCAAATGTTTAATTGAATGGAACCCAATCGAGCATAGCATTGGTAGAGGGGTCTGGGGGTACCCATGCCCAAGCGTTTATACCTAGGCTTTTCTTGAAGGAAATGGTTGTATGGGGGGGGGGGGATTAATTATAGGATATGCTGGCCCCTTCCTACGCCAGTGTTCCTGTTCTCTGACAGCTTTTAATGTTTTGTAGAAGAAAACAAATCCAGGCATATTTTCTGTCATCTAGAAGGTAATGAGGCATGATGTCTGTCTGTGGATTGCATAAAATTGTTTTCCTCATTGCATACCTGTTCTATCATAAATTACAGACAGACATCAGAATCATAGGCACATTTGTTTGTCATCTCAACATTATATGGATCAAATCTAAATTGCTTAATTGTTCAAATTCCAATTAACATTCATATACAGATATCAACACAAGACTTTAACTAAGTCATTGCCATAAGATGTCAATTATGAATGGAAAATTGTCCATAGATACCCAATTCTAATAATCTGTTAATCAGTGCAAAAGTATTTCTCGGTCAAGGTCAATACATACTATACTAAAGGAAAAAAGAAACGCAACAAAAAATAAATTTGATCATACCTTTTGTTTTTGTCTTTCTCAAAATCACCTTCATTGGAGTACTTTTTTCAATGCATAGTTAAACTTCATCATTTGACTTCCTAGAGTCAAAATTTCATCAAGGTCACATGTTGTACGTGCCATAAATATACGTTTAAATGAGAAGGGTCTGGGGTCAATGTTAAATGCGTTCTTGCACGCAATCAATTTAGACGTCAATGATTCCTGGCTGAAATTTGATTGCTGTACTGTCCATGAATAGCATCAACAGTTTTATTCGATAAGAGAATTTGTTTCGGTAGGTAAAATAAATGAACGTTATAGGTCTGACGTCGTGACGTTAGACGTTCACCATCGCTTTTCGGGCGACCGTCAGTTGTTCTGTTCGTTATATGACGTTATCTCAAGCAATATTTTGTCAACAGATGTACACCAAAGTCAGCAGCAATTGGGGGTTGAGGTGTTCCATTCTTAAGCATCACAATTTCTACCGGATGACGTCTTTGATTAAGTCGCAAAATGATATGAGGGATTAAATCCAAACGAAAATCATTGCCTTTTGTCGAGTCGACGTGCATCAATACAAATCAAAAGAGTTTTATGTAAAGTTTGGGTATTTAAAAGTTTGCACGTGCAAAACTTGTAAACGTCTTTTTTGACGTTATCTCACAGGTAAGACCGGTTCTAACGTAAACACAAGGATCAATATCAAGATACAGTACCCTGTAATAATCAGTATCACCCTGTAATAATCAGTATCAAGTTTGACTTAATAACATAAAAGAATTAAGAGAAATGACAAAAAATAGTTGTTGCGTTACTTCTTTCCTCTAGTATAGGTTATTATTCATGAATGATGCATTATTATCTGTCATCTTGTTGGTTAATGAGGCATGATGATGTGACTTGTGGATTACATCAAATTGTTTTTCCTATTGCATACTTGCTCCGTAATTCTAGACAAATATCAGTGAATATTTTGGCACAATTATTGTCACCTCAACATATGTCGATCAAGATACATGTATCAAATCCAAATGGTTTGGCTATTGATAAGACTATGGCAATAACAGTTACCACCATAATTATGCTGTTGTTCGAATGGAAAGTAACCCCTTCATCCTTCTAGTCCTAGAACTGTTCTAGAACATTCTAGAACATTCTAGAACATTAAATGGCACACTGTTGTAGAACAGTTTTAGAAGTGTCATTTAACATTCTAAAATGTTCTACAACAGCTCTTGAACTTGAATAAACGTTTCGCAGGGCAATGTCCCTGGACAACCTTTTATAGTAATCCGTTAATCTGTGTCTTTCTCTGTCAATCTGTGTCTTTCTCTGTCAAGATATTACTTGGCCATTATTCATAAATAGTTTCTGTAGTCTTGTTAGTTAATGAGGCATGATGTCTGTCTGTGGATTGCATAAAATTGTTTTCCTCATTGTATACCTGTTCTATCATAAATTACAGACAGACATCAGAATCATTGGCACATTAAATTTGTTTGTCATCTCAACATTATATCGATCAAAATACATGTATCAAACCCAAATTATTTGTTCCAAATCTATTAGCCATTGATATACAGATATAAACACAAGACTTTAATATATGACAATAACAAAGACACCACTATAAGAGTCGTAATTCAAAGGGAAAGATGTCCCTGGACAACCACTTCTAGTTACTAAAGCTAATCTGTACAAAATTAGTCTTTCTCAGTCAAGGTCAATAATTATATATCGTCGTTGTAAATGCAAAACCTCGTATCTCGGTTTTGGAAAATTTTATAGGGGAGGGAAAAAGGTGTAATAACTTTTCCCAAACTGAAATGTCTTGCTTGAAATTTGGACATATTGTTCACAAATAATGTGTCAATAATACTGATCAGTAAAAATATCTAAAAAACATGCGAGAATCGTCTACACTGGACACACAAGTTTGTACTTTGAAAATTGCACCAATCGACATACGAGGTTTTGCATTTACACCGACGATATACTAGGCCATTATTCATAAAATGTTGCATATTTTCTATCATCTTGTTGGTTAACCGTTTCCCAAACAAGACCTGGTTTTGACATTCTAATTAGGAAAGGCTTGGGAAACATTGAGTCACAAGAAGAAATTGCTGATAATCAGCAATTTCTCCTTTTGGCTCAATATTTTCTGTGCTATATCATACCCAAATCTAGCTAACCTTTCTTAACATCAGATTTGTCATCTGTAGTAGCTTTCAAGTATATAGCAAGGGCGGATCCCAGATTTTTTTCCAGGGGGGGTCCAAGCCCAAATAATGGCTTAAAATCTAGTAAATATGTAACATTACACTAAATGTATATGGTCAAATTTTAATTTTCGGCCAATGCCAGGGGGGGGGGGGGGGGGGTCTGGACCCCCCTGTCCCCACCCCCCTCTAGATCTGTCCAAGTATATGACCATCTGTAGTAGCCATTGATAAGACTATGACAATACCAAAGTCACCTCCATAAGATGTTGTTCAAACAGAAAGTTGTCCTTGGTCAACCAATTCTAGGATAGTAAATCTGTTAATCTGTGTTAAAGTCTTTCTCTGTCAAGGTCAATACATGCTAGGCCATTATTCATGAATGCTGCATATTTTCTGTCATCTTGTAGGTTAATGAGGCATGATGTCTGCTTTTGGAATTGCATTCACTAATGTCTTGTTTTGCTTATTGCATACAAACCTGTTTCATAATAGCAGACAAATATCAGTCAATATTTTGGCACAATTATTGTCACCTCAACATATGTCGATCGAAATACATGACATTGTATCAAATCCAAACAGTTTGGCTATTGATAAGACTATGGCAATAACAAAGTCACCACCATAGAATGTTATTCAAACGGAAAGTTGTCCTTGGACAACCTATCGTCGGTGCTATGACAAAATGGCGTAATAGAAATTTTGCTCGAAAACCATTTTTTTCAGGAGAGCCAAAAACGTTTTTGCCGTTTTAAAAAATGTTAAAAAATATGCCGGCAAAATGGCGTAACTCACTATTACTCTCATGTAAATTTGTCTACGTATAACGCATTTTTGTCAGCTAAATCGAGTTACGCAATTTTGTCACATGATAATTGAAAGGGTTCTAATAGGTGTAGAAAAACGCCGTTTTGACAGGATATGCGCTCCTACATACTTAGTAGAAAGCATTTATAAAAAAAATTGACAAAATGGCGTAACTAATTTGTTACGCCATTTTGTCATAGCACCGACGCTATTCTAGTAATCTGTTAATCTGTACAAAATTAGTCTTTCTCAGCCAAGGTCAATAATTATATGCTAGGCCATTATTCATAAAATGTTGCATATTTTCTGTTGTCTTGTAGGTTAATGAGGCATGATGTCTGCCAGTAGATTGCACCAAAATGTTTTTCCTATTGCATACCTGATCCATAATGTTGGACAAATATCATAATAATTTGACACAATTGTTTGTCATCTAGAAATGCATTACAATTTCAAACTATGTCTTCAAAGTCTAAGCCATTGATATGCATGTTGTAGACATCAGCATTTAGACTTATAATGACAACAAGGAAACAGCCGCCATAAAATGCCATATTCAGTCAAATAAAGTTGTCCCTTGGGACAACACATCACAGTAATCCATTCTGTACAATTAGAATCTTTTTTTTTTGCAGGGTCAACAATTGTTTGTTGAATAATTTGTTCAAAATCGATGACATCAAAATAAGTCTATGATGCAATGAAGGCAGTATCAAAATCACCACCATAAAATGTTTTATTCTGAGACATGTAAAATCGTCCCTAGACAACAAATATCAAATTCACCACCTTAACACTTTCCTGAACAAGATCAGGTTTTGACATTCCTAAAATAAAAGGCTTGGGAAAACATTGAAACGAAAGAAGAAACTGCTGATAATCAGCAGTTTCTCCTTTTGGCTCAATATTTTCTGTGCTATATCATACCCAAATCTAGCTAACCTTTCTCAATATTAGATTTGTCATCTGCAGTAGCTTTCAAGTATATAGCCATCTGTTATAAGTAGCCATTGTTAAGACTATGACAATATCAAAGTCACCTCCATAAGATGTCAATTGAACTGAAAATTGTCCTTGGACAACCATTTCTGGTGTAGTAGTCTGTTAATCTGTGTAAAAGTTTTTCTCTGTCAAGGTCAATACATGCTAGGCCATTTATTCATGAATCCAGGCATATATTCTGTCATCTTGTTGGTTAACGAGGCATGATGTCTGCCTGTGGATTGCATTCACCAATGCCTTGTTTTGCTTATTGCATACCTGTTCCATAATTACAGACAAAAATCAATGAATATTTTGGCACAATTATTGTCACCTCAACATACATTGTATATCGATCGAATTACATGTATCAAATCAAAACCGTTTGGCTCTTGATAAGACTATGGCAATAACAAAGTCACCACCATAGAATGTTACTCATACAGAAAGTTGTTCTTGGACAACCAGTTCTAGTAATCCATTAATCTGTGTCAAGGTCAAAATTATACTAGGCCATTATTTATAAATGCTGCATATATTTTGTCATCTTGTAGGTAATGAGGCATGATATGTCTGCTTGTGGAATTGCATTCACTAGTGTCTTGTTTTGCTTATTGCATACAAACCTGTTTCATAATAACAGACAAATATCAGTGAATATTTTGGCACAATTATTGTCACCTCAACATATATCGATCGAAATACATGTATCAAATCCAAACTCAATTTGGCTATTGATAATTAATAAGACCATGGCAATAACAAAGATCACCACTATAGAGTATTGTTAAGCATACAGAAAGTTGTCCTTAGACAACCAATTCCAGTAATCTGTTAATCTGTACAAAATTAGTCTTTCTCAGTCAAGGTCAATAATTATATACTAGGCCATTATTCATAAAATGTTGCATATTTTCTGTCATCTTGTTGGTTAACCCTTTAAGTCACCTCTATAAGATGTTGTTCAAACAGAAAGTTGTCCTTGGACAACCAATTCTAGTTACTAAATCTGTTAATCTATACAAAATTAGTCTTTCTCACTCAAGGTCAATATTATTACTTGGCCATTATTCATAAAATGTTGCATATTTTCTGTCATCTTGTTGGTTAACCCTTTCCCAAACAAGATTTTGACATTCTAATTATAGGAGAGGCTTGGGAAAACATTGAGTCACAAGAAGAAATTGCTGATAATCAGCAATTTCTCCTTTTGGCTCAATATTTTCTGTGCTATATCATACCCAAATCTAGCTAACCTTTCTGAACATCAGATTTGTCATCTGTAGTAGCTTTCAAGTATATAGCCATCTGTGGTAGCCATTGATAAGACTATGACAATATCAAGGTCACCTCCACAAGATGTCAATTGAACTGGTTGTCCACTTTTAGTAATCTGTTAATCTGTACAAAATTAGTCTTTCTCAGTCAAGGTCAATAATATACTAGGCCATTAAACGCTGCTTATTTCCTATCATCTTGTTTGTTAATGAGGGATCATGATGTCTGCCTGTGGATTGCATTAAATTGTTTTGTTTATTGCATATCTGCTCTGTAACTCTAGACAAATATCAGTGAATATTTTGGCACAATTGTTTGTCACCTCAACATACTATGTCATAAAAAACATACTACATACAAATTGTAAAACATTAGTTGAAAATCTAAGACATTTACAATTGACACAAAGCCCAACATGATTCTATGACATCAACAAAACAATGACAATATCAAAATCACCACCATAAAATGCCATATTCAGACATTATATCAAAGTTGTCCCTTGACAACACATTCTAGTAATCCATTAATCTCTATAAGTATGATCCTTTAAGTCAGATTAAGTCTGTGTTAAATCTTCTAGGAAATGTCTTCGGAATGTGTTAAATGACGCATATTTGTCTGACAATTTTTCCTCATCTTGTTAACAAGAGGAATGCTGTCTGTCAGATTACCTTTTATGCCATTTCCAAATGACATATTTCTAGGTTTGTCATAAAGCAAATTTTTTTTTTAATGTTATGCAGATGACAAAACTATTGTGACTGTACATGTGTGCGAAATGTGTATCCAAAGGCTTGGACAGCAATAGGAGGAAAAAGAACAAATCTTGGTAACCATTATTTAGGAGTATTACTCTCATCTTTGTTTTATCCCAACTCTTTTCACAGGATGAAACGCAATCAGACTATGCATTGTTTGGTTCAGTATACGTTAAAATTGCATTTGTAAGAGTGCTTAGGCTGATGTATATTTTCTTTCATTTCCTCTATTTTGGTGCAATGTCTGCCAGTATAATGGTAAGTTTTGTCTCTAGAACTTTTAACTTCTGCATGCAATTACATTTTGCACAGTTTTAATTAGAAATAGTCTATACTTATGTCTCCTATAATGGTTTGACCCTTTAAAACAAAACCAGGTTTTGACATACATAAAAGAGACTTTCCTATAATGGAAAACATATATGGAGAACAAAATTAAATGTGAATACAGGTTGTTAATCAAGACCATTTCATCCAAAAAGATTTTTTAATTCAATGAGTAAAAAATTCTTTTTATCATCGGTCTGCATGTCAGTCTATGATAATATAGTCTGAACATCTGTTTACTTCACAAAGATCAGACTTTGTGACAAATAAGCATTGATCATTATAAAAGGATGATTGCCCTTCTAACATCTCTTGCATTTTTGGCCACCATGAGGAATGATGTTTGCCAGTCAATCATTTTATTAGTGTTATTGCAAAACCTCGTAACTCCAGCTTCATTAAGCTGGAGTTACTAGGTTCTGCAATAACACTGACAATATCTGTACAATAGTTATCTTCACCATGCAATTAGAGCTTTCTGAACTTTTATTTGTTTATCTGTCTAACATCATATAAACAGTTCTTTGAAGAAATCTAATCCTTTTTACCACAACAAACAAACATTTACATACTCCTTTGAAGTGAAACTTTTAGAAGGCTTCATACATAAAAAGACCAACATACCAATATACTTGAGTATATGTGCTATGGAGATCAACCTTAAAAGACATTTTTAATTGACTAAACGCCGACTGCCAATCAAAAACATTGATTAGCCAATGGACGATCAGAAAAATGTCATGCCCCAATTGTTCTTCATTGCACATGTTTTTGTATCGATTTATCGACTGACTATCAAACCAATCGACATGCCAATTGCAAAGAAGTTTGTGCTAACAATAGACTAGGTTTACCGTTATGATTTGATAAACCCTCGGTGTTGTTACAAAATCTCTTAACTACGGCTTAAATCAAGCCGTAGTTATGAGATTTTATAACAACACCTACGAAATACTATTTTGTTTGTCCGAATTTACGTCGCGATTAACTGGATAAAATCGTTCCCCGTTAACTATCACATCCCCATTGTTTGTCTTAAATTCTATGTTGGGCGGAGCGATCTGTCGATTGGCGTTTGGTCAATTTTCCAATCAAAGTGTACCAGCTATATACGAGCTGATCGTATATAAGCTGATCCCAAAGATGTCAACAGAGAGAGGGACATGCTGAATGGGAAAGGGAGATAATCTCCTTCCTCCCAAGAGCAACAAATAAGATTAAAACAAATAAGGTTAAAAACATTCCAAACTTGTCATTTGAAATCTGGGTGCAATGTTGTGTGTATACATTTGAATTGTCTTTTGAGACTTTCCTAATGAGTACCCACAATGTAGTGTTTGATGAGCAATAAATGAAAAAAATGCATCATGAAAAGGTATTTCCACCATCTTATATGTAGGTCTGCATAGAGGTTCTTCAAATTTCAGAGAGGACCCACTTATTTGTACCAAGATATGTCTTGTTTATCTTGAAGTAGCAATTATCTAACAGTTGTTGCAAAACAAATTATTTCCTGATTAAATGATGACAGATATTCTTTCTGCAGTTGAGAGGTAATAATAAAACTGCTGCTTGGCTCCTTTTGCCTCAATAAAGTTTTTGTTATAGTTCAGAAAGGAACAGATTATTTGTACCAAGATATGTCCTATTTATCTTGAAGTACCACTTACGTTACAGTTGTTGCAAAACAAATTATTTCCTGATTAAATGATGAGCTTTAACCCTTTCCCAAACAAGACCTGGTTTTGACATCCCTAATATAAAAGGCTTGGGAAAACATTGAAACAAAAGAAGAAACTGCTGATAATCAGCAGTTTCTCCTTTTGTCTCAATATTTTCTATGCCATATTTTACACAAATCCTATCTTTAATAACATCAATTTTGTTATTTGTAGCAGTTTTTGAAGTGCATGGGTCACCCTAGATTTTTGCCGTGTGATAAAGTGTTAAATAATGACAGATATTCTTTCTGCAGGTAAACATACTGTTTTATTTCATCCAAAACCTTGTAGCTACAGCTTTTTACAAGCTTTAGTTAAATGGTTTTTGAAGGAAAGCGACACTATCTGATTATTGTATTTATGAGATGCAATTTATCGGCAGTTACCTATTTTTATTGCAATCTTTAATCTTCACCCAAAGTTTCTTGGATTTTAGTATCTGCACGGAATTAAACAGTGCTATGACATACTGATAATAAGTTTTGAAAATTTGATAAGATTTAATTGTTTGACTTTTTTGCAAAATGTTTTTCTTTATATACAAAGTAAAAAAAGTTTTGCAACAAAATGTAAATATCTTATACAGAGTTACTAAAATATTTTTGTTTTAAGATAAAATCAAACATTTACACGATAGATTATAGCTAGAGAACACAAACAGATAAATTTTATACCGCCATCGCGTGCGTCTCGCACTCCAGGTTCGCATTTCCGGTTTTCATGTCTGCGATGGTAATCATGTGTATGGAGCATAATTCTAGAAAACATTTAGGTGTGAACACAGTCATCTTTGCCCAGTATGAAAAAGGCCACTAAAAAGAGTTTTCTGCAACGCTGTCGGACTACGCTATGGGCTTACATTAGAAGGACGTTATATCGCTAATGTGTTCCTACTTGGCGGAACCGGCAATAAAGATGTCTTTTTGAATTTTGTGTATCTCCAAGCATGAGTAACCGTTTGAGGATGCTATGTAAGTCAATTTTCGTGGTTTGCAGGGGTTGAAAAATCCACTCGCCCGCTCGCATTGGCGAGTAGAAAATGCCGTAGGTCGAGTAGATTTGGGGATGAACTAGTCCGACAGGGCGAGTGCAAATTTACGACTTGAAACATGCTGATTGAGGGAAAAAATAAAGGATCGAAAAAGAAAGTATTTATTTCAAACAACTTCATATCGGAAACAATAATATCTTCTGTGAAATTAGACCGTTCCCTGTTTATGTTGATCAATCTTCATAGACGCTTGATTTGTAGACTTGAGACCATGTCGAAATACACGATAATGTATAGACAGGATCTCCAGTTTAGCCTGCATAGTATTCCGTATCTTTAAATGCTTGAATGATCACTGTAATGTGTATTGCAAAGCGAAAATATGTCAATCTAGATAAAATTTGTCTGTTTTAAAACTCATGTCTGGAACATTGGACATCCCATCGTTTTTTGGGCAGGGGCAAGCCAGTAATAAAAAGGAAGATCAGCCCATTAAACAAGTTAAAAGAAGGGCGCAGCAAAGTGAATATGATTGTGAAAAAAGAAAACAAACAGTGCAGGATTCGTGGTTGGAAGAATTCTGTAAGGGCAAACAGTCTAAAATTTTCTTCATCTTTAAGGGCGAGTTGGGTTGCCTTAAGGGCGAGTAGAAATTCAGAGCTACTAGTCCTACAGGACTAGTAGCTTTGAAGAAATTTTTCAACCCCTGGTTTGGGATAGTCCTGGTCAAGGACGTCAAAGAAAAACGCTACGAGACGATGACCGTCATAATTTCGTAACGTCACTACAAAAATGTTCCATATTAGCACAAAAAGTTGCAAGTGGCTTCCACAGGAATTTCAATATAGAATATCCACACTTATCATCCGTAATCGTCTCCACAGACGTTGACCATACGTTTTAATTTCCTTGACGCTACACCATGAACGCACCAGACTTGTCTGGCATAGAGTCCTAAATGCTTTACGCATAAACAAGTTGATGTACTCTCATTATCATCCCTTTCTTTCTGATTTGTCACCCATAGAGCACATATGGTGCATTTAAGGAAGACGTGTACATGATCGTTATGACGCGAATGACGTTCAATCTCTTGGTAAAGTAGTGAATATTGATACTGTGTACAAATAATTTAAGTCGATTAGAAATTGTTTCACTGCTGTTCTTGCTCAAAAATGACATCATAATCGATACCAAATTCTGTTGTGACTTTTTGATTTGACCCCTCACCTACGTCAAGACAATGTTTCTCATACAATGTTTAACGTTACCACAAAGTGACCTTCGAATGTTGTGCGTAAATGCATAAGCTAAAATTCATTTAACGGTTGTGAAATAAATATCACAGAAAATACATATTTTCAACTGACAAAGTCAGTGTTGCTAATCATTTTTTACATGGTATTTATTCTTTATTATGTTTATAAAAGTGCAATTTTAGTAACATCATTTTGTTGGCTTCATGGCCATGCAGCAGCTTCGAAATTGGACCATACCAAAATGTCACGTGTGATCAAATCAATACACTCCAATGTCCAATACTGTCGGAATATGACACAATAAAGTCGGTCAAGTTGAAGATGAATATCATCATTGACTGGTTAGTGAACCCTTTCCCAAACGGAAAAAAGTTAGGGTTATGATCCACTTCAAAAACTGTCACAAATGACAAAATGGATCTTGTTAAAGATAGGATTTGTATAAAGTATGGCATAAAAAAATATCGAGACAAAAGGAGAAAATGCTGATTATCAGCATTTTCTTCTTTTGTCTCAATGTTTTCCAGAGCCATATATCTAGTAATGACGTCAAAACCAGGTTTTGTTTGGGAAAAGGTTAAGTTAAGTACTTTTACCATGGACTGTGACTAAGGCAAATCATCCAGTTGTTATTATATTGACAATTCGTAACACTTTCCAAGGAAAGCCTCATGAAGAAGAAAATCATGTTTGTATTAATTGCTCCCATACGGCTAATAAAATGTACCAAAAAAGGTGTTGCTAAATATTGGTGTCCCCCAGAAGAGCAATAAGTGTACACAAAAAGGTGTTACTATGATTTAGCTTTATGATTCTTTTACCCTATTCCAATTTCTTGTCTTACACTAGGTCTGAACTTATTACTACATATTTACAAATTGTAACATTTTTCAAGGAAAGCTTTATTGAAGAAGAAAATCATGTTTGTATTAATTGTCCCCTTTAAAGACTAATAAAATGTACCAAAAAATGTTGCTGAATATTGGGGACCGCATAAGAGCAATAAATGTACACAACAAGAGTGCCATCGTCACAATATACGCCGCCACTTATAAAACTTGAGACAAAAAAATGACATTGACAAGGATTTATAAATATTCACTGAAAAACCTTTAAAAAATTGTGTTCACAAAAAGGTTTTTATAAATATCCAGTGAAAAACCTGGGAGGAATTGCATTCACGAGGCTGAAATATCATTAAGCCCCAGAGACTAAGATTGAAGGGGGCATAATTCTGGCAAAAATCAATGATCCATGAAATCCTTCCTTCATGCACATCTACCAATTGAGGTGATAACATCCACCAAGTTTCATTAAGATCCAGCCAGAAACTTAGGAGGAGTTGTGTTGACAAGCCTGCAATTTCAATAAGCCCCAGAGACTAAGTTTTTAAGGGGCATAACTCAGGCAAAAATCAACGAACCATAGATTCCTTCCTTCATGCACATCTACCAATTGAGGTGATAACATTGACCAAGTTTCATTAAGATCCAGTCAGAAACTTAGGAGGAGTTGTGTTGACAAGCCTGCAATTTCAATAAGCCCCAGAGACTTAAGTTTTTAAGGGGCGTAAATCAGACAAAAATCGACGAACCATAAAATCCTTCCTTCATGCACATCTACCAATTGAGGTGATAACATTGACCAAGTTTCAAGAAGATCCAGCCAGAAACTTAGGAGGAGTTGCGTTGACAAGCCTGCAATTTCAATAAGCCCCAGAGACTAAGTTTTTAAGGGGCGTAACTCAGGCAAAAATCGACGAACCATAAAATCCTTCCTTCATGCACATCTACCAATTGAGGTGATAACATTGACCAAGTTTCAAGAAGATCCAGCCAGAAACTTAGGAGGAGTTGCGTTGACAAGGCTGCAATTTCAATAAGCCCCAGAGACTAAGTTTTTAAGGGGCATAACTCAGGCAAAAATCAACGAACCATAAAATCCTTCCTTCATGCACATCTACCAATTGAGGTGATAACATTGACCAAGTTTCAAGAAGATCCAGCCAGAAACTTAGGAGGAGTTGCGTTGACAAGAAAAGTGGACGTACGTACGGACGGACGGATGGACGGATGGACGGATGGACGGATGGACGGACGGATGGACGGACGGACGGACAGACGGAGAAGATGACGCCAATATACGTTTCATTAAGATCCAGTCAGAAACTTAGGAGGAGTTGTGTTGACAAGCCTGCAATTTCAATAAGCCCCAGAGACTTAAGTTTTTAAGGGGCGTAACTCAGGCAAAAATCGACGAACCATAAAATCCTTCCTTCATGCACATCTACCAATTGAGGTGATAACATTGACCAAGTTTCAAGAAGATCCAGGCAGAAACTTAGGAGGAGTTGCATTGACAAGCCTACAATTTCAATAAGCCCCAGAGACTAAGTTTTTAAGGGGCGTAACTCAGACAAAAATCGACGAACCATAAAATCCTTCCTTCATGCACATCTACCAATTGAGGTGATAACATTGACCAAGTTTCAAGAAGATCCAGCCAGAAACTTAGGAGGAGTTGCGTTGACAAGCCTGCAATTTCAATAAGCCCCAGAGACTAAGTTTTTAAGGGGCGTAACTCAGGCAAAAATCGACGAACCATAAAATCCTTCCTTCATGCACATCTACCAATTGAGGTGATAACATTGACCAAGTTTCAAGAAGATCCAGCCAGAAACTTAGGAGGAGTTGCGTTGACAAGGCTGCAATTTCAATAAGCCCCAGAGACTAAGTTTTTAAGGGGCATAACTCAGGCAAAAATCAACGAACCATAAAATCCTTCCTTCATGCACATCTACCAATTGAGGTGATAACATTGACCAAGTTTCAAGAAGATCCAGCCAGAAACTTAGGAGGAGTTGCGTTGACAAGAAAAGTGGACGTACGTACGGACGGACGGATGGACGGATGGACGGATGGACGGACGGATGGACGGACGGACGGACAGACGGAGAAGATGACGCCAATATACGTTTCATTAAGATCCAGTCAGAAACTTAGGAGGAGTTGTGTTGACAAGCCTGCAATTTCAATAAGCCCCAGAGACTTAAGTTTTTAAGGGGCGTAACTCAGGCAAAAATCGACGAACCATAAAATCCTTCCTTCATGCACATCTACCAATTGAGGTGATAACATTGACCAAGTTTCAAGAAGATCCAGGCAGAAACTTAGGAGGAGTTGCGTTGACAAGCCTGCAATTTCAATAAGCCCCAGAGACTAAGTTTTTAAGGGGCGTAACTCAGACAAAAATCGACGAACCATAAAATCCTTCCTTCATGCACATCTACCAATTGAGGTGATAACATTGACCAAGTTTCAAGAAGATCCAGCCAGAAACTTAGGAGGAGTTGCGTTGACAAGCCTGCAATTTCAATAAGCCCCAGAGACTAAGTTTTTAAGGGGCGTAACTCAGGCAAAAATCGACGAACCATAAAATCCTTCCTTCATGCACATCTACCAATTGAGGTGATAACATTGACCAAGTTTCAAGAAGATCCAGCCAGAAACTTAGGAGGAGTTGCGTTGACAAGGCTGCAATTTCAATAAGCCCCAGAGACTAAGTTTTTAAGGGGCATAACTCAGGCAAAAATCAACGAACCATAAAATCCTTCCTTCATGCACATCTACCAATTGAGGTGATAACATTGACCAAGTTTCAAGAAGATCCAGCCAGAAACTTAGGAGGAGTTGCGTTGACAAGAAAAGTGGACGTACGTACGGACGGACGGATGGACGGATGGACGGATGGACGGATGGACGGACGGATGGACGGACGGACGGACAGACGGAGAAGATGACGCCAATATATGTCCGCCTCCGGCGGCGTATAAAAAGGTGTTACTATGAATTAGCTTTATGATTCTTTTACCCTATTCCAATTTCTTGCCTTACACTAGGTCTGAACTTATTACTACATATTTACAAATTGTAACACTTTCCAAGGACAATCTTTTTGAAGAAGAAAATCATGTTTGTATTAATTGTCCCGGAATTTAAAGACTGATAAAATGTACCAAAGAGATGTTGCTAAATATTGGTGTCCCCATAAGAGCAATAAATGTACACAAAAAGGTGTTACTATGAATTAGCTTTATGATTCTTTTACCCTATTTCGATTTCTTGTTTGGAAGGTCTGTAAATATGAAATGTTACTATATTTACAAATAGTAACACTTTCCAAGGATAACCTTATTGAAGAAGAAAATGATGTTTGTATTAATTGCTCCCATGAGACTAATAACATGTACCAAAAAAGATGTTACTATGAATTGGCTATATGATTCTTTCATTCTATCCTATGTTAGAATATATCATCGCTTTTTAACAAAAACCTCGTAACTGCAGCTTAAAACAAGTTGCAGTTACAAGGTTTTTGTTGAAAAGCAGCAATATATAAATGTTGTCATATGTTATTGTCCAGCAAGATTAACCCGAGACATCTGCATATGTAATGACCCTACTTCGGCGATATTTTGTTAAGATGCTCAACTAACAGATTTACTGCACAAAAATTAAGTTGTCCCTGCTTAATTTTGGTGGACAATATCTACCTTATAGTGTTGATATCTCTTGTTTATTACACACCTTGGAGGGTGGGCGGGAGGAAACAAAATTATATTGTATGATATTTTTGTAGCTTTTTGCTAATCAAAATATCGTACTGTCGCTAAATTTTCAACAAAAACCATGTAACTGCAGCTTAAAACAAGCTGCAGTTACAAGGTTTTTGTTGAAATTTTAAGCAAAGTTATATAGCTGATAGTGTCTTCTTTATTACACACCTTGGAGGGTAGGACGGAGGAAGAGAAGATTTTATTGTAAGATCATTTGTTGCTAAATGCTAGAATTAATTTGCAGAGCTAATTGGGTTAATTTGGTGAATTGAAAAGTACACTGACCTCTATACTGAGAGTATCAGGGAGCCAGGCAGGTGTCAAAACATAAACATGTAATCATGGGGCAATATCTGCCAATTATCTATCTTATAGTGTTGATATTTCTGGTTAATATTACATACCTTGGAGGGTGGGAAGGAGGGAAAAAATATTTTATGATAATAGTAGCTCATGCAGTGCTAGGAATAATAGCAAAGCTATTTCTTAAAGTGACATTTCAGAATTTTTTGTCATAAATTTTACTTTTATTTTTATCTGAAAGAGCATGATAATTCCTTATGAAAATTCTGAAAATTTTAAGCCAAAATATTGTGCCGTTTACGAGATATTTAAATTTTTGTGTTAAAATTGAACAAATTGTTGTGGACAACAGTTCCGATTTATATGCAATTTATCAATTATGTCTCAACTTTAAATGCGTGTTTCTCGCTTATTGGCAACAACTTCAAAAAACTAATAGTATTTATGTTGTGCCGATTTTAAGATTATTGCCTAAATTCGAAATTGGGCATGCCCAATTTCGAAATTAAGCACGTAACTTTGCCCAATTTCTAAATTGGCCATCCATTTTCGAAATTATGATTCAGTAAGTTCCGTGTATCATGCAGAACTATTTCTTTCGATCTTTTTCGACGATTTATTGATAATTGAATCATACAAACGCCCGAAATGTTAATATTATTTACGGTTTACTGCGAAACTGTCATGCAGAACTATTTCTGTCGATTTATTGTCGTGTTTCCTCAGTGATTTATTGATAATGAATCAAACGACGTCCGAACTGATTATTTTTGCCCATTCGTACGGTTTACTCTGATATTTGATACTTCCTACGTACTCGTTGCTGCGGCGGATCAAGGATATCTGTGATGGAATTCGAATTTACAAATAGAGAGGTTCGTTTGCCAAGTATTGCAGTGGCGTAGGAAGGTTTACAATATGGGGGGGGGGGCAATTGTTAAAGTGAATGGAAATGTGGGTGTATTATGGGGGGCATAGGGGGCCCTTTTCTAAAATATGGGGGGCAGCACCCCCTGCCCCCTCTTCCTACGCCTATATATTACACAATTTTGACTGAATTCAATTCGGAATTTCTGCATTGAAATGAAATAATCAGGCTGCAGAGACATTGGCAGATTCAGAGGGGGATCGGGGAGGGGCGAATCAATCTCCTCTGAAGCCTAATTATTTTGATTTCATGCAAAAATTCAGTCAGAATTGTGTGATAATAGGAATACGGCAACATTTTATCTAAATTTTCTGATAGAATTAGGTCACAGGATAAATGATGTCATCATTACGTTGCGAGGTCGTACTGTGAGCGGAATCATGCGTACTTATTTGAATGATTATAATAGTATAAGATCCATTTCTCATTCTGTAGTTCTGGCCAGCACGGTGGGAAGGATCCACTAGTTCAGCTGGGTCGGTTGCTCGTTCTGGCCAGCACGGTGGGAAGGATCGGCTAGTTCGGCTGAGTTGGTCGCTAGTTCTGGCCAGCAGGGTGGGCAGGATTGGTTTGTTCGGTTGGTTTGGTCGTTAGTTCTGGCCAGTACGGTGGGAAGAATCGGCTAGTTCGGCTGGGTCGCTTGCTCTTTCTGGCCAGCACGGTGGGAAGGATCGGTTTGTTCGGCTGGGTCGGTCACTTGTTCTGGCCAGCACATAGGAAGAATCGGTTTGTTCAGCTGGGTCGGCCGCTTGTTCTGGCCAGCGTAGTGGGAAGAATCCGCTTGTTCGGCTAGGTCAGTTGCTAGTTCTGGCCAGCATGGTTGGATGGATCTACTTGTTCGTATGGGTCGGTCGCATGTTCTGGCCAGCACGGTGGGAAGTATCGGCTTGTTCGGCTGGGTTGGTCGCTAGTTCTGACCAGAATGGTGGGAAGGATCAGTTTGTTCGGCTGGGTTGGTCGCTTGTTCTGGCCAGCATAGTGGGAAGAATCCGCTTGTTTGGCTAGGTCAGTCGCTAGTTCTGGCCAGCACGGTGGGAGGGATCTGCTTGTTTGGAAGGGTCGGTCGCATGTTCTGGCCAGCACGGTGGGAAGTATCGGCTTGTTCGGCTGGGTTGGTCGCTAGTTCTGACCAGAATGGTGGGAAGGATCAGTTTGTTCGGCTGGGTTCGTCCCTTGTTCTGGCCAGCATAGTGGGAAGAATCCGCTTGTTTGGCTAGGTCAGTCGCTAGTTCTGGCCAGCACGGTGGGAGGGATGTGCTTGTTCGGAAGGGTCGGTCGCATGTTCTGGCCAGCACGGTGGGAAGTATCGGCTTGTTCGGCTGAGTTGGTCGCTAGTTCTGACCAGAATGGTGGGAAGGATCGGTTTGTTCGGCTGGGTTGGTCGCTTGTTCTGGCCAGCATAGTGGGAAGAATCCGCTTGTTTGGCTAGGTCAGTCGCTAGTTCTGGCCAGCACGGTGGGAGGGATCTGCTTGTTCGGAAGGGTCATTCGCTTGTTCTGGCCAGCACAGTGGGAAGTATCGGCTTGTTCGGATGGGTTGGTCCCTTATTCTGGCCAGCACATGGGAAGAATCGGTTTGTTTGGCAGGGTCGGTCGCTTGTGCTGGCCAGCATAGTGGGAAGAATCTGCTTGTTCGGCTAGGTCAGTCGCTAGTTCTGGCCAGCACGGTGGGAAGGATCTGCTTGTTCGGATGGGTCGGTCGCTTATTCTGGCCAGCATGGTGGGAAATATCGGCTTGTTCGGCTGGGTTAGTCGCTAGTTCTGGCCAGCTTGGTGGGAAGGATTGGTTTGTTCGGCTGGGTCGGTCGCTTGTTCTGGCCAGCATAGTGGGAAGAATCCGCTTGTTCGGCTAGGTCAGTCGCTTGTTCTGGCCAGCACATGGGAAGAATCGGTTTGTTCGGCAGGGTTGGTCGCTTGTTCTGGCCAGCATAGTGGGAAGAATCTGCTTGTTAGGCTAGGTCAGTCGCTAGTTCTGGCCAGCACGGTGGGAAGGATCTGCTTGTTCGGATGGGTCGGTCGCTTATTCTTGCCAGCACGGTGGGAAGTATTGGCTTGTTCGGCTGGGTTGGTCGCTAGTTCTGGCCAGCATGGTGGGAAGGATTGGTTTGTTCGGCTGGGTCAGTCGCTAGTTCTGGCCAGCACGGTGGTAAGGATCTGCTTGTTCGAATGGGTCGGTCGCTTGTTCTGGCCAGCACGGTGGGAAGGATCGGCTTGTTTGGCTGAGTTGGTCGCTAGTTCTAGCCAGCACGGTGGGAAGGATAGGTTTGTTCGGCTGGTTTGGTTGCTTGTTGTGGCCAGCATGGTGGGCTCACTATTTTGATTTAGTTATCTTCAAAGTCTAAATGAAATTAGAACATATCAAATTAATTAACATAAGTATGCAGATCTATGGTAGATCACATATATTTAGCAGATGAAAAGCTTCGTAATAAATCTTGTTTGCTTTAAAAGAACTATTTTTAAAATGCCGATATTTAACTTAGTGAAACCATTTTAATTTCGGTGGTTAGAAAGCCCAAAGCAATGGATCTAATTCAGGCTCCGAAAAAATATGGAACTGCAACTTTTTGAATAAATAAATGAAATCGGTTGTAGATATTATTTGTATGGCAATATTATCTATAAATTTGATGTCCTGCTGAACGTGTAAACGAATTGATAAAAGCAGAGACATATAATATAATGTTTATCTATGTCTCTGATAAAAGATAAGGTGCCAATTGCTTAGGGTACGAATCAACTTCCGCGCAAACGGAAGAAGAATGTTCCGTATGTTCTGTTCGGTACGAAACTTTAGCTGTTCCGTACGAACTTTTATTGGACTAAAAACGGCTTAAAATGATTTTGTAAGTGCTAACTGTGATACCTCCCTAAAAACGGATATTTTGAAGATGAGTTCTGCACAGAAAATGGCCCGATATACCATAAAATAATTATAAATAAGCTATTTCGCCGAGTTTCGAAATTAGGCAAATGAGTTTTGCAGGGATTTGCCGAATTTAGAAAATAGGCAAAAACGAAAATCGGCACAATATTTATACTCATTAGAATGACCAATCTTGGCATCAAGACATACTTTAAAAACTTGAAATTGGAATGAAATGTCCCTTTAAATTGTTTACCAATCATTAGATAATATATATTTTTATCTTAGTATCCATTTTGCTGCCCAAATGGTTTGAGATCGTGCATATATTTGGAGGCTGATGTTTGTCTATCATCCATACAAATCAAGAATAGTGCCACAAACTGTATGTAGAGAGACTGAACCAAATTATCATCGTAATATCCTTGCAAAATTCTATGGAAGAAATAACTGACTGCAGTTATATTTAAATTGAAACTGATTTATCATTGTCCTGGTTAACCCTTTCCCAAACGGCAAAATTTTAGGGTGATCCACTTCTATAATTGCCACAAATGACAAAATGGAAGTTATTAAAGATAGAATTTGTGTAAAATATGGCACAGAAAATATTGAGACAAAAGGAGAAACTGCTGGTTATCAGCAGTTTCTTCTTTTGTTTCAATGTTTTCCTAAGCCTTTTCTATTAGGGACGTCAAAACCAGGTCTTGTTTGGGAAAGGGTTAATTTAGTGGAAATTATGTCAACATGCAAAACACACATCATTCTCGCCAGATATCTCTCTTTCTACCAAAAACTTCAATCCCAATGATCATTAGCCATGCCTGAAGCTTTCTTATTGGGAGAGTGCCCAGCCCGGATAGCTCAGTCGGATACGTCCGAATCTGTCAATCCAGCGGTCTCGAGTTCGAACCCCGGATCGGCCAGTATCCATTCTGACATTTGACAAAAGTCATTTGTCTCTCACCAATGGCTGTGAATCATCTATGTGAGAGAGCAGCTGGAGGCTCTGTTTGGATATTGTGGTTGTACTGGTGTGAGAAATACCAGGAACCCACGGTTAGGTGCTCCAGCCGCCGCGATATGACCATAGAAGTTGAAAACGGCTAAAACCCCAATAAAATCAAACTCTTATTGGGAGATCTTTCTGTACCTATTTTGTACTAAACTTAAACTTCTGTTTCATCCCCTATGGCAACCACATAATGTAAACTCCAATGTTTCTTCCAGAAAACAAGAAAATCCATGTTATTCATAAAGTTTACGATTTTCTTCTGTATTATACATTGTATATCAGGCAGAAACATTCAGGTAAGTTTTTGGGACTTTTGCACAAGACAAAGTGAATAAAGTAAGCATTATTTTGCGTTTAGAAGGTCAGATAAAGGAGACTCATTAATCCTCTATAATACATCAATAGATACTTCTTGTCTTACATTGCACTATAAGCTGGCTAGACTAGACGGGCACATTGTCAACACCTCCAATCCTCTCTATTCTTCATACAGACCTGTACTGAGTTCTTCTATGTTTGCTGCACTTGCATCCTGCATTAACCCTTTCTCAAACGACAAATTTTTGGGGTGGTCCTATTCAAAAACTGTAAAAAATGACAAAATGAATGTTATTATACCCCCCAAATTCAATTTGGGGGGTATATAGGAGTCAGCTTGTCCGTCTGTCTGTCTGTCTGTCTGTTGGTCTGTCTGTTGGTCTGTCTGTTGGTCTGTCTGTTGGTTTTTCTTCAAAAATCTTCTCCTCCTCAACCATTGGTCCAATTCTTACCAAATTTGGCAGGAATGTTCCTTGGGTGACCCTTTTCAAAACTTGTTCGTGAATTTTTGATTCGTCAAAAATTGTGGGCGTGGCAGGGCGGGGCTTATCGGACTTAGAGAAATCATGTGAAAATTTTTTAAAAATCAATTATCAGGCCAATTTGAACCAAACTGGGCAGGACTGACCCTTGAGTGATTATATTCAATGTATGCTCATGATTTTTTTCATTCTTCAAAAAATGTGGGCGTGGCAGGGCGGGGCTTATGCTACTTCGAGAAATCGTTGGATAATTCTTCAAAAATCTTCTCCTCCTTAACCACTGGGCCAATTCTTACCAAACTTGGCAGGAATGTTCCTTGGGTAACTCTTTTCAAAACTTGTTCGTGAATTTGTGATTCATGAAAAATTGTGGGCGTGGCAGGGTGGGGCTTATCAGACTAAGAGAAATCATGTGAAAAATCATTAAAAATCAATTATCAGGCCAATTTGAACCAAACTGGGCAGGAATGACCCTTGAGTGATTATATTAAAAGTATGCTCATGATTTTTTCATTCGCCAAAAAATGTGGGCGTGGCAGGGCGGGGCTTATCTGACTTCGAGAAATCGTTAGATAATTCTTCAAAAATCTTCTCCTCCTTAACCACTGTGCCAATTCTTACTAAACTTGGCACGAATGTTCCTTGGGTGACCCTTTTCAAAACTTGTTCGTGAATTTTTGATTTGTCAAAAATTGTGGGCGTGGCAGGGCGGGGCTTGTCGGACTTTGAGAAATCATGTGAAAAATCTTTAAAAATCAATTATTAGTCCAATTTGAACCAAACTTGGCAGGAATGACCCTTGAGTGATTATATTCAATGTATGCTCATCATTTTTTCATTCGCCAAAAAATGTGGGCGTGGCAGGGCGGGGCTTATCCGACTTCAAGAAATCGTTAGATAATTCTTCAAAAATTTTCTCCTCCTCAACCACTGGGCCATTTCTTACCAAACTTGGCAGGAATGTTCCTTGGGTGACCCTCTTCAAAACTTGTTCGTGAATTTTTGATTCGTCAAAAATTGTGGGCGTGGCAGGGCGGGGCTTATCGGACTTAGAGAAATCATGTGAAAGTTTTTTAAAAATCAATTATCAGGCCAATTTGAACCAAACTTGGCAGGAATGACCCTTGAGTGATTATATTCAATGTATGCTCATGATTTTTTCATTCGCCAAAAAATGTTGGCGTGGCAGGGCGGGGCTTATCCGACTTCAAGAAATCGTTAGATAATTCTTCAAAAATTTTCTCCTCCTCAACCACTGGGCCAAGTCTTTCCAAACTTGGCAGGAATGTTCCTTGGGTGACCCTTTTCAAAACTTGTTCGTGAATTTTAGATTCGTCAAAAATTGTGGGAGTGGCAGGGCGGGGCTTATCGGACTTAGAGAAATCATGTGAAATTTTTTTAAAAATCAATTATCTGGCCAATTTGAACCAAACTTGGCAGGAATGACCCTTGAGTGATTATATTTAATGTATGCTCATGATTTTTTCATTCGCCAAAAAATGTGGGCGTGGCAGGGCGGGGCTTATCCGACTTCGAGAAATCGTTAGATAATTCTTCAAAAATCTTCTCCTCCTTAACCACCGTGCCAATTCTTACTAAACTTGGCAGGAATGTTCCTTGGGTGTCTCTTGTCAAAACTTGTTCGTGAATTTTTGATTTGTCAAAAATTGTGGGCGTGGCAGGGCGGGGCTTGTCGGACTTTGAGAAATCATGTGAAAAATCTTTAAAAATCAATTATTTGGCCAATTTGAACCAAACTTGACAGGACTGACGCTTGGTTGATTCTATTCAATGTATGCTCATGATTTTTTCATTTGCCAAAAAATGTTGGCGTGGCAGGGCGGGGCTTATCCGACTTCGAGAAATCGTTAGATAATTCTTCAAAAATCTTCTCCTCCTTAACCACTGTGCCAATTCTTAATAAATTTGGCAGGAATGTTCCTTGGGTGACCCTTTTCAAAACTTGTTCATGAAATTTTGATTCGTCAAAAATTGTGGGCGGGGCAGGGCGGGGCTTATCAGACTTAGAGAAATCATGTGAAAAATCTTTAAAAATCAATTATTAGGCCAATTTGACAGGAATGACCCTTGAGTGATTGTATTCAATGTATGGTCATGATTCTTTCATTCGCCAAAAAATGTTGGCGTGGCAGGGCGGGGCTTATCTGACTTGGAGAAATCGTTAGATAATTCTTCAAAAAAACTCTTCTCCTTAACCACTGTGCCAATTCTTACTAAACTTGGCAGGAATGTTCCTTGGGTGACCCTTTTCAAAACTTTTTCTCGAATTTTTGATTTGTCAAAAATTGTGGGTGTGGCAGGGCGGGGCTTATTGGACTTAAAGAAATCATGTGAAAATTCTTTAAAAATCAATTATTGGACCATTTTGAATTAAAGTTGGCACTAATGTCCCTTGATCGATTGTATGCAACGTATGTTCATGAATTTTTGATTCGTCAAAAAATGTGGGTGTGGCAGGGCGGGGCTAATCCGACTTCGAGAAATTGTCAGATAATTCTTCAAAAATCTTCTCCTTAAACACTGAGCCAATTCTTACCAAACTTGGCAGGAATGTTCCTTGGGTGACTCTTTTCAAAACTTGATCGGGAATTTTTGATTTGGTGTTTTGTTACCATAATTGGCAGGAATGTTCATTTGGTGACTTATTTCAAAATTTGTTCGTGAATTTTTGATTTGCAAAAAATGTGGTAATGGCAGGGCAGGGCTTATCAGACTTAACGAAATCATGAGAGAAAATTCTTTTAAAAGCAATTATAATGGTAAATTTGAACCAAATCTTACAGGAATGTACCTTTATTGACTGTCTTCAATACATGGTTGTGAATTTTTGGTTTATTGAAAAATATCAGCATGGTAGGGCTGGGCTTGGGGATTGTTTAATGAGCTATGTCCTTTTGTTGAAAATTGGTATTTTTTGCAACATTTACATGTGTTGTTTGGTCTGTTGATTTTTTGTTAGCTCTATTTTTCCAATTGAACAGCTCCCAGTTCAAATGAAATCAACTTCTCAAAATGCACAAAAACTGCACTTTTGGGGGGGTATGATCACTTTCAGTGATATTCTAGTATTAAAGATAGGATTTGTGTAAAATATGACACAGAAAATATTGAGACAAAAGGAGAAACTGCTGGTTATCAGCAGTTACTTCTTTTGTTTCAATGTTTTCCCAAGCCATTTCTATTTTGGATGTCAAAACCTGGGGCCCGTATTACTAACGATCGTACATTTGATTTTTGCATAATTACTTGCAACAATTAACAGCCCTGATTGGCTCAGTCAGATTTCTTGTGCAATCAGATGTCTTGTTACACAGTTTACACAAACACTTGATCATACAATGTTTAGTAATAAGGGGCCCGCAGGTATTGTTTGGGAAAGGGTTAAATAAATCATAACAAGAGGCCACAATTACTTCTAGAATTAAAGATGAGAAAAAGGAATCATTTTCTTAGAATTATACACAACAATAAACAGCATTGACCTTTCTTTACTCTAATAGTTCTATAAAAAATGTTTTCCTGGAATTAACCCTTTCCCAAATAAGACCTGGTTTTGACGTCCCTAACAGAAAAGGCGTGGGAAAACATTGAATCAAAAGAAGAAACTGCTGATAACCAGCAGTTTCTCCTTTAATTATTTGCCTCAATGTTTTCTGTGTCATATGGTACACAAACCCTTTTCTTTTTAACATGAATTTTGTTCTCTGGAGCAGTTTTCCAATTGGATCACCCCAAAATTTTTCATTTGGGAAGGGGTTAAACACAACAACAAAAACTAATGACTTTCCTATACTTCAATCTTTTCTCAGAAAAGCAAAAAGTAAGCTTCATTAAGTTAGAAAGTTAATACCGTAATTATTCTAAAAAACACCCATATTTTAATAAACGCCCCCCTCCCAAATTTGGGCTAAAAATCTGCTTGTTTCAAGCACAATTTTAACAAAATTAGAATAACTCTAATAAACGCCCACCCCCTACTTTTCCATCGACAATGTTTCTAATGAAAGCCCAGGCATTTATTAAAATAATTACGGTACATGTACTTATTTCTAAATGAATGTTTATGAAAACAGTTAAGCTGCAAGTTTTAAGATTGTAAGCATTTAAGGAGAAGGAGGCAATTTTGGCTAATTGGAATTTCTTTCGTCTGAACTTCCACACCAATATCACTCTAAGGACTCTACTGTCAAAACCATGGATTGAATGGGAAAGGATTAAATATTGTATCTGTTTACTCTAGATAGGTTTGTTGTAAAGTGCTTGCCGGAAGTTTATAACCAATAAATAACAATCTATGTAGAATTCTCGCTAAAATAATGTCATGTGTCACTAGAAAGCAAACAAAAATCTCACTCAAAAAATCTCATGTGTCAAAGATCTAGGAAAAGTAACAAAATGAATGAAAATTTAAATAATATTTTTTACCTGCCATCGGCCTGCACTAGTACTGCCCTTTATTGAAAGATAGGGCACCAGTAGAGGTTCTGACTTTGAAGTCTGCACAGATGAGGTTCATCTTAACCCTTTCCCAAACGACAAAATTTCAGGGTGCTCCAATTTGAAAGATGCTTCAGACGACAAAATTAAGATTGAAAACCATTGGATTTGTGTAAAATATAGCATAGAAAATATTGAGGCAAAAGTAGAAACTGCTGGTTATCAGCAGTTTCTTCTTTTGCATCAATGTTTTCCCAAGCCTTTTCTATCTGGGACGTCAAAACCAGGTCTTGTTTGGGAAATATATACATGCTTTACTTAGAAATTCCACCAACCATGGGATACCGGTAATTAAGTCTGTGAACAGTCATGTTCTCTATACCCTATTACATGACACACCCCTCATGACAAATAAATAACACTCTCTGTGGATTTGTGACTAAATAAGCTCTTGGCTTTCCTCTTCATAGACACAAAACATGCTGTTTGTCATGAACAAGAATTAATTGATCTTGATACCTTTTATTCCTTTCTAAAGCAATGCTGATTATTTACAGACTTATCCACCCATGGATTCGGACACATTATGAATTTAGACACTACTAAATTATTTGATTTTTACAGGTCACCCCTCATGACAAATAAACAACAATCTCTGTGGAGTTATGACTAAATCAGCTCTTGGCTTTCCTCTTCATAGACACAAAACATGCTGTTTGTCATGTACAAGGATTAATTGATCTTGATACTTTTTATTCCTTTCTAAAGCAATGCTGTTTATTTACAGTAAACCACCCATTGATTCGGACACATTATGAATTTAGACACTACCAATTTATTTCATTTTTACATGTCACCCCTCATGACAAATAAACAACAATCTCTGTGGATTTGTGACTAAATCAGCTCTTGGCTTTCCTCTTCATAGACACAAAACATGCTGTTTGTCATGTACAAGAATTAATTTATTGACCTTGATATTTTTGTCTTGAAGAATATTTCAAAGCAAATTGATATCTACTGGAAGCCTCATGTAATTGTCAAAGTATGAAAAATCCTGGAGGAAATCAAGATTCCGGGCAGACTTTTATTTTCCGGGCAGAATATGATTACACCAGGGGCAGATTTTAATTCAAATTCTGGGTGGAATTATTTCCTGACGGAATATCAAATGTCACAGAGGCGAACTGTACTAGAAACATGCCCCAAAAGGTTGAGTCTGCTTGGATTCCACAAGGGGCCTGTTTCATCAAAACATTTAAGATGCATTTTTGACTTACCAATGTTTTAAATATCCGTTAAAACAACAACCGCATAACGCAGGTTTTGATAAATTGGTGATACGCGTTTCTTGCCTTAAACTTGTCGTAAGTCATCGGTAAGACAAAAATACGTCTTAAATGTTTTGATGAAACTCACCCCTGGAATCGGTGTGGAGTCCACCTAAAGTTTGCCTTGAATTTTGGTACAGGTTATTTTTCAGCCCAATTTAGGCCCTCATTATATTTAGCTCAGTCATGTTCTAAAGTCCAATAGATTAGAATTTAGACTGGTACCTACATTGTTTCTTCCTATACTTTTGATATATATTTCTCTTGATATTTGTTGTTATATAAGATCTAGATCCTTCTGTTCTGCAAGATGTTGGGATGTTAAATGCTTTGTTTAATTTGTAGAAACAATTTTCCAAAACTTATCCGTGATTGACATCTCCAATTTTTCACTTTTAATTCTGTAAAATAAGTACAAAAATTTGTATGTGTAACAATATACAGCAAAATATCAATAAATAAGCTTAGTTTGCAATTTGCCCAGTTTCCCACATTTAATTTGTCAGGCCCGGCAGTGATTAATATTCGGTCATAAGGGAATTTTGGTAAATTGGTGTTGAATGCCACTGGCAACTTGTTAGGTTTTTCATTAATTCTTGCCAGTCATTGATCTCTTGGCCTTGCCTGTCTATATATACAGCCACTTTCTTGTCAAGAAGTAAACACTGCAGCATTACCAGTAGAAAATGTCTGTGTACAAAAGGGATATAGATGATTACCCCAGTCCGACTCCTAAGCAGGAAAATAGTGCGATAAAAGAAGAAATTGCTTGTCACAAGCAATTTCTCCTTTTACCACAATACTTTCTAACCTTTTGCCTTACCATTCTTCACTTCATTTTGTTTGCACCAGCTCGTATTTTGTGTATACAGGTTTGATTGCACTCAGACTAGAAGTTTTTCATTAATTCGTGCCGTCATTGATCCCTTGCCCTTGCCTGTCTATATGTAGCCACTTTCTTGTCAGTAAGTAAATACTTAGTCAGATATTTGTTGTTCCTCAAACTTGCTGTTTTGGGGAAACTGTCCCACTCTATCCTTTAGATATCTTGCATAACCATTACATGCAAGCAGGGCCATGGTTTGTTTAGATATATCCTATAGCAATGATAGTCATACATGAAAGCATAGTGATAAAAGGAGAAATTGCTTGTTACAAGCAATAGTCAAGAATTTTCTTCTTGGTAAACTTTTTGATTTCCTCCCTTTGGATACCTTGCCATTGCTGAAGGTGTTTGTTAACCCTTTCCCAAACTAGACCGGCTTTTGACGTCCCTATTAGAAAAAGCTTGGGAAAATATTGAGACAAAAGAAGAAATTGCTTGTGACAAGCAATTTCTTCATTTCCCACAATGTTTTCTACCAAACAAAGACCAAAAGATTTTAGATTTCCTTAACTTGTAAATGTTGTCTGCAACATCTTTGAATTTGGACCAGTTCCATTTGTCCTTTGGTAATGGGTTAACCCTTTCCCAAACAAGACCAGCGTTTGATGTCCCTATTAGAAAAAGCTTGGGAAAACATTGAGACAAAAGAAGAAACTGCTGATGTCCAGCAGTTTCTCCTTTTGTCTCAATATTTTCTGTGCTACATTGTACCCCAATCCTTTCTTTATTGTCTTAAAGAGTGTCCTTTGCAACCAAAGTTATGTTGTTTGGGAAAGGGTTAATCCCTTCATGGTAGAGCTAAAATCCTACATTTAGTAAAATCCTCAATGATTGTAATGGGATGACAGGAGAAATTTCTTGTAACAAGCAATCTAATTTAAATGATATTATCGTTAAGGACATTAAATGGCAATGAATTTTGTGCTAAAAATAGACTGAGTTTACCGTTATGTTTTGATAAACCATGGGTGTTTTTATAAAATCTGGTAAATACAGCTTGAATCAAGCCGAGGTATTGAGATTTTAAAACAACACCTACGAAATACTTTTGATTGTCCGAAATTATGTCAAGGTAAGCTGAATAAAATCGTTCCCTATTCTGACTGGCTCCCATTAGGGGTGATCTCCAATGACCTTTTCCTCTGTCCAATCAGATAAAAGTTAAATACCACATTCTGGAGAGGATTAATCCATTGCCAGACCACAAAATTTTGGAATCTTCAAATTTTAATGATGTACATGAGACCGCAATTTAAAGTTGATGAAATTTTAAAAGTATTTCCGTTTTGGGTTTGAAAACATTGAGGAAAATGAAGAAACTGCTTGTGACAAGCAATTTCTTCATTTCTCACAATGTTTTCCCAAGTCTTTTGAGGTAGTCAAAAGGCCTCACTGTGCAGTAATGGGTTAAAACAGAAAACATAACCAAACAATTACATCTCATGTTAGTGTTTGAAAACCATAATGGCAAGAGATTTGATTGGTTAGATTAAAAATAACTGGTTCAAGCTTGCCCGGGATCATAAATGATTACCCCCTAACTGGTGACTGTAAGAATGTTACATGGATAAGTAAAATTTGTTGTGATGTGAATCATGTAATAATTGCTGAAAGCCAACTTAAAAGAGAATTGACACTTTACCCTACGGCAAATTTAGACTTGCTCAATGACAAAGGAATTGCAGACAGCAAAATCCATGTTTATAACGATAGGATTTGAGTAAACTGGAGCCCTAGAAAACATTGAGGCAAAAGATGGAAAGGCTGATAATCAGCCTTTTCATCTTTTGCCTCAATGTTTTTTCTAAGCCATTTTTAATAGGGGATGTCAAAACTCAGTCTTGTTTTGAAAAGGGTTAAATTAGTACTTTTTCTCTTGTAGAAAATATAGGTAGGGGACATTACCCTACATTGCATAATCTGTACATTGTGCAGTTATTTCCCTTAGTATAGTGTCATGTAAATCCTGGTCAAAATGAGACTTATTTGTTAAGTATGTAATGAGAGAAAAGAAAATGATCATTGCCCGTGTTCTTTTCTTTTCTTCTAATGTTTTATGAAAAATATTTGCACTAAGATTGTTGCTCAAACATGTATGTTTATGTCCCTGTTCGATGAGATCAAAGGGCCGCGGCCTTAACGCAGTTAATTGGTAGCGCATCTGCCTCTCTCTCTCGAGAGGTCCCGGGTTTGATACATGGCCGCAGCTGATATCCTTTCTGACAAAATTGTCACCCACCTGATGTGCATGTTTTGGTTCCATGGTCAATGTCATCCATGAAGGTCAAGGTCAATTTTCAAGGTCACACTTTACTTGTTTCAACCCTTTCCCAAACAAGACATGATTTGATGTCCCTAATTGAACAGACTTGGGAAAACAATGTGACAAAATAAGAAAATGCTGGTGATCAGCATTTTCTCCCTTTTGCCTCAATATTTTTTTGGCTTTATTGTACACAAATCTTTCTTTGTTAACATCAACACTTACTGTATTGTCTTGAGCAGCTTTAAGATCGGATGACCACAAAGATTTTTCGCCAATTATTTGTTTTAAAATATATTTTTCTCTCATTTCAGGTAAGTCCTGCATGATGTTAGAAGTTGTCACAGTTTTTTGTAAGTACACAATTTATGGTTGTTGTCATAGCAGCAGAAAAGAAGCTAAATTTCGGTCCAAACCCTATGCTGCAGATACTCATTGGAATCGTTACATCAATGAGACAGTTCCAATAAGTACCCACAACATTAGGTTTGACAAACAATAAATGAAATATTGTATTTTCAAATGCCGAAATATCCTGTCTGTACTAAGCTCAGGGGCCAGTTTCATCGACATATTTTTGACTTACCGATGTCTTACAACACATTTAGAGGAAGAATAACTTATTGCCAATCAACCAAAAGCTATATGTAATGCGATTGTTGTTTTAAGCGTTTTTTATACGCCCGAAGGGTCGTATTATGTTATGGCCCTGCTCATCTGTCTGTCCGTCTGTCTGTCCGTCTGTCCGTCCGTCCGTCCGTTAGCAATTTCTTGTGTGCGCAACTCCTCCTACAGTTTTGATCGGAATTTGATCAAACTTGCCAGAATGAATCTCCATGGTGTCTAGTTGTGCATCCCGCTTACGGAATTTAATTAACTCTTTTCGTTCTTGAATTATCTGCCCTTGAATTAAAAATATGCCCATTTTCTTGTGTGCGCAACTCCTCCTACAGTTTTGATCAGAATTTGATCAAACTTGCCACAATGAATCTCCATGGTGTCTAGTTGTGCACACCGCTTACGGAATTTAGATAACTGTTTTCGTTCTTGAATTATCTGCCCTTGAATTTAAGAAAAAATGCCCATTTTCTCAAAAATGTCCATTTTCTCCTGTGTGCAACTCCTATAGTTTCAACCAGAATTTAATCAAACTAGCCACGATGAATCTCTATGGTGTCTTGTTGTGCAAACAAAATTTTGATAACTTTTCATGTTTGAATTAACTGCCCTTGAATCGAAAAAATGACCAATTTTACTGACAAGCCCCTCTCGGGCGTATATGCGCCGCTTTGCGAAGCTCTTGTTAAGTCGTTGGTAAGTCAAAAATACGTCTTAAATATTTTGATGAAACAGGCCCCTGATTGTATGATAATAGAGTGATGTGACATTATGGGCATTATCAAGAAAATAATATCCCTGTCATTTGGAACGGTGTGTTTTTGTATTACAGGTTATAAGTTTAAAAACCATTGAGGAAAAGGGGGCAAATATTGATAACCAACATCCTCTCCTCTCCTTCAAGAATTCCTGTGTTCTGATTTGTACAAAGCTATTTTGTTTTGTCTTTGCAACACAGTATTCAATTTGATCCAGTCTAGAAAAATTTGTTTGCTAAACAGTTTGATAATTCCCTCACAAAAATTTTATGTAATGTCACTTTTGATTTTCATTAATCCATTGTTTACATTTGACAAAAGAAACAAAATATCCCTGAATGAATACAAATTCTTGTTTACTTCACCCAAGGGAGATAATAAAGTTGGTGAAATAGAGTGAATTGGATTGGTACAAGTGCACTGTTTTAACCCTTCTGCTGTTCATATTAACCCATTACCAAACAAGAATTGGTTTTGATGTCCCTAACAGAAAATGCTTGGGAAAACATTCAGACAAAAGAAGAAACTGCTGATAATCAGCATTTTCTCATTTTGCCTCAATATTTTCTATGCTATATCATATTCAAATCCAATCTTTCTTAACATCCATTTTATGGTCTGCAGCAGCTATCAAATTGGACCAACCTAAATTTTTGCCGTTTGGGAAAGGGTTTACCCTTCTGCTGTTCATATTAACCCATTACCACACAGTGACTCTTTTTGACTCCTCACAAGAAACTGGCTATGGAAACATTGTGAAAAATGAAGAAATTGCTTGTGACAAGCAATTTCTTCATTTTCCACAATGTTTTCCATACAAAAATATTAAAAAAAAACGTACTTTTTCATTCATTTTTAGTTGTCGTCTGCAACATCTTTGAATTTGGACAAGTCAAAATTTTGTTGTTTGGGAAAGAATTAACTGTTCTCATGCTGTTCATGTCATATTTCCATTGACAAAAAAGCTTTGACAGGCAGTATAGACTAAAATCAGCCGGCACAGACGTGCAGGCTGATTTTAGCCTATAATGCCTGCTTTCTACCAGTCATTGTAGCCAACACTTGCAGAAATATTTAAATGTCTCCTAATATGTGGGCAAAATATGTAAATTATTTTTAGTAAGCTGTTTTCTAACTATTAAGTTTGAACATTCAATGTTTCTAGCAATTAAGATCTACCTTAATTTGTCACCTGCAAATTCTATCATTTTGAACAAGTTTGAAATGTTATTTACTTGAAAAAGGTTTAGACAATTATGTAGTTGATGTGTCATAATTGATTGAAGATTCTCAACATCAGATCACATACAGAATTTTGTAATCAAATGTTGTCAGTTAAGTGTCATTCGTCTGAACCGCTGTAATAGATTTTATGATTTTCTTGTCTGCATTTTTGAAGTTTTGTCTACGCAATATCTTCACATAAAATCTGCTATATTTACAGAAGAATTTTAATCCGAGTTGTAGACTCACTGGTGGTGAACTCAGCCAAAGCGAGGGATATTTTTTCACGATCAATGTATTCTGTCGGTATTGTTTTAAAATCTCGTAACTATGGCTTTGATAAAGCCGTAGTTACGAGATTTTATAACAATACTGACAGTTTGTCAATACATAACAGTAAACCTGGTCTATTTTTAGAACAAATTCATTGTCATTAGAAAAAAAATCTATAAACTCATATTTAAACGCAAAATATCTATACCTTGTTGTAGCGAAAAACGTCCCTCGCTTTGGCCGAGTTCACCACCAGTGAGACTGCACAAATATCTAACGGTAACAACATTGTTTTTGTAAGCAAAGGCAGTTGTTGAGCTAGCTTCTCAATAAAACATTGACAAAGTAGGAAAATTCCATGGGTTAATGTTTGTCAAAGGTTAATTAGGTACAATTGTAACAAGAAAGAAAGTTATATCATGGCTGCCAGCCCAAATAGGAATATTCCTGGAACAGTTTGACACAATTCTGTTCTGATTTTGTCATTCTACATGAGACAGAAATTGTCCTCAAATAGTTTTATAGTTGGTGTCACACCTCAAGGGATGAATTTCTTGTTTCTTTAATTAGATAAAAGAGAAATTGAGAGAATAAATTTTCAAGAAATGGAACTAAATTGTAAGTCGCTAGCTGCTTTTAGCCCAGAGGCTGCAGCCTTGGTGTTGTTTAATGTAGCGCGTCTGAATGTTACAGATGTGGTCCTTGGTTTCGATCCTGACTGAGGCAAACATCATGTCCAAAATTTGTTTCCCACTAATGTGATAATCATAAACCTATGTGGGAGAGCAACTGGAGGCTCAGTAAGGATGTTGTAGAAGTGGTATTAGAAACAACAGGAATCAATGGTAAAGTACTCAAACTGGCCTTGTATGACCATAGCAGGAAAGAGGCGTTAAACCGAGTTCAATCAATAAATCATCTTTTAGCCTTAATATCATATCCTTAAAATGTTGAATTATGATTTTTAATCTGCTTGAAAATGATGGCAGTTACTGTCACACTGATTTCTTGATCGGCATCTTTATTTATGAAGATCAACATGTAACACAGTGGATAATCACGTGATACAATATTAACTGAATATCTTCAATAACTTTATTAATACGGACCTTTTTTTGTTAATACGGACCGATTTGAATTCGGTTTGAAGCAGAGAATGTGGAGAGTCGTCACACATTAGATGGACGTGGTTGATTTTTGAAAAATCAAATGATAAAAAAGTTATTAAAGATAACCCAAAATTTTGGTTTATCTTCAATAACTTTTTATCAGTTGATTTTTTTAAAAATCTACGACATCCATGCTATTCCTGACATTTTTCCACCTTCTCTGCTTCAAACTGAATTCAAATTAGTCAAGTATTGACAAAGTTATTGTAGATTATCGGAAATTCTAAGTCAGGTGATTATCCACCGTGTGTAAATAGGTACATACAGGTGTTTGCGGCAATACCGGACATGAATATCCACAAAGAATTGGTCTTACAGTTGATGCATCTGGCATTAGACAGAAATTGTCCTCATATTGTTATATATAGAGTGTCATACTGACTCAGGGGACAAATTTCTTTTATTAGATAGAAGAGAAATAGAAAAAATAGCACTTCAAGTGTACTATATGACCTCCCTTACCATCCTTTTATATTCCTGAATTGGCAAGACATCAATTATATCCACAAAGATTATGTCTTACAGTTGATACATCTGGCATCAGACAGAAATTGTCCTCAAATTGTTATATATAGAGTGTCATTCTGACCCAGGGGACAAATTTCTTGTAGTAGATAGAAGAGATAGTTACTATTGAAGACATATAAAGCACTTTAGGCGTACTATATGACCTCCCTTGCCATCCAGTAACTTTGGTTGACATCATAGACAAAAACCCAATGTGCATGGATGCAGCTGATACTTTTTGTCTTGTCACATAAATTGTTCCTAGACCAGCGACTTAGATCCCAAACTAAAGCTCTTCAAGATTGTTGTCATACTCACTGGGACAGTACCTCTGGCATTAGACAGAAACTTGTCATTGAATTGTTATATATATCTAGTTGGTGTTGTACCTCAAGAGACAAATAACTTGTTTCTTTATTAGAAAGAAGAGAAATTGAGACAATATATATTTTCAATAATTATACCCCCCAAATTCAATTTGGGGGGGTATATAGGAGTCAGCTTGTCCGTTGGTCTGTTGGTCTGTTGGTCCGTTGGTCCGTTGGTCCGTCCGTAGCTTTTTTGTCCACTCTATTTCTCATTAACTACTAGTCCAATTTTATTCAAACTTCACATGTAAGCTCATTACCAAGTGGAGATGTGCATATCATATTTTGGTCATGGTGCAATGATTTTTTACAGAGTTATGGCCCTTGAGTGAATTTTCTTGTCCGCTCAATTTCTCGGTAACTAATGGTTGGATTTCATAAAAACTTTACAGTTATGCTCAGTAGCTCTCAAATATGTGCATATTAAATTTTGGTCATGGTTCATTGATTTTTGACTGAGTAATGGCCCTTTGTTGAAAAATGGCATTTTTCGCAATTTTAACTTGTGTTGATCGGTTTGTTGATATTTTGTCCGCTCTATTTCTCACAAACTACAGGTCCAATTTCATTCAAACTTCACATGTAAGCTCATTACCATGTGGAGAGGTGCATATCATATTTTGGTTACGGTCCATTGATTTTTCACTGAGTTATGGCCCTTGAGCGAATTTTCTTGTCCGCTCAATTTCTCGTTACTAGTGGTTGGATTTCAAAAAAACTTTACAGTTATGCTCAGTAGCTCTCAAATATGTGCATATTATATTTTGGTTATGGTTGATTGATTTTTGACTGAGTAATGGCCCTTTGTTGAAAAATGGCATTTTTCGCAATTTTAACTTGTGTTGATCGGATTGTTGATATTTTGTCCGCTCTATTTCTCACAAACTACTTGTCCAATTTTATTCAAACTCCACATGTGAGCTCATTACCAAGTGGAGATGTGCATATCATATTTTGGTTACGGTCCATTGATTTTTCACTGAGTTATGGCCCTTGAGCGAATTTTCTTGTCCGCTCAATTTCTCGGTAACTATTGGATGGATTTCATAAAAACTTTACAGTTATGCTTAGTAGCTCTCAAATATGTGCATATTAAATTTTGGTCATGGTTCATTGATTTTTGACTGAGTAATGGCCCTTTGTTGAAAAATGGCATTTTTCGCAATTTTAACTTGTGTTGATCGGATTGTTGATATTTTGTCCGCTCTATTTCTCACAAACTACTTGTCCAATTTTATTCAAACTCCACATGTGAGCTCATTATCAAGTGGAGATTAGCATATCATATTTTGGTTACAGTCCATTGATTTTTCACTGAGTTATGGCCCTTGAGCGAATTTTCTTGTCCACTCAATTTCTCGGTAACTAATGGATGGATTTCAAAAAGACTTTACAGTTATGCTCAGTAGCTCTCAAATATGTGCATATTAAATTTTGGTTATGGTTCATTGATTTTTGACGGAGTAATGGCCCTTTGTTGAAAAATGGCATTTTTCGCAATTTTAACTTGTGTTGATCGGATTGTTGATATTTTGTCCGCTCTATTTCTCACAAACTACTTGTCCAATTTTATTCAAACTCCACATGTGAGCTCATTACCAAGTGGAAATTGGCATATCATATTTTGGTTACGGTCCATTGATTTTTGACTGAGTTATGGCCCTTGAGCGAATTTTCTTGTCCGCTCAATTTCTCGGTAACTAATGGATTGATGTCATAAAAACTTTACAGGTATGCTCAGTAGCTCTCAAATATGTGCATATTAAATTTTCTAAATGGTTCATTGATTTTTGACGGAGTAATGGCCCCTTGTTGAAAAATGGCATTTTTCGCAATTTTAACTTGTGTTGATCTGATTGTTGATATTTTGTCCGCTCTATTTCTCACAAACTACAGGTCCAATTTCATTCAAACTTCACATGTGAGCTTATTACCAAGTGGAGAGGTGCATGTACTATTTTGGTCACAGTCCAATGATTTTTTACAGAGTTATGGCCCTTGAGTAAATTATCTTGTCCACTCAATTTCTCGGTAACTAATGAATGGATTTCAAAGAAACTTTACAGTTATGCTCAGTAGCTCTCAAATATGTGCATATTAAATTTTGGTTATGGTTCATTGATTTTTGACTGAGTAATGGCCCCTTGTGGAAAAATGGCATTTTTCCCAATTTTTACTTGTGTTGATAGGATTGTTGATATTTTGTCCGCTCTATTTCTCACAAACTTAGATACTTGTCCAATTTCATTCAAACTCCACATGTGAGCTTATTACCAAGTGGAGATGTGCATGTATTATTTTGGTCACAGTCCAATATTTTTTTACAGAGTTATGGCCCTTGAGTGAATTATCTTGTCCGCTCAATTTCTCGGTAACTAATAAATGGATTTCAAAAAAAACTTTACAGTTATGCTCAATAGCTCTCAAATATGTGCATATTAAATTTTGGTAATGGTTCATTGATTTTTGACTGAGTAATGGCCCTTTGTTTGAAAAATGGCATTTTTTGCAACATCAATGTGTGTAGATCAGTGTCTGAATTTTTGTCCACTCTATTTCTCATAAACTACTTGACCAATTTTATTCAAACTTCACATGATAACTTATTACCAAATGGGGAAGTGCATATTTTTTTTTTGTCATGGTCCATTGATTTTTCACAGAGTTTTGGCCCTTGAGTGAATTTTCTTGTCCACTCAATTTCTCTGTGATTATTGGATGGATTTTAAAAAAAAACTTAACAGTTATGCTTAGTAGCTCTTTAATATGTGCATATAAAATTTTGTTCATGCTTCATGGATTTTTGACTGAGTTATGGCCCTTTGTTGAAAATTGTCATTTTTCGCAACATCAGCGTGTGTTGATAAATGCCTGTTTTTTTTTTGTCCACTCTTTATTTCATAAACTACCAAATCAATTTTATTCAAACTTCACATGTTAACTCATTACCAAGTGGAAATGTGCATATTATATTTTTGGTCACGGTCCATTGATTTTTCGTAGAGTTATGTTCCTTGAGTGAACTTTCTTGTTTAAATTGTTAAACTCATTTGATGAAACATTTAAGATACAGTGTTCATATACTTGAAAACTTTTCTCATTCAATTTATCATTTTTCAGTTTTTTACGAAATGTCAAAATGCACAAACACAGCACTTTTGGGGGGTATGATCACTTTCAGTGATATTCTAGTTGATCTTTAACTTTTCCCAATTCAATATGATCCTACAAATGTACTACTGAACATGGTGTTTCAGGCTAGTCACAGTGATTTCGTAAAATTTGGTAGAAAAGGAATATATAGACAAAGATCATTCAGTCTTCACATAATAATGCTCATAATACCGCTGCTTTTCTACGAAAACCTCGTAACTGCAGCTTAAAACAAGCTGCAGTTACAAGTTTTTCCTAGAAAAAAGACGATGTTGTCTTCAAGACTGGATTGAATCTACATGTAATGTTTGTGATATTTTCCATGCATATGGCACAAGACAGAAATTGTCCTCATATTGTTATATAGATGGTGTCATACTGGCCCACGGGAAAAATAACTTGTTTCCATATTAGATAGAAGAGAAATTGAGACAATACATTTTCAAGAATTGATCTTGAACTTTTGGCAAAAATATGGTTCTTAGAAAAGTGTACTTTAAACTTGGCATAATTATAGTCAATTTAATTACACACTGATTTCTGAATTTCCATTCTTGTGTAGACTGTGAATATAATAGATAACGATCAACCTGTACATAATTATGGACATTTGCTGTCAGACTGATGTTGAATCAAATCTACTCAGAATGTTTTGTGATTTTTCCCATACATCTGACATCAGACAGAAATTGTCCACAAATTGTTACATATATATAGTGTCTATGTGACCCAAGGGGGAAATAACTTGTTTCTCTAAATTATGCTAGATTGACAAGAAATTGAGACAGAATGTACACATATCTTAAGCCAAAATGATTTCAATGTTTGTATCATATTAGAACAGTAAAAGTTGAAACATGTGACAGAAGACGGAAATTATCCACAAATTGTTACATATATATAGTGTCTATCTGACCCAAGGGGACAAATAACTTGTTTCTTAATTATGCTTGATAGACGAGAAATTGAGACAGAATTTACACTGATGGACACTAGCTAAATTGTAGGACATACTTTTTACGCCGAGCCCGGATAGCTCAGTCGGTTATGTCGGAGTCTATCAATCCAACTTAAGCGAAAATTCGACTTATCCGATGTCGACATAACGAGTGTCGACTGTAATTTGATTTACATGCAAGGCGGATCTAGGGGTGGGGTCAGGGGGTCATGACCCCCTCCCATGCCCCCCTGAAATTGGCTGAAAATTGAATTTTGACTATACTTCTTATTAAAAGCTATCAATTGTGCTTTGACCCCCCTGGAAAAAATCCTGCATCCGCCATTGACATGTACAGTCTGATCTTGTTCTAAAGTGCCTTCAAGAGGTATTTGAATATTCTGGAATCAGCCTGACAACAATAATTATATGATTCACTAAATTGTCTCTGTACAAGTGTTCACAATTCGATTTTGAAATGTTATAACTACAAAATATATGTACTGTTGCTAAAACTTGCACGGAAGTTGTCCTGAAATTGTTATATAATTGGTATCAGTTTGACCCAAGGGACAAATAACTGGTTTCTTATATTAGATAAAGGAGAAAATTAGGCTCGTTTCGAGCAATTTCTATCCTTTTCCTACTATATTTCAATGGCTATATTCAGTTCGAAATTATTTTGTTTGAAAAAAAGTTCGATTTTCGATTTTGAAATGTTATAACTACAAAATATTATAGTGTACTGTTGCTGAAACTTGCAAGGAAATTGTCCTGAAATTGTTATATAATTGGTGTCAGTTTGACCCAAGGGACAAATAACTTGTTTCTTATATTAGATAAAGGCGAAAATAAGGCAATTTGTACTAGGACGGAACTTATTGTTCACGGGCCAAATTTATGGAAAGCTCTTGGAATTACTGTTTGCTATAGATGAATTCTTGCACTCTAATACATTTTGCAGAAATTCTATAAATACAGGGGATCCATATTATGGGGTTTCAAAATGCCACCTAATTTATATGTCCATAGTTTCTTAAGGTCTGTCTGTCTGTTGGTCAGTCTATCTTTTTTGTTTTAACCTCTATTTATTTGTAACCATTTCTAACTTCTGGACTGATTTCATTCAAACTTCACAAGATTATAACATAGTAATAATCAGAGTGCATACTGGAAAAGTATTGTAGCTCATTGTAATAAAGCACTTGCAAAGTTATGGCCCTTTGACAACTGTTAAACAAGTTTGGAAGTCAGATATTAATAGTGATAACTAGATGGTTTACATTCATCAAATAATGTATGCAGGCTTACACAGGCAGACATATTTCATGCTAAATAGAAGAAAGAGCCCTCCATCAAAGGGGCTCATTCTATGTTTTTATGCTTCCGAACTGTTCGGGAACTCATATTTGTGCATGGAAAAACAATTAGCAATGCATAAAAACCTCAATCTCGGCGAAAAACATCTTTCCTTTGCTATAGATCAATCCTTTACAAGCGTGTTTACACATTCTATTTTTACTTCAAAACAAGACAAGGTCAAGGTCAACGAGACACACTTCCGCGGTATTATAAACACACCGTACAACCGGCTGTGTCAATGACTGTGACCTTATTTGGGAGGAATACGTGAAAAGGTTTATTTTGTACAAGCACTGAACATTTATACGCGTATTTATCAACTATAGAATACCAAAGATCCTTTCGTTTATTTATAAAAGTAAATTCATTTGACCTACCATGCACATGACATCAGATGCTAAATCTGTCTTTGCTGACTTTCTACGCAGCCGGTTGTACGGTGTGTTAAATCTCGCTGAGCACAGATGACGTATCTCTGACGTAATTGATTTTTGAAGATCGGGCATATGTAGCCGTTACAAAACAAAAACAAGGACGACCAGCATGTTATTAATTGACTTGGATTTTAATACTTAATAAAGCTTGAGGAGTGCTAACAATGGACATAAATGATCTACCCCTTCAGGTTGGTAATTTCATACGTTATTTCTGGTTTGTAATTATTGTGCCATTTGCATTTTTGACAGCCTAGCTCGTCCCCCTTTAATGCTAAAACACAGAAGAAAACAATAAAATCTGAACTATTTTGTCAATTGTCGTGCGCCCACACAAATTATGTAAACATTTGAAAAGTTTTGCATGTCATCCATTCTGTTTTAGAGGAGATGTCACAGACAGAAATTTTGGCGTCTGAAAAATGGATTAACTCTTTTTCAAACATCTAAATTTTAGGTTCTTCGAAAGTGAAAGATCTTGCAGACGACAATTTCAGGTGAATGTTGTTTCACATTTTTGTGTCTTTCTGTGTAGAAAACGTGGGAAATGAAAATATTGCTTAATGTTACAAACAATTTCTTAATTTTCCATTATGAACTTTTCCGAAGCCTGTATCTTGAGGGGCGTCAAAAATTTTTATTGTCTAGAAAATGGATTAAAATGGATGGAACAACTTAACCCTTTCCCAAACGGCAAAATTTCTAACTTTTCCAATTAAAAATCCACTGCAGACGTCAAAATGGAAGTTGATAAAAGTAGGATTTGTGTAAAATATAGCACAGAAAATATTGAGACAAAAGGAGAAACTGCTGATTATCAGCAGTTTCTTCTTTTGTCTCAATGTTTTCTCGGGGCTTTTCTATTAGGGACGTCAAAACCAGGTCTTGTTTGGGAAAGGGTTAACAGGGAAAATATAGCTGATATATTCCCTTTTAAGTCTTTAGTAGAAAATTAAATGCAGTTTGCAGACAGAAAGATAAATATTGTTTAGAGCATGCAGGCTGTTTTAAAAAGTATTGAAATAGATCTATTTGACAATTTTTTATAGACATTTCATATCATATAACTTTACGCTGGGCCTCAGTCTGTTAATGTGTCCTTCCAGAAAAAAAGGTTACATGTTTAATTAGCTTAAAACCCCAGTCAGAATGTTTATCTGAACAAATGTGCACCCCACACCAATTTGAAAGTTGGTCATCGGGATTAACTAGGTGATAAGGTCAAACCTGACAAGGACCAGCAGACCGTCAAGGACAAATGAATGTGAATTCTATTGACCATTGCATATTGTCACTTTTCATCGAAAACCTCGTAACTGCAGCTTGTATTAAGCTGCAATTACGAGGTTTTCATTGAAAAGCAGAGATATACCAAGAGTATATAAACAGTTTGTAACACATAATCTGTCTGCAGTTTTTCCAGAAATATTCTACCACAATTACATTAGACAGTCTATTTGTATTATGTATCATCTAATTTGACATTGATATAGATGTGCAAGCAATGCATACAAATCACACAATATAGACACTGTCCATGTTTGGGTGTCTATAATAGTTTGTCTGCAGTTTTTCCAGAAATATTCTACCACAATTATATTAGGGCAGTCTATTTGTATTACGTATCAACTAATTTGACATTGATATAGCTGTGCAAGCAATGCATACAAATCACAACAATATAGACACTGTCCTTACTTGAGTGTCTATAATAGTTTGTCTGCAGTTTTCCCAGAAATATTCTACCACAATTACTTCAGGACAGTCTGTTTGTATTATGTATCTACTAATTTGACATTGATATAGCTGCGCAAGCAATGCATACAAATTACACAATATAGATACTGTCCATGCTTGGGTGTCTATAATAGTTTGTCTGCAGTTTTCCCAGAAATATTCTACCACAATTACATTAGGGCAGTCTGTTTGTATTATGTATCAACTAATTTGACATAGATATAGCTGTGCAAGCAATGCATACAAATCACACAATATAGACAGAGTCCATGCTTGGGTGTCTATAATAGTTTGTCTGCAGTTTTCCCAGAAATATTCTACCACAATTACTTTAGGACAATCTGTTTGTATTTTGTATCAACCCTCTCCCAAACAAGACCTGGTTTTGACGTCCCTAATAGAAATTGCTTGGGAAGATATTGAAACAAAAGAAGAAACTGCTGATGACCAGCAGTTTCTCCTTTTGTCTCAATATTTTCTGTGCCATATTTTACACAAATTCTATCTTTAATAACATCCATTTAGTCATTTGTAGCAGTTTTTGAAGTGGATCACCCTAAAAATTTGCTGTTTGGGAAAGGGTTAACTAATTTGACATTGATATAGCTGCGCAAGCAATGCATACAAATCACACAATATAGACACTGTCCATGCTTGTGTGTCTATAACAGTTTGTCTGCAGTTTTCCCAGAAATATTCTACCATAATTACATTAGGGCAGTCTGTTTGTATTATGTATCAACTAATTTGACATTGATTTAGCTGTGCAAGCAATGCATACAAATCACACAATATAGATACTGTCCATGCTTGGGTGTCTATAATAGTTTGTCTGCAGTTTTCCCAGAAATATTCTACCACAATTACATAAGGACAGTCTATTTGTATTATGTATCAACTAATTTGACATACCGTATTTTACCTTGTAGACGCGCCCTCCCTAATAGACGCGCCCCCACTATATTTACAATCTCGGAAGCCATGGGACACCCCTCCAACCTTCCCCGACCTTACCTTGACTGTAGAGTAGACCGTAGAGTAGACGGTAATGACAAATTCCAAACTCAAACTCCACCAAACTTCATCTTTGTGATGATCATACTTGTGGAAAAACGCTTTATCTCAACAAGTAAAGCGTCTTATAATAGGGTATACGGCTCGGGTAATTGATTGAATAATTCAATTATGGTTATCCCTCTCTAGGTAAAATTGAAATTCATCCAGCCCCGGTACGAGCATTGATAAACTTTCCTTTATCATTCCCCTTGCATAGTGACCGTTTATGCAGTTTATTTCAAAGCCCCGTAAGAGGTCGCGTTTGATTTGTAAATTAAGAAGTGGAAAGCGAATTGATAGTACGCACACAAATGAAAAATAAATCATTTTTGCCGAAAATGAATTAATGAATATGGACAGATACCACGGGAAGTATGTTTTATTATTTTGTAAAGTGAAGAAGAAGAAGAAGAAATCAAAACATTCCGAAAACGAAAGTAGAACACACCCGCCTTTTCGAGACAAAGGACCATAATGCAATGCAGGGTAGAGAAGATTAGTGTTGATCTGAAAGTGCTTTGAGTATCTTGAAATACATATCGTAACACACACCGGGTACATGTATAGATCAGCTGAGACGAAGCGATATAGACTATAGACTGGCAGATAACTGTAGACTGGATGACCTTACGCGACGGGATATCGCTTCGTCTCCGCTGATTTATATGTGTACCCGGTGTGTGTTACGATATGTATTTTAAGATACTCAAAGCACTTTCAGATCAACACTAATCTTCTCTACCCTGCATTGCATTATGGAATTGTATTGTTGATTTTCCCTTTCTTATCTACATTCAGCGAAGCACTTCAAAATTCAGGAAAAGTGGTACGAAATAAGCGCGCCTCCTCGGCGTTTTGCATCGCGCCGGGGTGCGTCTATTAGGTGAAATACGGTAGATATTGCTGTGCAAGCAATGCATACAAATCACACAATATAGACACTGACCATGCTTGGGTGTACATAATCAGTTTGTCACTTATAAGTTCTTGTTTGCTTCCCAAGCAGTGGCTAGCAAAGGACATATAGATGATCATGTTCAAAAGTGTCATATCTACAGCTTATTCCAGCTGTAGTTAAGACATTTTCTAGTGTGATTGACAATATTCATCTTTCTCTTGACCCATATATACATCTGTATTTGGCATTCTTTGTAAGAAATACAAAAAATATTTATAAAGAAAATAAGGTCTAGAGCTGTATAGCAAAAAAAATCATCAAAGTGGTTTTGGTTTTGAAAAGCAATCTTATGAACATATTGCTGCTTTTCAACGAAAACCATGTAACTGCAGCTTGTTTTAAGCTGCAGTTACAAGGTTTTCATTGAAAAGTGATATTTTGCTGGATCCGTGAGATCAGCCTTCAAACATTCTAGGACTTGGACTTACAACTTCATTATAATAGCATGTATCTACTATAATCGAAGCATCATTATACTTCGTAGGTGGGGGTATATTAGTTTCACCATGTCCGTCTGTCTGTCCATCCGTCCGTCCATCCGTCCGTCCGTCCGTAGACTTTTTCGTTTCCGTGCTCTAACTCAACAACCTGTTGACCTAGGATCATGAAACTTTACACACTTGTTGCCCATGACCCAAGGAGGTGCCCTATTGTTTTTGGCTCACCAAGGTCAAAGGTCAAGGTCACAATCAGACTTTGTTTAAAATCCGTTTCCGTGCTCTAAGTCCAAAACCGGTTGACCTAGGATCATGAAACTTTACACAGTTGTTGCCCATGACCCAAGGAGGTGCCTGATTGTTTTTGGGTCACCAAGGTCAAAGGTCAAGGTCACAATTGGACTTTGTTAAAATCCGTTTCCATGCTCTAAGTCGAGAACCGGTTGACCTAGGATCATGAAACTTTACACAGTTGTTGCCCATGACCCAAGGAGGTGCCCTTTTGGGACACCAAGGTCAAAGGTCAAGGTCACAATCGGACATTGTTTAAAATCTGTTTCCGTGCTCTAAGTCGAGAACTGGTTGACCTAGGATCATTAAACTTTACACAGTTGTTGCCCATGACCCAAGGAGGTGCCCGATTGTTTTTGGGTCACCAAGGTCAAAGGTCAAGTTCACAATCAAACTTTGTTTAAAATCCATTTCCATGCTCTAAGTTGAGAACAGGTTGATCTAGGATCATGAAACTACACAGTTGTTGCCCATGACCCAAGGAGGTGCCCTATTGTTTTTGGGTCACCAAGGTCAAAGGTCAAGGTCACAATCGAACTTTGTTTAAAATCCATTTCCGTGCTCTAAGTCAAGAACCGGTTGACCTACAGCATTTTTTCAGTGACAAGGCGCTAGTGGGGGGGTATTTGTCCGCTTTGCGACAGTTCTAGTTTGACCCTACCAATAATCCATTACAATTGCATTATGGAGTTCTGTGTGCATTATGTAATATCTATAGACATAGACATGAAGTTGTGAAAGCAATGCATACAAATAGTCCAATATAGACAATCAAACAGAAAATAAATCTATGGATGGGTCATGCTCACACAAGTCTGTCTATGAAATGAAAGTAATCCAGTCTCTTTATTACATCATTTCTCTGACATCAAATGCATAATGTCTATGGTTACACAATGGACTCCACATCAAAATGATGTACAATTGTTACAGTTTTTGGACCTTTTCTGGCGATGATTAGGTAGTTAATTAATGTGTGCATATCAGTGACTTGGTCTTGAAGTTCATGGGGGGCAATTACATCTTATTGAACTGCACTTTCAAACTGCATTTTTGAATTTCCTTCTTCCAAATTTGACAATTTAAGGTCATGATGCAATTGACCAATTGACAAGCCATAATCATGCAATGTGAAAATTATTAAAGATTGCATTTACAGGTTGAATCAATCTTTTAATCCACCAATCAATCAATTGAAATATCAATCTAAAAAAACTAAAAGGAATTGTCACTTCAAAGAAAGAAATCAAGGGTTTAACCCTATCCCAAACAAGACCTGGTTTTGACGTCCCTAATAGAAAAGGCTTGGGAAAACATTGAAACAAAAGAAGAAAGTGCTGATAACCAGCACTTTCTCCTTTTGTCTCAATATTTTCTTTGCCATATTTTACACACATTCTATCTCTGATAACTTCCATTTAGTCATTTTTGGCAGTTTTTGAAGTGGATCACCCTAATATTTTGTCGTTTGGGAAAGGGTTAAAGTTTCCAGGAAGCCATGATGCTTCAGTCAAGTTACAATTTATCTTAATTTTGTGTTTACCAGCATTCCTAATTGGCAATTAGTCAAACTTTCTTAAAATCACAGGGCTTGTTACTCGCAGAAATATCCCTGGTTTTAGGGAATACAGAGTGACTTTGATATTTTGACCTTTTATGACTAGATTTTGTGATAGTTTTGGTGAGTTTTGAAGTGAAAGATTTTTATAGAATTACTTACAAGAATCTTTGAATATCTTTAAGATCGTTTATACACTGCAGACCAGTAGGAAACAATTTGATTTTGGGTTTGCTCAAGCTCAGTGTGAAATAAGGAAAAGTAATCTTCATTTGCATGCAACCATCAAATTAGCCCTGAATGGTTGTAATTTGTGTTGGTGGTGTTCAATGAGTTCAAAAAGTATAGCAATCTGCCTTAAAGTGACCAATAGATTCAGAGTTGGACCTTCAAATCTTATTTTATGATCTGCTACATCTATTGAAACGAATCAGTCGAAAATTCTGTCATCCAAAGGAGTTAAATTTGTTTTCCTCAAGAGTCAATTCTAGCTTATTCAAGCTCTCCGCGAAACAGGAAATGTAATTAAAAAAGAAGCAACAAAATATATGCAAATTAGGTTAGCAGAGTGAAATCTGATGTTTTTGCTTGACATATTGAAATGGAATCACTTTATAATTCTTGAATCTTGGTTTTGAAAATCATGACCATACATGTAACATAAAAATTTTGTATCATTTAGTTAAACCTTTCCCTAATGACAAAATTTTAGACTGTTCCAATTGAAAAAATGCTACATATGGCATAAGTGACATTGATATAAGGCTAAGGAATTAAGTACAAATAGCACAGAATATATTGAGGCAAAAGTGGAAAATGCTGATTTATACATGTGCGTTTTCTATCTTTATAATCTAAATATAGTGTGTCTGAATTTAAACATTTAGGGCTTTTAAAAAGAATATACAAATAGTTCTACTTTTTAGCTCACCTGAGCAACATGCTCAAGGTGAGCTTTTGTGATCACCCTGTGTCCGGCGTGCGTCGTGCGTCGTGCGTCGTTCGTCGTCAACAATTGCTTTAAACATCTTCTCCTCCTCAACCACTTGGCCAATTCTTTCCAAACTTGGCAGAAATGTTCCTTGGGTGACCCTTTTCAAAACTTGTTCGTGAATTTTTGATTCGTCAAAAATTGTGGGCGTGGCAGGGCGGGGCTTATCAGACTTAAAGAAATCATTAGGGAATTCTTCAAAAATCTTCTCCTCCTCAACCACTAGGCCAATTCTTTTCAAACTTGGCAGAAATGTTCCTTGGGTGACCCTTTTCAAAACTTGTTCGTGAATTTTTGATTCGTCAAAAATTGTGGGCGGGGCTTATCAGACTTAAAGAAATCATTAGGGAATTCTTCAAAAATCTTCTCCTCCTCAATCACTAGGCCAATTCTTTTCAAACTTGGCAGAAATGTTCCTTGGGTGACCCTTTTCAAAACTTGTTCATGAAATTCTGATTCGTCAAAAATTGTGTGCGTGGCAGGGCGGGGCTTGTCAGACTTAAAGAAATCATTAGGAAATTCTTCAAAAATCTTCTCCTCCTCAACCACTAGGCCAATTCTTTTCAAACTTGGCAGAAATATTCCTTGGATGACCCTAATCAAAACTTGTTCGTGAATTTTTGATTTGCCAAAAATTGTGTGCGTGGCAGGGCGGGGCTTATCAGACTTAAAGAAATCATTAGGGAATTCTTCAAAAATCTTCTCCTCCTCAACCACTGGGCCAATTCTTTCTAAACTTGGCAGAAATGTTCCTTGTGTGACCCTTTTAAAAATTTGTTCGTGAATTTTTGATTCGTCAAAAATTGTGGGCGTGGCAGGGCGGGGCTTATCAGAATTAAAGAAATCATTAGGGAATTCTTCAAAAATCTTCTCCTCCTCAACCACTAGGCCAATTATTACTAAACTTAGCAGAAATGTTCCTTGGGTGACTTTTTCAAAACTTGTTTGTGAATTTTTGATTCGTCAAAAATTGTGGGTATGACAGGGTTGGGCTTATCAGACTTAAAGAAATCATCAGGGTATTCTTCAAAAATCTTCTCCTCTTCAACCACCAAGCCAATTCTTTTCAAACTTGGCAGGCATGTTGCTTGTGTGGCCCCTTTTCAAAAGTTGGTCGTGAATTTTTGATTCGTCAAAAATTTTGGGCGGGGCAGGGCGGAGCTTATCAGACTTAGAGAAATCATGTGAAAAATCTTTAAAAATCAATTATCAGGCCAATTTGAACCAAACTTTGAAGGAATGTTCCTTTCGTGACCCTTTTCAAAACTTGTCCGTAAATTTTTGAAAAATGTGGGCGTGGCAGGGCGGGGCTTATCAGACTTTCAGAAATCGTTTGATAATTCTTCAAAAATTTTCTCCTCCTTAACCACTGGGCTAATTCTTACCAAACCTTTTTCAAAACTTGTTCATGAAGTTTTGATTAGTGAAAAAATGTGGGCGTGGCAGGGCAGGGCTTATCAGACTTCGAGAAATCATTAGAAAATTCTTTAAAAAAATCAACCAGTGGTCCAATTTGTACCAAACTTGGCAGGAATACTCAAATATTGACTGTCTTCAATATGTCCGCGTGAATTTTTGATTGGTCAAAAATTGTGGGTGTGGCTGGGCGGGGCTTATCTGACTTATAGAAATTGTAAGATAATTATTCAAAAATCTTCTTCTCCTTAATCACCTGTCCAATCCTGACCAAACTTGGCAGGCCTGCTCCTTTGGAGGCCCCTTTCAAAATTTTTTCCTTAATTTTTGATTTGTCAAAATATGTAGGTGGGGCAGGGCCGAGCTTATCAGACTTGGAGAAATCGTGAGAAATTTCTTTAAAAATCAACCATTGGTCCAATTTGTACCATACTTGGCGGGAATGTTTTTAGCTCACCTGAGCAACATGCTCAAGGTGAGCTTTTGTGATCACCCTGTGTCCGGCGTGCGTCGTGCGTCGTTCGTCGTCAACAATTGCTTTAAACATCTTCTCCTCCTCAACCAGTGGGCCAATTCTTTCCAAACTTGGCAGAAATGTTTATTGGGTGACCCTTTTCAAAACTTGTTCGTGAAATTTTGATTTGTCAAAAATTGTGGGCGTGGCAGGGCGGGGCTTATCAGACTTAAAGAAATCATTAGGAAATTCTTCAAAAATCTTCTCCTCCTCAACCACTAGGCCAATTCTTTCCAAACTTGGCAGAAATGTTTCTTGTGTGACCCTTTTGAAAACTTGTTCATGAATTTTTGATTCGTCAAAAACTGTGGGCGTGGCAGGGCGGGGCTTATCAGACTTCGAGAAATCGAAAGATAATTATTCAAAAATCTTCTCCTCCTTAACCACTTGGCTAATTATTACTAAACTTGAAAGGAATGTTCCTTGGGTGACCCTTTTCAAAACTTGTTCGTGAATTTTTGATTCGTCAAAAATTGTGGGCGTGGCAGGGCGGGGCTTATCGGACTTAGAGAAATCATGTGAAAAATCTTTAAAAATCAATTATCGGGCCAATTTTAATCAAGCTTGGCAGAAATGTCCCTTGAGTGACTGTATTCAACACATGCTCATGAATTTTTGATTGGGTGAAAATTGTGGGCGTGGCAGGGCGGGGCTTATCAGACTTCGAGAAATCGTAAGATAATTATTCAAAAATCTTCTTCTCCTCAACCATTGGGCTAATTTTTACCAAACTTGAAAGGAATGTTCCTTGGGTGACCCTTTTCAAAACTTGTTCGTGAATTTTTGATTTGTCAAAAAATTGTGGGCGTGGCAGGGCGGGGCTTATCAGACTAAAAGAAATCTTTAGGTAATTCTTCAAAAATCTTCTCCTCCTCAACCACTTGGCCAATTCTTTCCAAACTTGGCAAAAAATGTTTATTGGTTGACCCTTTTCAAAAATTGTTCGTGAATTTTTGATTCGTCAAAAATTGTGGGCGTGGCAGGGCGGGGCTTATCGGACTTAGAGAAATCGTGTGAAAAATCTTTAAAAATCAATTATCAGGCCAAATTGAACAAAGCTTGGCAGAAATGTCCCTTGAGTGACTGTTTTCAACACATGCTCATGAATTTTTGATTCCCCAAAAATTGTGGGCGTGGCAGGGCGGGGCTTATCAGACTTCGAGAAATTGAAAGATAATTATTCAAAAATCTTCTCCTCCTTAACCACTGGGCTAATTATTACCAAACTTTAAAGGAATGTTCCTTGGGTGACCCTTTTCAAAACTTGTTCGTGAATTTTTGATTTGTCAAAAATTGTGGGCGTGGCAGGGCGGGGCTTATTAGACTAGGAGAAATCATGTGAAAAATCTTTAAAAATCAATCATTAGGCCAATTTGAACCAAACGTAGCAGGAATGTCCCTTGAGAGACTGTATTCAACACATGTTCATGAATTTTTGATTGGGTGAAAAACATCAGCTTACAGGGTGGGGCTTACCAGACTTCAAGAAATCGTTAGATAATTCTTCCAAAATCTTCTTCTCCTTAACCATCAGGCAATTCGTTACCAAACTTGGCAGAAATGATCATTGGGTGACTCGTTACAATATCTGTTGGAGAATTTTTTATTCGTCAAAAATGTGGTCTTGGCGGGGCAGGGCTTATTGGACTTAACAAATTCATGAGAAAATTCTTTAAAAAAGTAATTGTAGGGCTAAGTTGAACCAAACCTTACAGGAATGTACCTTGAATCTTCAATATATGGTTGAGAATTTTTGATCAATTGAAAAAATGTGGGCATGGCAGGGTGGGGCTTGTTGATTTTTAAATGAGTTATGTCCTTTTGTTGAAAAGTGGTATTTTTCCGCAACATTTACATGTGTTGTTTGGTCTGTTGATTTTTTTGTTTGCTCTTTTTCCCAATTGATCAGATCACAGTTCAAATGTACTTCTCAAAATGCACAAAAACAGTGCTGTTTTGGGGTATGATCACTTTCAGTGATATTCTAGTTTACAATAATTTAATATGACATAATACTGACATATATATTTGTTTACAACAAAACCTATATTGTACACAATCAAATACACGAAGAACTCAGGTGAGCGATATCAGTGCCTTTCAGGCACTCTTGTTATTTTTACAACCAAGAAGGGGATTAGACTGAAATTCAGATAAGATAAAACAAATGTGTAAGCTTCTAGTAAAACAAGTATCTGGTGTTGTATGCAACACATAAAGTCCCCTACCGGCTTCACATTGACTCAATATGGTAATCAATAATCAAATTAGCTTGCTTAGTTATTAAGTTATTGCAGGATCCATTTTTTGCCATATTTTCACTATTTCCGTTACCATAGCAACCGCACTTTTCGTCAAAGAACAAAGATAAAATGATGTGCATAATCTACACATTGCCATCTAGTCATATACCAAGTCACATCAAATTAGCTTGCTTACTTATTAACTTATCGCAGGATCCAATATTTTTTGCCATATTTTCACTATTTCCGTAACCATAGCAACAACAATTTTAGTCTAAAAACAAAAATAAAATGATGTGCATAATCTACACATTGCCATATAGTCATATACCAAGTCTCATCAAACTAGCTTGCTTAGTTATTATCTTATCGCAGGATCCATTTTTTGCCATATTTTCACTATTTCCGTTACCATAGCAACCACACTTTTCGTCAAAGAACAAAAATAAAATGATGTGCATAATCTACACATTGCCATCTAGTCATATACCAAGTCTCATCAAATTAGCTTGCTTACTTATTAACTTATTGCAGGATCCCATTTTTGGCCATATTTTCACTATTTCCGTAACCATAGCAACAACAATTTTAGTCGAAAAACAAAAATAAAATGATGTGCATAATCTACACATTGCCATCTAGTCATATACCAACTTTCATCAAAAACGCTTGCTTAGTTATTAAGTTATCGCGGGATCCAGATTTGAGCGGACAGACGGACGGACGGACGGACGGACAGACGGACGGACGGACAGACGGACGGACTGACGGACGGACGGACGGACAGACGGAGGGCAAACCTATAGTCCCCTCCGGTGTGAACACCGGTAGGGGACTAAAAAGAGGTATAATAAGTCTGACAAAGCTTACTTAGGTTTATATGTACTTTAAGTACTGTACTGTTAAATTAATTAAGAAAGAACCTGCATGATTCTCAGAAACTGACATTGTCAATTTAACCCTTGCATAATATTCATGAGATTCAAAGTAAATTTACATGCATGAATAAACAAGAAAGAAAATCTACATAAAAAGCAGAAAGAAATTCCATGCGACAGTCTTTAACCCTTTCCCGAACGACAAATTTTCGGATATTCCAATTCAAACGCTGCTGAAGACATCAAAATGGATGTTGATAATGATTACAATTATGTATGATATAGCATAGAAAACATTGAGACAAAAGGAGAAACTGCTGTTTATCAGCAGTTTCTGCTTTTGTCTCAATGTTTTCCCAAGCATTTTCTATGAGGGATATCAAAACCAGGTCTTGTTTGGGAAAGGGTTTAAAGCTTGTTTATTAGAATTACAAATTTTGTCCCAGTTTTAGACAGAAATGTCTTATTTTCTATACAAAAGGTCAGACTTAAATGGTTCGACTTTAAGTCAAAATATCTAATATTTGGTATCTGAAATATGGTTGATTATTGTGATTTAATTTTGAAGGTATTAACCCTTTCCCAAAAAAGACCTGCAGTTTTGACGTCGCTTATAGAAAAGGCTTGGGAAAACATTGAGACAAAAGAAGAAAATGCTGATAATCAGCATTTTCTTCTTTTGCCTCAATAATTTTCTTGGCTGTTATAGATCTATACACAAATTTTAATTTTATTGGTGTTCATTTAGTCATCTACAGCAGTTTTTGAATTAGATTACCCAATTTTTTACCGTTTGGGAAAGGAAAAAGTCAAAATATCTAATTTTTGGTATCTGAAATATGGTTGATTACTGTGATTTAATTTTGGTGGTATTTTTCCTGTTCTCTGGAGAAGCTAGAAATTCCAGAGTTTAGATTTAGAATACAAACATGATTCAGCTAATAATAAGCCCTTTCCCAAACGGCCAAAATTTGGACTTTTCCTATATGAAAGCTGCTGAAAACGTCAAAATAGATGTTAGATAAGATTTGTGTATAACATAGCGCAGATTTGTGTATAACATAGCACGGAAAATATTGAGGCAAAAGGAGAAATTGCTGGTTATCAGCAGATTCTTCTTTTGCCTCAATGTTTTCCATGGATTTCATTTCTATTAGGGACGTCAAAACCAGGTCTTGTTTGAGAACGGGATTGAAGGGACATTTATAAGTTGCCCCTGTATCGAAAGATTAAAAAGCAAATTCATATATAATTGATGTGCGTTTGTCTGTAAATTGTCTATCTGTCTGTCCATCTGTCCAAAACTTAGGGTGAAAAAAACTTAAAAGGTGGGGGGGGGGCATTGGTGTTTCACATACACATCTTTTTTGAGTTTTGATTATTAATCATATATTTGTGATTTGCTTGTGGTTTGTCACAATTTTAAAACTTGCACAGATCCATAGAGGGGACCTTTATTGGACACCCCTCGCATTTGTAAAAAGGAAGGGGGTTAACTTATCAAAGTGCCTTGACTAGGAATATGCAATCGTAGCAACTTAAAAATTGTTATAAAAATAGAACAATTGCCCCTTTTTTCCACGGAGATGCACATTAAGAACACAGGAATTTTCAAGATTTTAACCCTTTCCCAAACAAGACCTGGTTTTGACGTCCCTAATAGAAAAGGCTTGGGAAAACATTGAAACAAAAGAAGAAACTGCTGATAACCAGCAGTTTCTCCTTTTGTCTCAATATTTTCTGTGCCATATTTTACACAAATCTTATCTTAGATAACATCCATTTTGTCATTTATTTGTGGCAGTTTTTTAAGTGGACCACCCTAAAATTTTGTCGTTTGGGAAAGGGTTAAAAACACAGGAATTTTCATGATTTTAAATTGAATTGTTTTTCTCGAGACCATTAATCATATGATGTGCGATGGAGACAAATATCCGAGTAAAATGGGGAGAAATTAGATTTTGTGACTTCCGTAGACGAATGTAACGCTTGTTTGTGGCATCGTCTCAAAATATGGAGACATTCTGGTAGTTTTTAAACAGGTTTTTAGCACAATTTGAGGGCTATTAGTGCATGCAACAGTATTGTAAGTGTCTATATTTCAGATGCACTTACAAAGTATTGTTCTGAGGCTTCTGTGCAATAGATTTAGACTCTTATAACAGTCATGTTTACTTATATTCTAGCTATAAGTCAGATCAGTTTGGAGATTTAACCCTTTCCCAAACAAGACCTGGTTTTGACGCCCCCAATAGAAAAGGCTTGGGAAAACATTGAAACAAAAGAAGAAACTGCTGATAACCAGCAGTTTCTCCTTTTGTCTCAATATATTCTATGCCATATTTTACACGAATTTTATCTTTAATAACTACCATTTTGTCATTTGTGGCAGTTTTTGAAGTGGATCACCCTCAAATTTGGTCGTATAAAAAGTAGAGTCAGATTCTGAGAGCCTCAGAATGTTTGTCATATTGGGAGATACAGTTAGTATTAAAAATATAGCTCACTATCAATGACCTAGTAGAGCATATCTAGCTATTTAGCTAGGGATGCTCTGCCAGGTCAATTACAATGAGACGCAATCCCAGTTAACCCTTTCCCAAACGTCAAAATTTTAGGGTGTTCCACTTTAATAGCTGTCACAAAAGACAAAATGGATGTTATTAAAGATAGAATTTGAGTAAAATATGGCACAGAAAATGTTGAGACAAAAAGAGAAACTGCTGGTTATCAGCAGTTTCTTCTTTTGTTTCAATGTTTTCCCAAGCCTTTTCTATTAGGGACGTCAAAACCAGGTCTTGTTAGGGAAAGGGATAAAATATAGCTCACAATCAATGACCTAGTAGAGCATCTCTAGCTATTAGCTAGAGATGCTCTGCCAGGTCAATTACAATGAGCTATATAGCTCTCTTACAATGACCACCCTAGACACAAGTTGCAAGGAGGTTTCTCGATTGACACAAATTCCCTGATTGGGATCAGAATCTATGATTTAATTAACCCTTTCCCAAACAAGACCTGGTTTTGACGTCCCTAATAGAATATGCTTATGAAAACATTGAGACAAAAGAAGAAACTGCTGATAACCAGCAGTTTCTCCTTTTGCCTCAATATTTTCTTGAATAAATGACACACAATTTCAATCTTTATGCCACCAATTTTGTGGTCTGCAGCAGCTTTTGAATTGAACCACCCTTAACTTTTGTTGTTTGGGAAAGGGTTGACCATCCATCAATAATCTATTCTTAATATGTAAGTCAGATAAGTTTGTAGATCTGTCAGTAGGAAAAGGAGATTCAAGATTTGAGATTATACTGACATGGCAGAGTATCTCTAGCTATTAGCTAGGGATGTTCTGCCAGGTCATTTATTGTGAGCTTTAGCTAAAGTTATTTTCCATGACCTCTTAAGACACAATAAGTTGCATGAAGGTTTTTTGATTGACACATATTCCCAGATCCAAATCAGAATCTATGATTTAAACATCCACCAAGATATTAAATCTTTATTATACCCCCCAAATTCAATTTGGGGGGTATATAGGAGTCAGCTTGTCTGTCTGTCTGTCTGTTGGTCTGTCTGTTGGTCTGTCTGTTGGTTTTTTCTTCAAACATCTTCTCCTCCTCAACCACCGGGCCAATTCTTACCAAACTTGGCAGAAATGTTCCTTGGGTGACCCTTTTCAAAACTTGTTCGTGAACTTTTGATTCGTCAAAAATTGTGGGCGTGGCAGGGCTGGGCTTATCAGACTTAGAGAAATCATGTGAAAAATCTTAAAAAATCAATTATCAGGCCAATTTGAACCATACTTGGCAGGATTGACCCTTGAGTGATTGTATTCAAAGTATGTTCATGATTTTTTCATTCGTCAAAAAATGAGGGCGTGGCAGGGCTGGGCTTATCCGACTTCAAGAAATCGTTAAATAATTCTTCAAAAATCTTCTCCTCCTGAACCATTGAGCCAATTCTTACTAAACTTGGCAGGAATATTCCTTGGGTGACTCTTGTCAAAACTTGTTCGTGAATTTTTGATTCATCAAAAATTGTGGGCGTGGCAGGGCGGGGCTTATCAGACTTAGAGAAATCATGTGAAAAATCTTTAAAAATCAATTATCAGGCCAATTTGAACCATACTTGACAGGATTGACCCTTGAGTGATTGTTTTCAATGTATGTTCATGATTTTTTCATTCGTCAAAAAATGAGGGCGTGGCAGGACGGGGCTTATCCGATTTCAAGAAATCGTTAAATAATTCTTCAAAAATCTTCTCCTCCTGAACCACTGAGCCAATTTTATACTAAACTTGGCAGGATTGTTCCTTGGGTGACTCTTGTCAAAATTTGTTCGTGAATTTTTGAATTGTCAAAAATTGTGGGTGTGGCAGGACAGGGCTTATCAGACTTAGAGAAATCATGTGAAAAATCTTAAAAAATCAATTATCAGGCCGATTTGAACCATACTTGACGGGATTGACCCTTGAGTGATTGTTTTCAATGTATGTTCATGATTTTTTCATTCGTCAAAAAATGAGGGCGTGGCAGGGCGGGGCTTATCCGATTTCAAGAAATCGTTAAATAATTCTTCAAAAACTTTCTCCTCCTGAACCACTGAGCCAATTCTTACTAAACTTGGCAGGATTGTTCCTTGGGTGACTCTTGTCAAAATTTGTCCGTGAATTTTTGATTTGTCAAAAATTGTGGGTGTGGCAGGACGGGGCTTATCAGACTTAGAGAAATCATGTGAAAAATCTTAAAAAATAAATTATCAGGCCAATTTGAACCATACTTGGCAGGATTGACCCTTGAGTGATTGTATTCAATGCATGTCCATGAATTTTTGATTCGTCAAAAAATGAAGGCGTGGCAGGGCGGGGCTTATCCGAATTCGGGAAATCGTTAGATAATTCTTCAAAAATCTTCTCCTCCTTAACCACTGAGCCAATTCTTACCAAACTTGTCAGTAATGTTTCTTGGGTGACTCTTTTCAAAACTTGTTCGTGAATTTTTGATTCGTCAAAAATTGTGGGCGTGGCAGGGCTGGGCTTATCAGACTTAGAGAAATCATGTGAAAAATCTTAAAAAATCAATTATCAGGCCAATGTGAACCATACTTGGCAGGATTGACCCTTGAGTGATTGTATCCAATGTATGTTCATGATTTTTTCATTCGTCAGAAAATGTGGGCGTGGCAGGGCGAGGCTTATCCGACTTCTTCAAAAATCTTCTCCTCCTTAACCATTGGGCCAATTCTTACTAAACTTGGCAGGATTGTTCCTTTGGTGACTCTTGTCAAAACTTGGTCACGAATTTTTGATTCGTCAAAAATTGTGGGGGTGGCAGGGCGGGGCTTATCGGACTTGGAGAAATCATGTTAAAAATCATTCAAAATCAATGCTTTGACCATTTTGAACTTAAGTTGGCACCGATGTCCCTTGAGTGATTGTATTTAATGCATGTTCATGAATATTTGATTCGTCAAGAATTGTGGGTGTGGCAGGGTGGGGCTTATCCGATTTTGAGAAAACGTCAGATAATTATTCAAAAATCTTCTCCTCCTTAACCACTGAGCCAATTCTTACCAAACTTGGCAGGAATGTTCCTTTTGTGACTCTTTTTGAAACTTGTTTGTGAATTTTTTATTCGGGGATTTTTTTACCAAAATTGGAAGGGGTGTTCATTGGGGGTCTTATTTCAAAATTTGTTCGTGAATTTTTGATTTGCAAAAAATGTGGTAATGGCAAGGCAGGGCTTATCAGACTTATCGAAATCATGAGAAAAAAGCAATTATACAGTAAATTTGAACCAAATCGTACTGGAATGTTCCTTGATTGACTGTCTTCAATGCATGGTTGTGAGATATGGTTTATTGAAAAATATGGGCATGGCAGGGCGGGGCTTGGGGACTGTTAAATGTGTTGTTTGGTATGTTGATTCTTTGTTCGCTCTATTTCCCAATTGATCAGCTCACAGTTCAAATGAAATCAATTTCTCAAAATGCACAAAAACTGCGCTTTTGGGGGGGTATGATCACTTTCAGTGATATTCTAGTTCTATCATAGATCAGATCAGTCTATGCATAATGATACAGTCTAAAATGAACTATTTTCCATGACCAATCAGACACAATAAGTTGCATGGAGGTTTTTTGATTGACACAAATTCCCAGATTCAGATCAGAATCTATGATTTAAACATCCATCAATAATTTCTTTCTCTATTCTATCAGAGATCAGATCAGTCTATGCATAACGATACAGTCTAAAATGAACTATTTTCCATGACCAATCAGACACAATAAGTTGCATGGAGGTTTTTTGACTGACACAAATTCCCAGATCAAGATCAGAATCTATGATTTAAACATCCATCAATAAATTCTTTCTCTATTCTATCAGAGATCAGATCAGTCTATGCATAACGATACAGTCTAAAATGAACTATTTTCCATGACCAATCAGACACAATAAGTTGCATGGAGGTTTTTTGACTGACACAAATTCCCAGATCAAGATCGGTATCTATGATTTAAACATCCATCAATAATTTCTTCTTTATTTTATCAGAGATCTGAGATCAGTATAAAATGAACTAGTTTCTATGAGCTCTCAGACACAATAAGTTGCATGGAGGTCTTTTGACTGACACAAATCCCCAGATTCAGATCAGAATCTATGATTTAAACATCCATCAAGAGTTTCTTCTTTATTTTATCAGATCAATCTGTATATCTCTCAGTATAAAATGAACTATTTTTCATGACCTTATAGACTCAATTGTGAATAAGTTGCATGGAAAGTTTCTTGACTGATACAAATTAATCCCAGATCAAGATCAAAATCTATGATTTAACCCTTTCCCAAACAAGACCTGGTTTTGACGTCCCTAATTGAGTAGGCTTGGGAAAACATTGAGGCAAAAGAAGAAACTGCTGATAACCAGCAGTTTCTCCTTTTGTCTCAATGTTTTCTATGTTATATTTTACACAAATTCTATCTTTAATAACATCCATTTTGTCATTTGTGGTAGTTTTTGAAGTGGATCAACCTAAAATTTTGCTGTTTGGGCAAGGGTTAAACATCCATCAATAATTTCTTCTTTATTCTATCCAAGATCAGTCTGAAGATTTCTCAGTACAAAAAGGAGGTTTGGGATTTTGTTTTTTTTTTTTCTGTTCAATGGATGAATGATGTGATAATGCCACTTGGCCAGACAATGTTTTAATCATATGAATCATTTCCTATAGAGACAGTTGTCTCTTTTCAACAAAGACCTTGTAACTACAGCTTTAACCCTTTCCCAAACAGCCATTTTAGGGTGGTCCAATTTGAAAGCTTTTGCAGACAACCAAATTTATGTTGTTAAATATAGAATTTATGTATAATATAGTATGGAAAATATTGAGACAAAAGGAGAAACTGCTGGTTATCAGCAGTTTCTTCTTTTGTCTCAATGTTTTCCCATCTCACTTTTATTTGGGATGTCAAAATCGGGTCTTGTTTGGGAAAGGGTTAAGCAAGCTGTAGTTACAAGGTTTTTCTTGAAAAGTGATGATGTATAGGTTGGAAATCTTTCATGCTCTCTTTTTGAAAGACAGCAAGCAGGTTCTTTTGCCATTGACCATTTATCTGTCTGTGTGTCCAACTTAACCCTTTCCCAAACAAGACCTGGTTTTGACGTCCATAATAGAAAAGGCTTGGGAAAACATTGAAACAAAAGAAGAAACTGCTGATAACCAGCAGTTTCTCCTTTTGTTTCAATATTTTCTGTGTCATATTTTACACAAATCCTATCTTTAATAACATCTATTTGGCCATTTGTAGCAGCTTTTGAAGTGAATCACCCAATTTTTTTCCGTTTGGGAAAGGGTTAATGTGAAATTTAAAAAGGTCAAGGTTATCAATCAAGGTCAATCGCAATAATCAATATCGCTCTCTGGGTGAAAAAGCTGTTTCAGATACATCTAATTTGTGTTTGACAAACAAATTTGTTTGGGATAATGATGTTTCTGGTTTCCCTCGATTTTCAAATTTTGTTTTATAAATAGATATGACCAGCAAATAGGCGGAAAATGAAGTAAAAACGGCAGGGGTCAAATGATAGCGGATCATGACCTCTGCTCGGAGGGTAGGTATCAATGGCAACACAACAAAATGCCTTCAGAAATTCATGTCTATAAACTCTCATGTAAATTTAATTTAGGATTATCCTTTCCTCTCATGCTTTCGATAGGTCACATGGTTTCGATAGCCTTGTGATTTTCATAAGTGCTTACAATCTGAGTACCATTCCTTGTGCAACTAAATACTTTTGCTGCAAACAAAGTCTTTGGTCAAAGAAATTTGGAAACAACTTATTTTTACACGAACAAACAACATTTTTTGCAAATCAAAACAGAAACTAGAAAATCAAGGTCAGGGTAAAAATCATTCAACCTTATCCAAGCCTCTTTCCATCATGGAAAAGTTTTCAAGACGCTTGATTTTCTCCATGGTTGAGCGAGTCCCCATCCAAAAAATTGCGATTGTTATTAGGCCATCCTAGTGCGTTAAATAGGAACAAAAACAAAGCCCTATCGAAATGACGAGAGCCTCACCTTGACGCCGCGTGATGACATGCTTCGAATATTTTTGCTAATCTATTTTGTTAGTCTGTTTACAAATGTTGTTTTCCACTTTTGATGTCTAGAACTTTGGTTCTTGAATTTATTGAGATGGTTAAAAAAAATTTAAAATCAGTATGTAAATATGCAATCACATGGTTTTAGATAAAGCTATCGAAACTACGGGACGTCAGGCTATTCATGAATTAACCTTTAACCAAATAAGTCCATATTTTAAAGAATCTTAAGAACTTCATGCCCTTAGGCTGCATTGATTGGTCTGAGAGTCTTTTAATTTACCTAGATGTTATTTTTTATGAAGAATTTAACAAGTTTCAATAGTAATACTTTTTCCTATCATACATTTTGATATAATGTTATTATCATGTATCTTGCCAAGTTGATGACTAATCCCCCTGCGAAAAATGTTCAAGAACACAAGTTAAATGTGTTCTTGAACTTTTTCGAAGGGGGTTACATTGGATCTGATTTTATCGATGTGAGAAATGTCAGGAACACAAGGTTAGGTGTCTGTTAATTAAAGGGTTCAGCAAAGCAAAGTTCTTTTTCATATGAAACCAAGTCTGGCTTGCAGACATTCCTTTTTTGGACAATAATTACAGGTTTCCTAAATAAAACCTGGTTCAGATACGCCTGTATCTGAGATAGTTTTAGATTTTGTGTTCTAGGAAACCTTTCAACTGGGAATAGCTAGCCTAAATGTTTATTACAATTTACAGCGTTGAAGACATTTTTAATGTGGATAATTATATAAATGCTACATTTTGAAAGGATGTTGTCTTGCACAGCTCAAGCATTTCTGCTGCATTAATTACCATTTTTGCAAGTATTTGTCTTTTACAACAAAATCTATTGCAATTTAAAGCAACAAAATTTAATATAAGAAACCTATAAATCACTAAACTCAAGACTTTTTCAAAGAATCTGTAAATTGTTGGAATGAATTAATGTTGTAATTTATCAGAAATCTGTTGGAGGGGAAATAAATTGTCTAAAACAATTTTATTAAAATCAAATATACTCTTCTATCAATGTGAAAAACTGAAGTATTCTTCAACAATTCAGAGGCATTTCTTTGAAATGTAACCCGCAAACAAATATTGACTCTGACAGAATTCGATGGCAGGACCTCTTGGTCCCGCGAACACTCTACCACTCTACCACGTTGTCGCTATAAAAGCTAGCTTGTACACTAAGATAGTACCATATCCCTTATACTACACCCTGCTACAAAAACTACAGTATAGTCCAGCAAGATTGACCTGGGACATCTGCATATGTAATGACCCAACTTCGGCAATGTTTTGTTAGGACGCTCTACTTACAGACTTTGCACATGAAATTTAAGTTGTCCCTGGTTATAATTTGGGTGGAGAATATTTGTTTTAACTTTTTAATGTCAACATTACTTAACATATTGTCAACTTAATCGAACCAGGGACAACTGAATTTTCGAGCACTAAGTCTGTTAGCGTCTTAACAAAACATGGCCGAAGTAGAGTCATTACATATGCAGATGTCCGGGGTTAATCTTGCTGGACTATAGCAATGCAGAAAACGTTTAGCACATAACCTAGAAAACCCTGTAAGGAAAAGATGTATAGAAGAGGCATCAAAGCCTTCTAGAAAAGGCTTATAATGCCAGAAATTGGTTTCACACTCTGTCTATCATGCATATGGTTTAGTATGAGGCAAAATTAAATAGACATTCAACAATAGACATCTTCACAGACAGAAAGACATTAACCCTTTCCCAAACGACAAAATTTTAGGGTGATCCAATTTGAAAGCTGCTGCAGACGACAAAATTGATGATAATTAAGAAATGATTTGTGTAAAATATGACACAGAAAATATTGAGACAAAAGGAGAAACTGCTGGTTATCAGCAGTTTCTTCTTTTGTTTCAATGTTTTCCCAAGCCTTTTCTCTTAGGGACGTCAAAACCAGGTCTTGTTTGGGAAAGGGTTAACCATTTTCCATGCAAGCCCCAGTTTGATCGATGGCCCTACATGAATTGTCTATGGTGTTGTGGTTGATAGTAAATTCTGTGAAATATTTCAAACACCTATTGATAGAATTGTATAGGAATTTTAGTTGGTTGCTAAAACACGGGTGGTAAACAGAGAAACTAGCTCCAAAAAGAGTCAACGGTATTTTGTTTCCTCGTGACATCCGGCCTCTACCGAGGTAGTTGCATAGAGCAAAAATCTGTAAACAAAGGTAGGTCACGAACACATTTTTCTACAATTATTTCTTTTACAACGAGTTTTTTGAAAAATCCGACGATGCTGTAATATGAAGAAATGGTCGAAGTTTGTTGTGCACGAGAATATTCGATGTTATTAAGCAGAGTTTGAATACAATCGTTGAAAAACATTTCAAAATCGAAAGTAAAACATTTTTTACTTTCGATTTTGAAATGTTTTTCAACGATTGTATTAAAACCCTGCTACTAAAACCGTATACTCCCGTGCAAAACAAACTTCGATCATTTCTTCATATTACAGCATCGCCGGATTTCTCAGAAACTCGCTTTAAAAGAAATAATTTTAGAAAATGTGTTCGTGACCTACAAATTTTCGCTCTATGCAACTACCTCTTTTTGGAGCTAGTTTCTCTGTTTACCACCCGTGTAAAAGTACATTTATGTATCAATGTTTGTGGTCAAATCATAGTTATAACCAGCACATTTTCACCCTTTTCATGCTGTTCACGTCATTTTACTGTAATGACCAATTTAGCTTTGTCAGGCAGTATAGACTAAAATCAGCCTGCACAGATGTGCAGTCTAATCTTAGCATTACACTGCCTGCTTTCTACTCCATAATAATGGTAAAAAACTCAGCTAAACTCATAGGAATGTCTCTTAACCCTTCCCCAAACAAGACCTGGTTTTGACGTCCCATAGATTAAAGGCTTGAGAAATCATTGAGGTAAAAGAAGAAAATGCTGATAACCAGCATTTTCTACTTTTGTCTCATTGTTTTCATCATGAATTTTACCTTTAGTAACATCCATTTTGGCATCTCCAGCTGCTTTCAGATTGGATCACCCTTAAATTTTGTCGTTTGGGAAAGGGTTAAATTATTGGCATTGTTTTTAAAAGAAACAAAATTAGAGTCAGCAGGACAAAGGTTAACTTGACAAGAAAAATAAAAGACAATTTCTGCATGAAGTGTTATGGAAGTGAAAGATTAGAATTTCATTCTATAAACCTCTTACAAACTCATAATCTAACACTTTATTTGGATTTCCAGACTTTTTATGGCATTAATTTTCTTATATTTCTGCTCTTGTCTCAGTTTTTACATCGCTTTATTGAAGTCTTTATTGGTTTTACAACAATATAAATGTGTAATCGTCTCTAAACCTCTCACAATATATGCTGGGGGAAAATGGTTTTTGCTTTTGGTTTTTAGATCGTATCAAATTGGTTTCATCTTCTCTGTCCTTTCTTTTCTTTCTTCAGACGTTCCTTTGAACGCATTTATTTTACATCGATTGGGAAGCAAGTTTCTTCAACTTATTTTAATCCCTCTCGATTGAGCTTCCTGGAAATCCACCAGTATTCGCGCCGAATGTGTGGGCGCGTCTAACTGTCAGTCTGTCTGTCCATCAGGCCATAATTATATTTATCAAAATCTTTTCAGATGAATTCTCCACAGAATCTTCTTTATATAGTCAAGCAACATTAACCCGGGACATCTGCATATGTAATGACCCCACTTTGTTGGTGTTTTGAAAAGACACTCAAGTAACAGACTTTGCACACAAAAATTTTGTTGTCTCAGGTTAAGTTTGGTGGAGTATAATCACCTGAACATGCACATTATTATCAGTGTTAATTTTTTTGCCATAAGGGGCTTTAGCCACCTCCACTGCTGCTAGCCCAGATTGGTTTATGATAATCCATCCATTGGTGGGAGACAAATGTTGGAAAGTATGTTTTCTGTAGCCATCACTGTATCAAACTCATGAGTGAGTTTCGGATTTACTAGCTACCAACTTTGCCAGGGGTCTTGCTACCAATTATTGTTTGGGGCCAGGGGCCAGTGAAATTGGGAAAAATAGCGACATTTTTACCTAACTTGCGAAAAACTAAACAAATTTGCATTCATACTGTCACTCAGTTTCAGCTGCAAATTAGACTGCAGTGATGTAAAATGCATTTGTACATACTCTTGTGTAAGAATCTACTCTAAAACTGTCTTCAAAATGTTTTTAAATGGAGATGAGGTTTTATTATGGGGCCATCTGGGTCCTCAATGCTCATTGGGAATTTTCACCAGAGAATTGGGAAAAAAAGATACTTTTTGCCATTGGAAATGGGGCCCAATAACGGCCCCAAATTTTGGCAAACGAGACCCCTGTTTGCTGTGGTCGGCCACAATGATAGAAATAAAATATATTCTTCAAATGATGTGCAATGAAAATGTGTGTTTAAAAAAAAATCTGAATACAAGAACAGTTTTGTACTAGATCTATATTAAGTTAATAATTTGCCTAGAAAATGATTAAATTATTAAATTAGGATCAATCAACACAACTTAAATTCTGACAATTTGAATTAAACAGTCAAAATCTTATGCTCTCATCTCATTCTCTCATGAGGCCACAGGTTTGATCCTAGCTGTGATATTGTATAGCCACAAACTTGATGATGGGTATTGATATGAAACCCAGATCAAAACCATGTTACATATATCTAAATTCTAGTGGTCTGTGTATTATGCCTTAATTAAGGTGTACTAATATTGGATGAAACCCCTTTTCTTCATGACTAACCACAAAATGTCAGAGCTGTCAAAAGTGATTTATATGTTATTCATCACACTGATTCTTTGAAAATAATGAAAAATAATTCTTTCTATCAAACAGGACATCTTACATTTATTGAATTATCTTAACAGTTTTGCATGTTACATATGTAGCCAGAAAATTTGGCTAAAACCTTTTTCATTATTTTGCTGGTAACTTTACTGTGTGTCATATTGGAGCAAATGACTTTAAACCCATTAATGCACAGTGACGCAGTTTCGACTCCCTCACAAGAAACGGCTCGCAAAACAATGTGGAATATGAAGATATTGATAGTGACAAGCACTTTCTCCATTTCCCACCAATATTTTCTACCCAGAAAGGCAAAGAAAAATAGAAATTTCATTCACTTGAAATTGTCATCTTTACCATGGTAAATAATTCCATAGTAAATAAGTTATATTTATCATAGATTTAAGATAGCATGAGAATTTCCATTTTGGTATGATAATTGTGAATTTGATTATCTAGATAGCATTTTGTCTACATCTAGGGTTGTTCAATCGGTACCAACTGGTGCAAAGCAATTCTATCGTAGACTTATCCAATACATTAAATTCTATGTATGAGCCAGGTTCTGGAAAGCTATGACTAGCTGTTACAGCATTTTAGGCAGCAATGTGTCATTAAGATGAATTGACCGAGATCCAATGTGATAGTCAGTCGATAGATCAATACAATATCACATGCAACGAAGAATTTAAGACAAACCATGGGGGTGTGACATTTTTCTGATCGTCCACTGGCTTTTCAATGGTTTTGATTGACAGCCGGCATTTGGTCAATTGGAGGCAGCCATGTGTCAAGATCAATTGACCAAATTCCAATGTGATGCCCTTGATGCATGTCATAATCAACCTATTGGAGAACAGCATTGTTCTTGATCAGACAGTCTGATCTAACCTGGAAACTTTTCTGAGCTCAAAAGCTTTAACTCTTTCGCTGCCAAATTTCCTGGAATTGTGTTATTTCCAGTGCCAATTTTTTTGAAACTTCATAACAGGGCTTATCAGTTTATTATATCGTCGATGTAAATGCAAAACCTCGTATGTCGATTCTTGCGATTTTCAAAGTACAAACTTGTGTACCAAGTTAAAGACAATTCTTGCAGCTTTTGAGATATTTTACTGATCAGTATTGATGGATAACCATTTGTGAACAATATGTCCAAATTTCAAGTAAAGCATTTCAGTTTGGGAAAAGTTATTATGCTTTTTTCCAACCCCTTTAAATTTTTCCAGAAACGAGATACGAGGTTTTGCATTTACAACGACGATATAGTAAAATCATTATTTGATGAATTCTAAGCTGAAACCCCCAGGAATGATTGCACATAAACTTACTTTGTTGAATAGCATACTTTTTATCAGTGAGTTTGATCAGATGACCCTGACCTTGACCTTGAATGACCTAATTAAGCTATTGTTTTGAAGTCGCCAAAAGGCGACATTGGCAGTCTCCTAATAGGTCGCTTATCGGCGACATTGGCAGCGAAAGAGTTAAAGAAACCCTTCTTCCAGATCCTGGCTTATTTGTTTGTCATCTCTGGCAACATTATTTACCATAAAGCGGAATAAGAGCAATTTCATTTGCTTAATCTGTAATTATTATATCATATCAAGCACAGTTTCAATAAGGTCATCATTTCTGTGCCATATTTACGGAAGAAAACTCTTTCTAAAATGCCATCATGATTATCAAATTCAGCAGATAGCATTGAAATTTACATTTCCGCATAGTAATTGTGTACCTAATTGTTTGTCTACTTTCTAGGCTATTCCACATATTGTCATTTGGAGATCAAAAACTCATAACTCGAGCTTAACCTCCCATCAGCAGAATATATGCTTCAGTTTTCAGATGATGGTATTCTAATTTCCATTTTTGCATGGTAATGATGAATATGATTGTCCTCTTAGTATTTTTGTCTAGATTTACTGGGTCAATTTGCAGTACTTAATGAATGTATGAATGATACTGTATGAATGATATGAGATTGAGAGCATGAAACTTTTTATGATTTTTAGCTCCACTGGCCGAAGGCCAGCGGGGCTTATGTCATGGCCCTGTGTCCGTCGTGCGTGCGTGCGTGCGTCCGTGCGTCAACTTTTTCTTTAAACATCTTCTTCTCCAAAACTACTGGACCAATTTCAACCAAACTTCATATGAATCTTCCTTGCATGAACTTTTTTCAAATTCCTTCAAAAAATTAAATTCCGTGCAGAACTTGAATTTTAATTAATTTAATTGAATTAATTTTCGAAAAATCTTTAAAAATTCTTCTTCTCCAAAACTACTGGACCAATTTCAACCAAACTTCACAGAAATCTTCCTTGCATGAATCTCTACCAAATTCCTTCAAAAGAATAAAATCGGTGCAGAACTTGAATTTAAATTAATTTAATTGATTTAAATTTTCGAAAAATCTTTAAATAACCTTCTTCTCCAAAACTACTGGACTAATTTCAACCAAACTTCACAGAAATCTTCCTTGCATGAATCTCTACCAAATTCCTTCAAAAGAATAAAATCGGTGCAGAACTTGAATTTGAATTAATTTAATTGATTTAAATTTTCGAAAAATCTTTAAATAACCTTCTTCTCCAAAACTACTGGACTAATTTCAACCAAACTTCACAGAAATCTTCCTTGCATGAATCTCTACCAAATTCTTTCAAAAGAATAAAATTGGTGCAGAACTTGAATTTAAATTATTTTAATTGAATTAAATTTTCAAAAAATCTTTAAAAATTCTTCTTCTCCAAAACTACTGGACCAATTTCAACCAAACTTCACAGAAATCTTCCTTGCATGAATTTCTAACAAATTCCTTCAAAAGAATTAAATCCGTGCAGAACTTGAATTTTAATTAATTTAATTGATTTAAATTTTCGAAAAAATCTTTAAAAAAATTTCTTCTCCAAAACTACTGGACCAATTTCAACCAAACTTCACAGAAATCTTCCTTGTATAAATCTCTTCTTAATGCCTTCAAAAAGATAAATTCTGTGTATAACTTGAATTTTAATTAATTTAATTGATTTGAATTTTCGAAAAATCTTTAAAAAAATTTCTTCTCCAAAACTACTGGACCAATTTCAACCAAACTTCACAGAAATCTTCCTTGTATGAATCTCTTCTTAATTCCTTCAAAAAGATAAATTCTGTGTATAACTTGAATTTTAATTAATTTAATTGAATTAAATTTTCGAAAAAATCTTTAAAAATTCTTCTTCTCCAAAATTACTGGACCAATTTCAACCAAACTTCACAGAAATCTTCCTTGCATGAATCTCTACCAAATTCCTTCAAAAGATTAAAATCCACGCAGAACTTGAATTTTAAATAATTTAATTGATTTAAATTTTCCAAAAAATCTTTAAAAATTCTTCTCCTCCAAAACTTCTGGACCAATTTCAACCAAACTTCACAGAAATGTTCCTTGCATGAATCTCTTCTTAATTCCTTCAAAAAAATAAATTCTGTGTAAAACTTAAATTTTGATTAATTAAATTAGATTAATTTTTTGAAAAATCTTCTTTTCCAAAACTATTGGACCAATTTTAACCAAACTTCACATGAATCTTCCTTGCATGAATCTCCTTTAAATTCCTTAATAATTTCCGTGTAGAACTTAAATTTTAATAAATTTAATTAAATTGAATTTTAGAATAATTCTTAAAAATCTTCTTCTCCAAAACTACAGGACCAATTTCAACCAAACTTCACAAGAATCTTCCTTGCTTGAATATCTCCCAAATTCCTTCATGATCCGATGAAAAGCTGGGCTGCTGTGGGCTAGGCTTATTTTTCGCTATATGAAACAGTGTAATTTTAACAAAATTTTAAAAACATTTCTGCTCCTTAATTACTTATTTGATTTCATTCTGGTGTAGCATGAATCTTCTTTGGATAGACCTCTATTGTATTCCTTGAAGAAGTTCGTAGTTTAAATGTCTAAAAGCCAGTGGAGCGATACAGGGCCATCTTGGCCCTCTTGTTTCATCTATAACAACTCAAACACACCTGAAATGATTATGACAAGATGAGGATGAATGGTCAAATTCCTGTTTAAACATTTAAAGTCATTATGGTTTTGCTATGGGTCCGTCCTAGGTTAGTCATGTTACCTTATAATTCTCACAGGAACCGGTTAAGGGCATTCCAAGTCTTCCTCTGACAAACCAAAATTTCCTCAAAATAAAGCTAGTACAATAAATAACAAGACTTTATGGGTTATTTAGTGTTGTGAATTAGATCATACTCATGCAAACTGGCAATCATTTAACAACATTTCACTAAACAAGTGGCAGTTTCAATTCTATGGCAATTATTCATGAAGCATTTCATTCTCCTCTAAAGAGTCATGGTATAGGTCTCTGATAGTTGTCTTACAGGAACATTTTAAATTATCATCATAGCTTTTTAACAGGAACAATATGGCTTTTCTGTCAGTTTGCAAATAGGTTTTGTGTGATCAGTATCTGGCTAGGGGGGATCTAGAGGGTGTTGGGGTCCGGACCCTCCCTGGCATTGGCTGAGAATTAAATTTTGACTTAATAACTTAAGTGTAATGTTATATATTGCTGCTTTACAATGAAAACCTTGTTACTGCAGCTTAAAATAAGCTGCAGTTACGAGTTTTTTGTTGAAAAGCGACGATATTTAACACATTTCAAGCCATCATTTGGGCTTGGACCCCCCTGAAAAAAATCTTGGATCTGCCCTTTTCTGGTATAAGCCATGTATGATGCAACACAAATAAAACAAGTTCATGATTGAATGAATCAAATATACATGTAGGTCATAAAAAAGCAGAAACGTCTCTCAATAATATTCAATATGATTAAACCATCAACAGTTCTGGGAAAACAAAGATAAGATCTTGATTCCTGTCAACCTTTAGATTAATGACCAAACGTTTTATCTGACTACCAACCTTCTATTACTAAATAATCAATTATTATTGTTTGTTTAGTCCAAGTCCACCAACATTAATCATGGGTCATCTGCATATTTTATGACCTCACTTCGGCAATGTTTGCTTAAAATTCACAACTAAATGACCTTGCTGACGAAAGTGTTGCGAGTTAGTTTTGGTGGACTTATATGATAATGCATAATTATTTTGACAGGCAATAGGCTGTAGAGTAAATTTGAACCTATTGTCAATTATACAAGCTTTTTGACACCTCATAGTACACTCAATAAGTGTAAATATCTGTAGCATGGAATTGGCTTATTGTGTCAGGAATTGACAGTCAACCACAGAATTGATCTTGTTGGCAAAATAATTGTGGTAAAAGAATCTGACATATTCATTTATATCTATTTCCATGTATTTGACCTATGATATCAAATCGATCATAGATCTAGTACTTGTCAAAAAATAAGAAACAGGCGTTATGAACTTCAGAAAACTTTCCTAATAATTATACCCCCCACCTACAAAGTAGAGGGGGGTATATTGGTTTCACCATGTCTGTCTGTCTGTCCATCTGTCCGTCCATCCAACCATATATCTGTCCATAGACTTTTTTGTTTCCGTGCTCTAACTCAAGAACCATTTGATCTAGGATCATGAAACTTTACACAGATGTTGCCCATGACCCAAGGAGGTGCCTTATTGTTTTTGGATCACCAGGGTCAAAGGTCAAGGTCACAATTGGACTTTGTTTAAAATCTGTTTCCGTGCTCTAAGTCAAGAACCTATTGACCTAAGATCATGAAACTTTACACAGTTGTTGCCCCTGACTCAAAGAGGTGCCTTATTGTTTTTAGGTCACAAAGGTCAAGGTCACAATCGGATTTTGTTAAAAATACATTTCCGTGCTCTAAGAACCAGTTGACCTAGGATCATGAAACTTTACACAATTGTTGCCCATGACCCAAGAATTTGCTCTATTGTTCTTGGGCCACGAAGAACAAAGGTCAAGGTCACAATTGGACTTTGTTTAGAATCTTTTTCCATACTCTAAGTCAAGAACTGGTTGACCTAGGATCATGACACTTAACACAGTTGTTGCCCATGACCGAAGGAGATGCCCTATTGATTTTGGGTCATGAAGATCAAAGGTCAAGGTCACAATTGGACTTTGTTCTAAACCTGTTTCAGTGCTCCAACTAAAGAACCTTTGACCTATAGCACTTTTTCAGTGACGAGGCACTATTGGGGGTTTTTTGTCCACTGTGCGACAGTTCTATTTCATTTTGTACAGTGAAAAAGAAATATCTCTGTCAGAAGCGCATGAAATGTGTAAGTGATCAGCTAATGAATTTCTTCATCAATGGACTTTGACAAATTAGGACATCATTCAATCACTGAATACAAGTCCTAGCAGTCTAATGTCTGTTTTTGACATCCCTAGTTGAGAAGGCTTGGGAAAATATTGAGAAAAAAGAAGAAAATGCTGATAATCAGTATTTTCTCCTTTTGTCTCAATATTTTCTATGTTATAATTATTTCACACATAATTCTTTAAGAACATTAATTCTGTCTTATGCGGCCTCTTTCAAAATGGAAGAGTCCAATTATTGCCATTTCTGAAGAGTTAAGAGACTGATGGATCTCTTCATGAATGGACTTTGACAAATTAGGACAACGTTCAATCAGAGAATACAGAGAAGCCCTAGAAGTCCTATTTTACAAGGGTCAAAAGGTCGTAGAACCTATTTTTTTCATAGAACCGCATCGTCATGGTAACAAATCATGTGTAGACAAATCTTGTCATCTTCGACACAAATTGTGAAAGATCGTCCTGATAACCGTCCAAGGGTTATTGAAGATTTTTGATTCATTACGAGTAATAATTCTTGTGAGATAACCTTCTGTTAGTGGAAAATATGGCGGGAATGTCGGCAAATTCAATACTTTAAATTAAGATGCAGTGACGCCTTTTTACGCCCAACAAGATAAAGGTTTTGGAAAAGATTGCGGAAAATGAAGAAATTGCTTGTAACAAGCAATTTCTTCATTTTCCACAATTTTTTCTACCCAAAAAGTCATAAATTTTCAAAAAAATCTTCACACTGAAAATGTCGTCTGCAACATTTTTGAATTTGGACAAGGCTAAAATTTTTATATCTGGTGATGGACAGTAAGAGAAAGCAGAAAGCACAAAAAATCTTAGACTAATGAATTTCTTCATCAATGGACTTTGACAAATTATGACAACATTCAATCACTGAACATAAAGAAGCCCTAGCAGTCTTATTCTACAAGGGTCAAAAGGTCGTAGAATCTATTTTTATCATAGAAGCCCAGTTGTCACGGTAACATATCATGTGTAGACAAATATTGTCATCTGTGACACAAATTGTGAACGATCTTCCTGATAACCGTCCAAGGGTTATTGATGATTTTTGATTTATTACGAGTAATAATTCTTTCGAGACAGCCTTCTGCTAGCGGAAAATATGACGAGAATATGTCAGCAAAGTCAATACTTGGATGTCATAGCAGACAGCAAGAAATACCCCTACTAGATTAAGGCTGTACCTAATTGGTTTAATATGAGGCCAATTAAGGTGGTATTATAATTCCTGTCTGTTCATCGGTATGTATGACCAGACCTGGATGAAATTTTACATTGCACATATTGTTGATCTTTTTTCATGTTGCAGAGTATCATGCAAAAAGATGTTCTTCAAAAAGAATGTCATCGGTGTAAATGCAAAACCTCATATATCGATTCTTGCGATTTTCAAAGTACAAATTTGTGTGCCCAGTTTAGGTTTAGACAATTCTCGCAGGTTTGGAGATATTTTTACTGATCAGTGACACATTATTTGTGAACAATATATGTCAAAATTTCAATTAATACATTTCAGTTTGGGAAAAGTTATTACACTTTTTCCCTCCCCTTTAAAATTTTCCAAAAACAAGATACAAGGTTTTGCATTTACAACGACGATAAGGTGTAAAGTCAGAAGGTTTTTAGCTCACCTGAGCACGAAGTGCTCGAGGTGAGTTATTGTCGTCACTTTTTGTCCGGCGTCCGGCCGTCAACATTTGTGGTGTTTACACTCTAGCATCCACAAAAGTTAGGCAATCTTGATCAAACTTGGCTAAACAAGTATGATCACAAGTTCTCGGACAAGTTCGATTATGGGCCTGATCGGACCAGAAAGTGCGGAGTTATCTGCCCTTGAATGTCAAAAAATGCTGTTTTTAAGTTTGTTTACACTCTAGCATCTAAAATTATTGATCAATCAAGACTAAACTTGAACATAATATTGGAGACCATAAGATCTCGGATGAGTTCAATTTTCAGTCTGATCTGACCAGAAAGATGAGAGTTATGTGCCCTTGAATTGGGCAAAATTGCCAATTTTGGCTGTTTTCGACCTTGTTTACACTCTAGAATCTACAATTATTAATAAATCAAGACAAAACTTGGACACAATGTTGGGGAGCATAAGATCTTGGATGAGTTTGATTTTCAGTCTGATCTGATCAGAAAATTGATAGTTATGTGCCCTTGAATTTGACAAAATTGCCGTTTTCGGCTTTTTTTTCTACCTTGTTTACACTCTAGAATCTACAATTATTAATCAATCAAGACAAAACTTGGACATGACGTTGTAGACCATAAGATCTCAGATGAGTTACATTTTCAGTCTGATCGGATCAGAAAGATGAGAGTTACGCGTCCTTGAATTGGGCAAAATTGCCATTTTGGGCTGTTTTCGACCTTGTTTACACTCTAGAATCTACAATTATTGACCAATCAAAACAAAACTTGTACACAATGTTGGAGACCATAAGATCTCAAATGACTTTGATTTTCAGTCTGATCTGTTAAAAAAGTCAAGAGTAATGTGCCCTTGAATTTGACAAAATTGTCGTTTGCAGCTGTTTTCGACCTTGTTTACACTCTAGAATCTACAATTATTAATCAATCAAGACAAAACTTGGACACAATGTTGGGGAGCATAAGATCTTGGATGAGTTTGATTTTCAGTCTGATTTGACTAGAGAGATGAGAGTTATGCGCCCTTGAATTGGGCAAAATTGCCATTTTTGGCTGTTTTCGACCTTGTTTACACTCTAGAATGTACAATTATTAATAAATCAAGACAAAACTTGGACACAACGTTGGGGAGCATATGATCTTGGATGATTTTGATTTTCAGTCTGATCTGATCTGAAAGTCAAGAGTTATGTGCCCTTGAATTTGACAAAATTGCTGTTTTCGGCTGTTTTCGACCTTGTTTACTCTCTAGAATCTACAATTATCAATCAATCAAAACAAAACTTGGACATGATGTTGTAGACCATAAGATCTCAGATGAGTTACATTTTCAGTCTGATCGGATCAGAAAGATGAGAGTTACACGTCCTTGAATTGGGCAAAATTGCCATTTTTGGCTGTTTTCGACCTTGTTTACACTCTAGAATCTACAATTATTGACCAATCAAGACAAAACTTGTACACAATGTTGGAGACCATAAGATCTCAGATGAGTTTGATTTTCAGTCTCATTTGACCAGAAAAACGAGAGTTATGTGCCCTTGAGTTTGATGAAATTGCTATTTTCGACTGTTTTTGACCTTGTTTACACTATAGAATCTACAATTATCAATCAATCAAGACAAAACTTGGACACAAAGTTGAAGACCATAAGATCTTGGATGAGTTTGAATTTCAGTCTGATCTGACCAGAAAGACGAGAGTTATGTGCCCTTGAATTTGATAAAACTGCCATTTTTGGCTGTTGTCGACCTTGTTTACTCTCTAGAATCTACAATTATTTAAAAAAAAATAATAATAATGTTGGGCACCATAAGAGCTCGGATAAGTTTGATTTTCACAACGTTATTGACCATAAGTTTATATTCAGTCTTATAGTCATAAATATCATTTGAATTTGAACATAAGTGTTGCTCATGTCATTTTGGTGCAGGTGAGCGATATAGGACCATTATGGTCCTCTTGTTTAATTGGCTGTAGCCTCCATTAAATGAGCTGTTTCTGATTTATTATTGACAATCTGATCCTGTATCATACATAGAGACTCTAGCTGCCACAAGAATGTCTACAAAGTCAATATTATGATTTTATGGTTGAATGCAAATAGTACCATCCTAATTGATTTCATTTCTTACAGAGGAGATTCAATCTTCCAATAGATATTCCTTAATGAACATTTGCCATTGAGAACATACCACACAGTTGAGGTATCTTTCCTTAAGAGACAAAGCCTTGATTTGGGTTGTTTACTACATGCTCATATTACCTGCCTTTATAAAAGAGAGGAAAATGTCAAAAACATGCTTCAAAAAATTTAAGGCTTCAGTATGCAAATGGCCTGTCTCCCATTTCAATTAAAATTTCATCATTTCCTAAGAACTGAAGTTTCTATTTTTGTAGAGAAATGACTTTCTAGTGATTTTGTCAATGTAAATATACGCGTCGAAACATAAAATTTTCGCATTAAATAGACTTTTGACCCATTTGGTACGCGATAAATATCTCTGTAACAAGGACAAGAAGCAACATCATTTAGCTGCAAAAAAGGACTTTTGATGTCACAGATTAATCCTATGTCATGTTGAATATTATCCCTTCCATTACTAATCAAAATTAACCCATTCCCAAACAAGACCTGGATTTGACATCCTCGATATACTAGGCTTGGGAAAACATTGAGGCAAAAGAAGAAAATGCTGATAATCAGCATTTTCTCCTTTTGCCTCAATATATTTGCCTCGATATATTGCACACATACCAAACTTATTATATCATCAATTTTGTCATTTTCAGCACTTTTCTAATTAAACCGCCCTGAAAATTAAGGTTTGGTAAAGGGTTAAACTAATAATGGGCAGAAAACTGCTATTATCAGCTCACCTGAGCACGAAGTGCTCAAGGTGAGCTATTGTGGTCGCTTTTTGTCCGTCGTCCGTCCGTCTGTCCGTCTGTCCACAATTTGTTGTTACCACTCTAGCATCCACAAATATTGACCAATCTTAACCAAACTTGGTCAAAACATGTAAGTTCTCGGATGAGTTCAATTTTGAGTCAGATCGGACCAGGAAGTCGAGAGTTATGTGCCCTTGAATATCAAAAATGGCTAGTTTCGACTTTGTTACCACTCTAGTATCTACAAATATTGACCAATCTTAACTAAACTTGGTCAAAACATGTATGACCATAAGTTCTCGGATGAGTGTAATTTTGAGTCAGATCGGACAAGGAATTCAGGAGTTATGTGCCCTTGAACGTCAAAAATGGCTAGTATTGACTTTGTTATCCCCCGCCGAAAAAATTTTTCGGGGGGGATATTGTTTTTGCCATGTCCGTCCGTCCGTCCGTCTGTCCGTCCATCCGTCCGTCCGTCTATCCGTCCGTCCGTCTGTCCGTCCGTCCGACATTCGTTTCCGCGCTATTTCTTGGAAACTATAGACCGGATTTCGATGAAACTTGGCACACAGCTTCACTACAAAGAGGACATGCGCATATCGTCGGGGTTACCCCGTTCGACCATTGAATTCAGAGTTACTGCCCCTGACTGTTTAAGCCATATACATACAGAGTGATATTCGTTTCCGCGCTATTCCTTGAAAACTGTAGATCGGATTTCGATGAAACTTGGCACACAGCTTCACTACAAAGTGGATATGCGCATATTGTCGGGGTTACCTGGTTCGACCGCCGAATTTAGAGTTACTGCCCCTGACTGTTTTAGCCATATACATACAGTGATATTCGTTTCCGCGCTATTTCTTGGAAACTATAGACCCGATTTCGATGAAACTTGGCACACAGCTTCACTACAATGAGGACATGCGCATATCGTCGGGGTTACCCGGTTCGACCGTCGAATTCAGAGTTACTGCCCCTGACTGTTTAAGCCATATACTTACAGAGTGATATTCGTTTCCGCGCTATTTCTTGGAAACTATAGACCTGATTTCGATGAAACTTGGCACACAGCTTCACTACAAAGTGGACATGCGCATATCGTCGGGGTTACCCGGTTCGACCGCCGAATTCAGAGTTACTGCCCCTGACTGTTTAAGCCATATACATACAGAGTGATATTCGTTTCCGCGCTATTTCTTGAAAACTGTAGACCGGATTTCGATCAAACTAGGCACACAGCTTCACTACAAAGTGGACATGCGCATATTGTCGGGGTTACCCGGTTCCACCGCCGAATTTAGAGTTACTGCCCCTGACTATTTAAGCCATATACATACAGAGTGATATTCGTTTCCGTGCTATTTCTTGAAGACTATAGATCGGATTTCGATGAAACTTGGCACACAGCTTTACTACAATGAGGACATGCGGTTCGACCGCCGAATTTAAAGTTACTGCCCCTGACTGTTTTAGCCATATACATACAGTGATATTTGTTTCCGCGCTATTTCTTGGAAACTATAGACCGGATTTAGATGAAACTTGGCACACAGCTTCACTACAAAGTGGACATGCGCATATCGTCGGGGTTACCCAGTTTGACTGCGAAATTCAGAGTTACTGCCCCTGACTGTTTAAGCCATATACATACAGAGTGATATTCGTTTCCGCGCTATTTCTTGAAAACTGTAGACCGGATTTCGATGAAACTTGGCACACAGCTTCACTACAAAGTGGACATGCGCATATTGTCGGGGTTACCCGGTTCAACCACCGAATTTAGAGTTACTGCCCCTGACTGTTTTAGCCATATACATACAGAGTGATATTCGTTTCCGCGCTATTTCTTGAAAACTATAAACCGGATTTCAATGAAACTTGGCACACAGCTTTACTACAATGAGGACATGCGCATATCGTCGGGGTTACCCGGTTCGACCGTCGAATTCAGAGTTACTGCCCCTGACTGTTTAAGCCATATACTTACAGAGTGATATTCGTTTCCGCGCTATTTCTTTAAAACTGTAGACCGGATTTCGATGAAACTTGGCACACAGCTTCACTACAAAGTGGACATGCGCATATCGTCGGGGTTACCCGGTTCGACCGTTGAATTTAGAGTTACTGCCCCTGACTGTTTTAGCCATATACATACAGAGTGATATTCGTTTCCGCGCTATTTCTTGAAAGCTATAGACTGGATTTCAATGAAACTTGGCTCACAGCTTTACTACAATGAGGACATGCGCATATCGTCGGGGTTACTGGGTTCGACCGTCGAATTCAGAGTTACTGCCCCTGACTGTTTAAGCCATATACATACAGAGTGATATTCGTTTCCGCGCTATTTCTTGAAAACTGTAGACTGGATTTCGATGAAACTTGGCACACAGCTTCACTACAAAGTGGACATGCGCATATCTTTGGGGTTACCCGGTTCGACCGCCGAATTTACAGTTACTGCCCCTGACTGTTTAAGCCATATACATACAGAGTGATATTCGTTTCCGCGCTATTTCTTGAAAACTATAGATCGGATTTCAATGAAACTTGGCTCACAGCTTCACTACAAAGTGGACATGCGCATATTATCGGGGTTACCCGGTTCGACCGTCGAATTTAGAGTTACTGCCCCTGACTGTTTTAGCCATATACGTACAGAGTGATATTCGTTTCCGCGCTATTTCTTGGAAACTATAGACCGGATTTCAATGAAACTTGGCACACAGCTTTACTACAATGAGGACATGCGCATATTGTCGGGGTTACCCGGTTCGACCGCCGAATTTAGAGTTACTGCCCCTGACTGTTTTAGCCATATACATACAGAGTGATATTCGTTCTGTTGAAGCCATATACATACAGAGTTATATTCGTTCTGTTGAAGCCATATACATACAGATTTATATTCATTTCCGCGCTACTTGATTGACAATGAAAATATGTTCGGGGGGGGGGGGGGGGATATCAATTCAACAAATTTGCTTGTTACCACTCTAGTATCTACAAATATTGACAAATCTTAATTAAACTTAGTCAAAATATTTATGACTATAAGTTCTCGGATGACTTCGATTTTTAGTCAGATCAGACCAGGAAGTCCGGAGTTATGTGCCCTTGAACATCAAAAATGGCTATTTTTGACTTTGTTACCACTCTAGCATCTACAAATATTGACCAATCAAGACAAAACTTTTCCATAATGTTGGTAACTATAAGATCTTGGATGAGTTCGATTTTCAGTGTGATAGGAGCAGGAATTTGACAAAATTGCTGTTTTAGACTTTGTTTACACTCTAGCATCTACATTTATTGACTAATCAAGACAAAACTTGGCCACAATGTTAGTGACCATAAGATCCTTTATGAGTTAAATTTTCAGCTTGATTTGGCCAGAAAAACAAGAGTTATTTGCCCTTTAATTTCATAAAATTACTGTTTTCGACTTTATTTTCTCTCTAACAAACAAATATGGACCAATCAAGACACAACTCGGTCGCAATGTTGGTGACCATAATATTTTAAATGTTTTAATTTGTCAGATTGATTGGACTTTTTTTTTAAAAAAAAAAACAGAGTTGTGTGCCCTTGAGGGTTACAAAATTGCTGTTTTCGACTTTGTTTTCTCTCAAACAGCAATAAATATTAACCAATTAAAAAAAAAAACTTGGACATAATGTTGATGAGAATATCTTTATCAGAACAGAGTTATGTGCCCTTTACTGTGACAAAATTGTTGTTTTCTTTCACTTTGTTTTTACTGTAACAGCTACAAATATTGATCATTTAAGATTATGAAAGCAGTTTTCAGCTGGAACATGATCTCGCATCTTAAATTTTGTGCTCCTGAACTTGACAACATTGGGACTTTCATTCTATCTAGGTGCAGGTGAGCGATTAAGGACCATCATGGTCCTCTTGTTTTGTAAACTTCTTATATTCATTTATTGTTGGCGCAAGATTGTATGGCGCGTGTTTAGGTTTTGTTCAAATGTAAACAAAACATTTTTCGATAAAACACAGAAAACTCGGAACAGTGAACAGACCTCTCTATGACTGTACCTAAATTTTCAACAAGTATACGTCACTACTTATAAAGAATTTATTCATCTTTTATACAACACTGTTTTGTTTACATTTGGACAAAATGTAAACATGTGCCATACGATCTTGTGCCAACAATACTATTTATTTCACAGCATTCTCATGACAAATATATGTTGTTCCAGTAACTATATATGTGTCCTATGCAACAGCTTTGAATTTGCATGAGGCTTAATTTCTTGCCATGTCTTTTCTTCGAAAACAGCTTGTTTAATTAAAGCTGTGTTTTTGAAGAAAAGCAACATTTAGTTGATTGGGAAAAGATTAATTGCACAGAAAGACAACTGAGGGAGTTAAATGGGTTAGATTAAAGATAAGAGAGTAATTTTGAAATTGATACTCATTACATTTGCATAATGAAAAATTGTCCTTTCAACTTTGATTACGATTCTTTGGTGTTCTAATTTAACGCTTTCCCTCCCCTGCGAAAAAAAAATCAAGAACGCATTTCTAGTTCTAGAACTGTTCTAGAACATTAAATGGCACTTCTAGAACTGTTCTAGAATAGTGCTAGAAATGCCATTTAACATTCTAGAACATTCTAGAACAGTTCTTGAACTTTAATGAACTTTTGGCAGGGGCTAAGATGGCAAAATGTTAGACTCATCGAGTTTAAAAGTTGTTTTAGACCATAATATAATTTATATCAAATGCAGGTGTATGTGTAATGGCATAGAGAATATTGATTGAAAAAGAGAAAATGTTGATCATTAGGAATTTCTTTTTTTCTCTGAATGTTTTCCTGAATATGATATCTACTAGAGAAGTCAAAACAGTACTGTCTTGTTTGGTAAAGAGTTTAAGCTGTTGTAGACGACAAAGTGGATGTTGATTAAGATGAGATGATTTACAATAAAGCAAAGAAAATATTCACGCAAAAGGAGAAAATGCCGATACACACACAATCAGCATTTTCTTCTTTTGCATCAATATTTTCCCAATGCCTTCGTTTCTATTAGATGCATCAAAAGGAGGTCTATCATCATTGTTCAGGAAAGGGAATAATGAAATATTGTCCTTTCAACTTTGATTACAAATAAAACAGAATAAACCACAAGGGAATTTCAGCTTTTGAGGTCCATAGCTTTGTTTGCAGTGTTTAGTTGATTAATTTGTAGGGCATGAAAACAGAAATGTCATGATTTGGGTTAGCTGCAGAATTTCCTGGTTTAACCCTTTCCCAAACAAGACCTGGTTTTGACGTCCCTAATAGAAAGGGCTTGGGAAAATATTGAAACAAAAGAAGAAACTGCTGATAACCAGCAGTTTCTCCTTTTGCCTGAATATTTTCTGTGCTATATTGTACACAAATCCCTTCCCTTTTATCATCATTTTTGTCCCCTACAGAAACTTTTGAATAAGGTTGTCGTAAAATTTTGTCGTTTGGGAAAGGGCTAACAGAATAAACCACAAGGGAATTTTGCAGCTTTTGAGGTCCATAGCTTTGTTTGCAGTGTTTAGTTGATTAATTTGTAAGGCATGAAAACAGAAATGTCATGATTGGGGCTATGCAGATTTCCCTGGTTTGAGCCTTTAACCCTTTCCCAAACAGCACTTTTTAGGGTGGTCAATTTTGAAAGATCCTACAGACAACAAAATGACTGTCGACAAAGATAAGATTTGTTTACAATATAGACTAGCACAGAAAATATTGAGACAAAAGGAGAAAATGCTGGTTATCAGCATTTTCTTCTTTTGTCTCTATGTTTTCAAAAGCTTTTTGTTAAAGACACATCAAAACCAGGTCTTCTTTTGGAGAGGGTTAAATTAACCCTTTGGAAGCTAAGTTACGGACAAAAAGTTAGCTGCCAGTGCCAAATATGTCTTGCCTTTTCTCAGAAAAGATTATCAAAATTGTTTTCACTGTCATAGCCATGCTTTCTGATATATGTACCCTTGTCACCATTTTTCACCTTAACAATGTGTCATAAAAGTTCAGGTGAGCAATTTAGGACCATCATCATGGACCTCTTGTTCATGTTGAATGTTTAAGAAATGTCCCATGTTTCTTGTACAAGCAGTAAATAAAGGTCTGTCAATGACAATCTTTTTTTTATCTCATTAATGTTGTCTCTTGCCCCCTTCCATTTGTACAAATGTGTTGGTAAATTGACTTGGCATTCTTAGATACAAATATATAAAAATATCCATGTGTTTCTTGTCCAATCTGTAAGTAAAGGTCTGGAGTTGACATTTTGTAACACATTTTTATCCCATCAAAATGCCTGTAGAAGCTATTCAGACAGATTTTATAGCTTTATGATTAACAAGGGAAATCAGGGGAGGGGAAAATATACAGAAGTTGCTACTTACTTCTGTTTATACTCTTGCATCCATAGAATGAGCGCAGTTAGTTTCAGCCCTACTCCTGCGAAAAAAGTTCAAGAATGCATTTCTAGTTCTAGAACATTAAATGGCACTTCTAGAACTGTTCTAGAACAGTTAACATTCTAGAACAGTACTTGAACTTACATGAACTTTTCGCAGGGATAGTTAAGCTGCTGGCAGAGTGTGTGCTTCTCAGAGATGCGGCCAAAGCACAGTTGTAAGAGCATCGGTTTCTCACTTCTGAGGTATCCTCCTCCACAGTAGACATTTTTGTGACAAAATTGTCACCCACCAATGGTCTGGTAATCGTTAATCAATGTGGGCAAGCAGCTGGAGGCTTGGTTAGGGTGTTGTGGTAGCATTTGCATGAGAAATGACAGAAATCTGTGTTAAGGGCATCCAACTGCTGTAGTAGTTGAAAGAAGAATTAAACCTGAATAAATCAAAGTCTGCTTCTCTATGTAAGTTTTCATTAAGTCACAACTAATTAACTGACCTTTTATAGTTTCACAAGATTTAAAATATATTTCTTATCAGTAAAGTAAATTTAAAGTAAAGGTGGTTTATAGTCTCAAATCTAAGAACTGGTTCATATTCAAGCGACTTTCCACTTTACTCCACAATCAGTGAGTTTTAAGTCGGCTGTTAACAGTCGACTCTTCTGGCAGCCACAGCACTTTGGCTTTTGACTCTCCTTTATACCGATTTATACACCTGGGTGAAGAGGAGCATCATGGGGTAACTTATTTGCTCTGAAAAATTCCCCTGGCGCCGGGGGCTTTGAACCCTGGATCTCCCAACCTAAAGCCCGCTTCCTACCACTAAAGACCATGGCACCCCAAGACATTTCCTATGATAGCAATTTTAAGGTCATCTACAGGTCATAAGTTTTGAAACTTGGACATTAGTAAACACATCTCATTCCTCAATGTTTTTGTGAGTAACGAAAATTAAAGTTGACAATTCCTGCAATAAATTATAGGTGTATTGTAATGTCAATAGACACATTTTATAGTGATTTAATGACTAACAAGGGAAATCAGCAGAATTAAGCACAAACAGAAATTTTACCCAAGTTGTTCTTTCTAAAACATAATTAAACCTGCTATTTACAGGCAGTTTATAATACACAAAGATCAGCCTGCATTTATGCACAGTCTGAACTTTGTCTTTATCAGTGACCTTCATCCCATTATCAAGTTGGAATTGCTAATGGGTTTTTTCCCATATAAATGTTAATGCTCTTGTAATAATTACAACACTTTCAGCCCTTTGATTTTCATTGAATTTGGAGAATAAAATGCAGTTTTGTGGATTCAAATTTCTGTGACTATGGTCCTCCAATAATTGGTTGATTTATTGAAATAAAACGAGATCTAATCTCAAGATAAATAGATTAGGAAAATGATTCTTAATTTTTAATCACATAATTTTTTTCTAAATGTTTCATTTCAAATCTAATTATTAGATTATGACAATATGTTAGACTAATTGTCCTGTTTTGAGCCAATTGGCCCAGTATACCCCTTCCCAAACAAGACCTTGTTTTGATGTGTCTAGTTTTTATGTTTGGGAAAACATTGTGGCAAAAGAAGAAAATGCTGATGATCAGCATTTTCTCCTTTTACCTCAATATTTTCTGCGCTCTATTGTACTCTATTCCTGTCTTATACAACATCAATTTGGTCTGCAGTTATATATGTATAATAGTATCTTTTAAATTTGACCACCCTGAAATTCCGCCATTTGGGAAAGGGTTAATGCTAAAATATTGGTCAAATTATTGAATTGAATTGAGAGGAAAAATTATTTAATGCTTTTTTTCGAGATGGCAAAATTTTAGACAAGTCTGATTTCAAAGATGTTGCAGACGACAATTTCAGACAAATGGAACTTCACATTTTTTTGGTCTTCCCAGGTAAAAAAACATCGAGGGAAATGACAAAATTGCTTGTCATGATCAATTCCTGCTTTTTCCAAAGTTAAATTCTTGTGAGTGTCAAATTAAGCATAATTTGTCCAAAGTCAAACAGTAACCTAATTGAATTTAATTATCTTTGTGATAAATGAGAACTTCTAATGGTCTCTGCATCATTATATTGTCAAAATCTAGTGATGTTTGAAAAAGGCTGATGGGATTAACCCTTTCCCAAACAAGACCTGGTATTGACGTCCCTGATAGAAAATGTTTGGGAAAACATTGAAACAAAAGAAGAAACTGCTGATAACCAGCAGTTTCTCCTTTTGTTTCATTGTTTTCTGAGCTACATTAATTACATATTTTACCTATGGTAACATTCATTTTGTCGTCTTTTGCAGCTTTCAAATTGGATGTCCCTAAAATTTTGTCGTTTAGGAAAGAGTTAAGTTCCACAATTTTGATGACGAGTAAACTGATTTTGACCGGTTTTTGTTCGAACATCATTTTGCCTATTTGTTGCTAATCAAGTGCGTTCATAATTGAAATATAGTAGGAAAAGGAAAGAAATTGCTCGAAACAAGCAATTTCTATCCTTTTCCTACTAAATTTCAATGGCTATATTCATTTCATAATAATTTTGTTTAAACTTTGTAAAATCAGTTGAAGAGGACGGGACCAAACATTCACTTTGACTTAAGCGGAAATTCGACTTATCCAATGTTGACATAACGAGTGTCGACTGTATTTCTAATGGTCTCTGCATCATTATGTTGTCAAAATCTGGTGATGTTTGAAAAAGGCTGATGGGATTAACCCTTTCCCAAATAACAAAATTTTAGGGTGATCCACTTCAAAAACTGCCACAAATGACAGAATGGATGTTATATTATAGATAGGATTTGTCTAAAATATGACTCAGGAAATATTGAGACAAAAGGAGAAACTGCTGGTTATCAGCAGTTTCTCCTTTTGTCTCAATGTTTTCCAAATCCTTTTCTATCAGGGACGTCAAAACCAGGTCTTGTTTGGGAAAGGGTTAAATTGATGAAAGGAAAAAAGTATAAGACATTCTCTCAGCAGGATGAATATCTGGTCAGAAAAATAACAGGAAAACCAGAAATAATAATTGATTGGGAGTTTAATACTGGAGAGGTTGCTCAATATTGTGCTCAATAATCTCTGTTCTTGTGAAATATTATACTTTGTGTCTTATAAATTGAATGTGTTGTTAGGGTCAGAATAAATATGTTATATGCCATAAAATTGATATAGTAACTAATTATTTTTTTATATGACAGAAGAAAAACCCAGACAAAAATTCTGGTCACAAACCAGAATAATCAAAATTTGATATTGGATGGATTAAATTTGCTCCACAGGTTCTAAGCAAACTAAAATTGCCATTTCTTATACAAGGTTAAATATAAAGAAAGAGGAGTTTTGATAATGTTTGCATTGTATCAATTCTTAAATATTTCATAGAACAATAATATAAAAATGATTAACCCATTACCAGGCCTCAAAATGTTTAGACTGCATGGTCCAAAATTCAAAAAAGTTGAAGACGACAATTTCATGTGAATGAAATTTAACATTTTTTGACACAATCTCTTTCTTTTGGATTGTCAAAAAACCAATGTGTGTGAATGGATTAAAGACAAATATTCCAAGAAGGAAATCTGGACACTATAATAATAATGTTTCTTACAATATCAAACTTAGTGTTTCAATATTGGATAGAATTGTGGTTCATTATGTTCTTTATGTCACTTTTCTTTTGCCTTGAAATACTCACCAGTGATTTTTGGAAAAGTAAATGTTTTGCGCTTATAATCTCTAGAACTGATAATAATTCCAATATTTCATATTAGTCCCTGTAAATTGATTCTGTTTGATATGTTCTTTAGTGTCATTGTGCAGCCTTGCATTTCAGCATCAATGTGTGTGAGAAACTATAGGAATAGAACATGAATTGTGGTTTCTTAATTCCAATATTTGATGTGCCCAAGTAAAGGGTTTGAGGAATATTTTCTAGGAAGAAACCTGGTCACAAAAGTTCCGTGCTATTCAGGACATTTCTAAATAGTTTCTATGGTAATTTCATGCAGAAAAATTGAGCTAGGAGCAAGAAGTAGGCTCTTCAACTTAGCACAGAATTGATTGACCATTTACTGAATGTGTGCTCTAATTCTGAAACAGGCGATGAGTTATGGACTGTTCCAAATTATTTTGGACTGTTCCAAATAAATTTGGACTGTTCCACACTTAAAACTGATGATAACAATATTCAAAATGTGGTGTTATTATGTGTTTTAATTCTAGTTTGGAAATTATTATGTGGTAATAGGAAATGCATAATACAAAATGCATTTTCATCTTGGATCATATTTTTTTTCTGAAGGTATTTTTGTGTAATGTGTTAACCCATTACCAGACGGCAAAATTTTGGACTGATCCAAATCCAAAGACGATGCAGACGACAATTTCGAGTGGATGAAATTTTATATTTTTCCGTCTTTTTACATAGAAAACATTGTGGGAAATGAAGAAATTGCTTGTTACAAGCAATTTCTTCATTTACCACAATATTTTCAAAAGCCTTTATCTTGTAGGTCTTTAAAAAGCGTCAATGTTTGGGAATGGGTGAAAGTTTATGATTGCCCATAGCAAAGAAATATGGATTCATTGAAAATTGAGACTGGTCAAATTTAAAATTACCATATTTCACCTAATAGACGCGCCCCGGAGCGATGCAAAACGCCATGGAGGCACGTTTATTTCGTACCACTTTTAATGAATTTTAAAGTGCTTCGCTGAATGTAGAAAATCAACCTACCGTAAATTATCGATCAAGATATGTCACTTTATCAGTAGATGACGTTGTATCTTATAAATACACACCGGGTACATGTATAAATCGGCGGAGACGAAGCGACGTAACTGTCATCCAGTCTACAGTTACCTGCCAGTCTAGTCCTTTGTCTCGAAAAGGCAGGTGTGTTCTACTTTCGTTTTCGGAATGTTTTGATTTCTTCTTCTTCTTCACTTTACAAAATAATAAAACATACTTCCCTTGGTATCTGTCCATATTCATTAATTCATTTTTCGGCAAAAATGATTTATTTTTCATTTGTGTGTACTATCAATTCGCTTTCCACTTCTTAATTTACAAATCAAACGCGACCTCTTACGGGGCTTTGAAATAAACTGCATAAACGGTCACTCTGCAAGGGGAATGATAAAGGAAAGTTTTTCAATGCTCGTACCGGGGCCGGATGAATTTCAATTCTACCTAGAGAGGGATAACCATAATTGAATTATTCAATCAATTACCCGAGCCGTATACCCTATTATAAGACGCTTTACTTGTTGAGATAAAGCGTTTTTCCACAAGTATGATCATCACAAAGATGAAGTTTGGTGGAGTTTGAGTTTGGAATTTGTCATTACAGTCTACTCTACGGTCTACTCTACAGTCAAGGTAAGGTCGGATGAAGGTAGGAGGGGTGTCCCATGGCTTTCGAGATTGTAAATATAGTGGGGGGGCGCGTCTATTAGGGAAGGCGCGTCTATAAGGTGAAATACGGTATAATTCTTACATAGATTGCAGCATTATCAACTGATTTTACTTAACCCATTACCAAATGATGAAATTTTAGACTGTCCAATTTCAAAACTGCGGCAGACGACAAACTGGGTGTAAGTTTTGCTTATCAGCAATAACTTAAAAAAAGCATTTATATGCATTAAGATAACCAATCTTGGCATCAAGACATATTTTTAAAAAAAATGGAACAGGAATGTGATGTCTCTTTAACCCTTTCCCAAACAAGACCTGGTTTTGACGTCCCTAATAGAATAGGCTTGTGAAAACATTGAGACAAAAGAAGAAACTGCTGATAACCAGCAGTTTCTCCTTTTGCCTCAATATTTTCTTGGCTATATCACATACATTTCCAACCTTTATTATGATCCATTTTGTCTTCTGTAGCAGCTTTTGAATTAGACAACCCTAAATTTTGTCGTTTGGGAAAGTGTTGCAGGGTTTCATGGCACAAAGTAAATGCACACATAAATTCAAATTAGATCCAATAGGGCAGACTAATTGAGGAAGGGAAGAAAATGTTGGTAACTAGGCAAAGTTTAAAAGTGATTCTAATTAAAAGGTGTTACAGACGACAAAATAAATGTTGTCAAAAATACATGTAATTATCACTGGTGGTGAACTCGGCCAAAACGAGGGACGTTTTTTTGCGAACGATGTATTCCGTCGGTTGTTATAAAATCTCGTAACTACGGCTTTGATAAAGCCGTAGTTACAAGACTTTATAACAACACCAACAGTTTGTCAATACATAACTTTAAACCCAGCCTATTATTAGCACAAAATTCATGACTATTTATCACTCTTCTTCATTACTCTTCATGTGTCCACAGCGAATCGCAATGATCACTGCTGGGAGTCAAGATGGGCAATCACAGCAATTTTTAGTGCGGAAATTATTTTTTACGGCAGTTGACAAGTGTTTTGTTTTAGGCAGAATAGATGCAAGCTGTATTTGTAGCAACACTCAGCAAAATGAAAAATAATGCAGAATATGGAAATGTCCTAATATATATGAGCCAGGATCTGGAAAAAGGTCCCTTAGAGCATTTTCAAAAAATGAGTTTCAAGATCAGCTTGTTGTCAAATGCAGCCCAATTTGCACACATGCTGCTCTCTTTAAGTTACTACAGGTCATGAAGAAGCTATTAGAGAACAACATGGATTCTGATCAGACTGTGCATATGCACAGGCTGATCTGGATCTATGTTGGGCTCAAAAGCCTTAAGGGATGTATTTCCAGATCCTGGCTCATATATATTGTCGGTGTAAATGCAAAACCTCGTATGTCGATTGTTGCGATTTTTAAAGTACAAACTTGTGTGCCCAGTTAAGGACAATTCTTGCATGTTTTGAGATATTTTGACTAATCAGTATTAATGTCAAACCATTTATGAACAATATGTCCAAACTACAAGTAAAACATTTTAGTTTGGGAAAAGTTATTACACTTTTTTCTCTCCCCTTTAAAATTTTCCTAAAACGAGATACAAGGTTTTGCATTTACAATGACAGTATACTTTTGGTGCTCTACTATCGGTGCTAAATGTAAAACCCAATTTAATCAATCATTATGTAACAATTCTGTTTCATATCATCTGTTATATTGAAAGTATCATAACTAAAGATTAATCAAGCTGAATTTACAACATTTTAGAAAATAGCCGCCGATTTGTTTGTTTTGGTATAAGAGGCACTGATATGAAACCATCTGTTTTGCTGTCAACATTGATTTAACCCTTTCCCAAACAAGACCTGCATGGATTTGAAGTTTTAAGCAAAAAAGACTTGGGAAAACATTGAGATAAAAGAGGAAAATGCTGATTATCAGCATGCTCTCCTTTTGCCTCAACTTTTTCTATGCTATATTGTATACAAAAACCTTTTCAACACCCATGTTGTCATCTTCAACAGCTTTCTAAATTGGACCACCTAATTCTTTGCAATTTGAGAAAAGGTTGATAGGGTATTTTATGAAACACTTAAAGTGCTGCCGAGCTAAAAAAAAATGTCTTCTAAATTTTGTTGATGATTTGATACGATTGTGCATTTCTTTGAAATAAACAGGAAATAATTCCAATGTAAAACTTTGCACAGACATTGTTCATGATCCAAGGATGTGCCATTTTGTTTTGGGGTCGCACAAGTAAAAGGTCAAGGTCACATGGTAATATTCCTGTTCCTATGACAAAATCGTCACGATTTAGATATTCACAAAGTCTGCTTTGGATACTTCTAGAAATCTTCAGTCAACCCCTGTGAAATGCTATGTCATTCTTCATGAAGTTTTTGATAGATATTCATGAGCTATTCAAGAACGGAAAAAATGAAATCTTCATGAAGAAGAAGTGAACAGAAAATGGCCCATTTGCATAAATCTTCATAAAAACAGAGTAACGAATTTTTCATGAAGTTGGAAATGCATAATAAATCCTTAAACCATGCAGTTTTGCATTCTGAGAAAAAGGCATGAAGTCTTCATGAATAAATAATCATATAATTCATGAAGACTTCATGCAAGAAAAATACGCAAACGATCTTAAGAAGAAATCATGATTATTCTGTTAACAATGAGTATGGGCCATTTTCTGTTCACTTCTTTTCAATGAAGAATTCATGAATAATATTTCTTTACAAACTTCATAAAAACATACAGGTTTCTCTAAACACAGAGTAATGATTTTTTTTATGAAGTTGGAAATGCATAATAAATCCTTAAACCAAGCAGTAATGAAAAAAAATCACGTCAAGGTCATGAAAAATACTAAAAAACAATTTGTACAAATATGTTGCTGACAGAACAAAACTTAAGAAACTTTTTGTAGAACAGGTAGTTTCAGAACTGCAATAAGTAACAGGCCATTAGAAATCAATGATTCCTATTTATAGAAGCAAAATAATAATATCCATTTTACAGAATAATTATGTGGGTGGGGAATGGTAAAGAAAACAAACATTTAAATTTGTTAAATTTAGTCTAAAGAACACTTACTTACATTGCCTTCCTTGGTTTTATCATTTAGTGAGCTCCTTAATCACTTGATTATAACTAAAAATATTAATTATAACTCTTAACAAAAACATACTTCTTGACAAATAATCAGACAAGCAAAATTCCCTCCATTATTTTCTAAACCACATGTCATAGACTGGAACATAAATTAGACTGGGAGATCATGAACGTTTTAAGAAGATTTTATGAACTGCACACAATCCATTATCAATTTATGATTAGTTCATGATTTATTCTTAATACAACAAAACAAGAATGTTTTATGAAGTACCAGTTTTAATTGCAGTGGAAAATATTCAGAAAAAAATCATGAACAAGTTTCAGGATTATTCATGATTTTTTTTTTAAATGAAAACTTCATAATAAATCCTTTGCATTCATCATGAAGGTTTTAAGGATTTTGTCAATCATTAATATCTTCATAATGTCTTCATGAAGCAATTATCATCATACTTCATGCAGAAAACTTCATGAAGTGTGTTAAAGAAGTGATAATGAGTAATGTATGAAACATTCTTAAGATTCATAATATGTTCATTATTTTATGAATTACATTTCACAGGGGAATAGCCTGTCAAGGACAATATAAGACAGGAATGTAGACTGCCCCGTGATGTGTAGACAGTTTCATTTTCTTGCATTGTTCAATGGTGACTAAGGTTGATCTTATATAATGTCTGTCATATTCACTTTCTGATCAATTATTCAGAATCTAATGGAACTTGACCGTTTTGATGCAGTATATCGCATATTCTCATTTGGTAATGGCCTTAAACATTCACAGACTAATTCATTTAATGCATTATGATGTGCATTGTCCTCTCATTTTATGCAGCATTAGAATAAATGTCTGTATGTTCTTTCAATGCCTAGTAGTTATAAACAGGCCCGTAGGAAGCAATTTCATATTGGAGGGGCTGAAGCCCCTGTGTCTGAATATGGAAGGGGGGGGGGGGCTAAGTTGAATTTTCCCTAAAATTTCAGTGTAAAATAAGGAAAATTTGGTATTTTTGGGCAACTTTTTTTTTTTTGGGGGGGGGGGGGGGGGGGCTTAGTCCCCTTCTGGTCCTAGTGGCCTGGTTAGTGTAGTGCTTTCTGAGCAATTTTCATTTGGGAGACAAGTTTCCTTCTCTTTGACATCATGTCTTGCCTATAAAGTTACCTTAGGAATTGGCTGACGAGTTGCCTTGAGACATGCTTGTTATTGACTGAGACATGGAAGAGATGCTTCTCTTATGATGGGACATTTATCCCTATTGAGGTTGGTAAGCTGGTCTTCCTAGACTTGCTTCGTCATTTACCAGACCTCAGAGATGCTACTGCTGTTGCAGAGCAACATATATATATTCTGTGAGGGTGAAGCCAAGGAGGTCTTTCAAGACCTGTTCTGTTATTGCTTCACCTGAGCAGTGATGCTACTCGTAGGACTGTTTGTCTTCTGTGGTGTTAGCTGTTTGCATGTATGGACGTTGGTGACATGCTTCTACCTGTTTAGAAGGCAGTGTGTGAGATGCAAGGAAGCAAGTCTCCGAAGAGTCGAGCTAATCGCATTGCTGGTCCGAGGAGGCATGCTTCAAGGTGAAGATATGCTTTTCTCTGTGTAGACATCAAACTCGTTTTTCTGTGGCTGTCTGACGAAGCATGTAACTGGGTATCAAGTCTCCTGTAGACTTGCTTTTGTCTGGGTGGTCTTCCGAGAGTTGCTTGGACTTTTTTCCATCTATCCCTGACCGGTTTCGTTCTCGTGTTAGAACTCTTCAGAGGTGTCTGAGAAAGCTGGATGAGCTTTTCTGATGTTTGGTGGATAGGTGTGGGTTGCAGCTATATTTATACTCTTTGGTGCCGGTTGGTGCCGGCGTTGCTATGGTCCCACGTGATATGGAGAAATGGTGCCGGTTGGTGCCGGTATAGAGCTGTTTTGTGTACTGTACTGTAGTATGGCACAATGGATACTTATTGAGCGTCCAAAAAACGAAAGCAGAGCAAGAATTTCTTGTGTACTCATTTGCACAAAGATTCTGGCTTAATATGGCTAGAATATGCTTGTTTATCACAAGACTTGCCGTAGTAGCAAGTTGCTACGTGATACGACGTTAGCAACGTCAGAAGTGTATAGTTGCATTGTATGACGTTGCTATGCTCATGTTTGAACATAGTTTTGACAGTACGCTTGCTGTATATCTAAAATTCAGTCTTTGTGCATCCTTTATGATTGAAGGAGTGGTGTCTTTTGCCAAATATTATTTTTACGTCACACACAGTATAACAAGGAAACTCAAAAAATATTACAAGTAGAAAACGAATTGGCTGATGGGAGTTTCTCATGTTCTACTGATATGTAGATCCTGACTGGAAGGAGTGTTAATGATAGGAGCGATCCAGTTTTGCTCCCTGTTAAGGAGCTTACAGCATCTTCGGTGGCAGCAAAATCTGCTAGTTTTTTAGGGAGAGGCCCAGTAATATGGGCATTTGCTGTATTTTCAACAATCTCATTGTAATATATTTACTAAAAGATCGGGACTGTGTTAGGATGGTTCTTCTAATACTGACTCTTGTGCTATCATTGAAGGATGGATGAAGCCCATGTTTTTTGCCATGGGGTAGAGACTTGTAATATTTCTATTCACTAGAGATAGCATGCTCATTTGAGTGTAGAGGTGGGAAGAATAAAAACAAAAGTCGAAGCATTTTTGCTTTTTATAGACAATTTGCTGAAGGATCACTTTCTTTTCTCGGTTGAGAAGATTTGGGTGACATTAGTCTCCAACTGCGCACTTGAGTAGACAAGTGTTCTACGGACATACGTTTGATGTCTTTGCAACTAGGACAACTTAAAAGATGTCTAGTCGAGCATAGAAGAGCCCCAAATGGTAGATGTATTGGGAGGCGCGCTTCCAGTACTATTTGGATTCTCTTTTGTTGTGTGAAAACGAGCATGTCCAAAGGGTCTCAATGAATGCAGAATATAGATACGATAGGAATTGGCTGACGAGTTGCCTTGAGACATGCTTGTTATTGACTGAGACATGGAAGAGATGCTTCTCTTATGATGGGACATTTATCCCTATTGAGGTTGGTAAGCTGGTCTTCCTAGACTTGCTTCGTCATTTACCAGACCTCAGAGATGCTACTGCTGTTGCAGAGCAACATATATATATTCTGTGAGGGTGAAGCCAAGGAGGTCTTTCAAGACCTGTTCTGTTATTGCTTCACCTGAGCAGTGATGCTACTCGTAGGACTGTTTGTCTTCTGTGGTGTTAGCTGTTTGCATGTATGGACGTTGGTGACATGCTTCTACCTGTTTAGAAGGCAGTGTGTGAGATGCAAGGAAGCAAGTCTCCGAAGAGTCGAGCTAATCGCATTGCTGGTCCGAGGAGGCATGCTTCAAGGTGAAGATATGCTTTTCTCTGTGTAGACATCAAACTCGTTTTTCTGTGGCTGTCTGACGAAGCATGTAACTGGGTATCAAGTCTCCTGTAGACTTGCTTTTGTCTGGGTGGTCTTCCGAGAGTTGCTTGGACTTTTTTCCATCTATCCCTGACCGGTTTCGTTCTCGTGTTAGAACTCTTCAGAGGTGTCTGAGAAAGCTGGATGAGCTTTTCTGATGTTTGGTGGATAGGTGTGGGTTGCAGCTATATTTATACTCTTTGGTGCCGGTTGGTGCCGGCGTTGCTATGGTCCCACGTGATATGGAGAAATGGTGCCGGTTGGTGCCGGTATAGAGCTGTTTTGTGTACTGTACTGTAGTATGGCACAATGGATACTTATTGAGCGTCCAAAAAACGAAAGCAGAGCAAGAATTTCTCGTGTACTCATTTGCACAAAGATTCTGGCTTAATATGGCTAGAATATGCTTGTTTATCACAAGACTTGCCGTAGTAGCAAGTTGCTACGTGATACGACGTTAGCAACGTCAGAAGTGTATAGTTGCATTGTATGACGTTGCTATGCTCATGTTTGAACATAGTTTTGACAGTACGCTTGCTGTATATCTAAAATTCAGTCTTTGTGCATCCTTTATGATTGAAGGAGTGGTGTCTTTTGCCAAATATTATTTTTACGTCACACACAGTATAACAAGGAAACTCAAAAAATATTACAAGTAGAAAACGAATTGGCTGATGGGAGTTTCTCATGTTCTACTGATATGTAGATCCTGACTGGAAGGAGTGTTAATGATAGGAGCGATCCAGTTTTGCTCCCTGTTAAGGAGCTTACAGCATCTTCGGTGGCAGCAAAATCTGCTAGTTTTTTAGGGAGAGGCCCAGTAATATGGGCATTTGCTGTATTTTCAACAATCTCATTGTAATATATTTACTAAAAGATCGGGACTGTGTTAGGATGGTTCTTCTAATACTGACTCTTGTGCTATCATTGAAGGATGGATGAAGCCCATGTTTTTTGCCATGGGGTAGAGACTTGTAATATTTCTATTCACTAGAGATAGCATGCTCATTTGAGTGTAGAGGTGGGAAGAATAAAAACAAAAGTCGAAGCATTTTTGCTTTTTATAGACAATTTGCTGAAGGATCACTTTCTTTTCTCGGTTGAGAAGATTTGGGTGACATTAGTCTCCAACTGCGCACTTGAGTAGACAAGTGTTCTACGGACATACGTTTGATGTCTTTGCAACTAGGACAACTTAAAAGATGTCTAGTCGAGCATAGAAGAGCCCCAAATGGTAGATGTATTGGGAGGCGCGCTTCCAGTACTATTTGGATTCTCTTTTGTTGTGTGAAAACGAGCATGTCCAAAGGGTCTCAATGAATGCAGAATATAGATACGATAGGAATTGGCTGACGAGTTGCCTTGAGACATGCTTGTTATTGACTGAGACATGGAAGAGATGCTTCTCTTATGATGGGACATTTATCCCTATTGAGGTTGGTAAGCTGGTCTTCCTAGACTTGCTTCGTCATTTACCAGACCTCAGAGATGCTACTGCTGTTGCAGAGCAACATATATATATTCTGTGAGGGTGAAGCCAAGGAGGTCTTTCAAGACCTGTTCTGTTATTGCTTCACCTGAGCAGTGATGCTACTCGTAGGACTGTTTGTCTTCTGTGGTGTTAGCTGTTTGCATGTATGGACGTTGGTGACATGCTTCTACCTGTTTAGAAGGCAGTGTGTGAGATGCAAGGAAGCAAGTCTCCGAAGAGTCGAGCTAATCGCATTGCTGGTCCGAGGAGGCATGCTTCAAGGTGAAGATATGCTTTTCTCTGTGTAGACATCAAACTCGTTTTTCTGTGGCTGTCTGACGAAGCATGTAACTGGGTATCAAGTCTCCTGTAGACTTGCTTTTGTCTGGGTGGTCTTCCGAGAGTTGCTTGGACTTTTTTCCATCTATCCCTGACCGGTTTCGTTCTCGTGTTAGAACTCTTCAGAGGTGTCTGAGAAAGCTGGATGAGCTTTTCTGATGTTTGGTGGATAGGTGTGGGTTGCAGCTATATTTATACTCTTTGGTGCCGGTTGGTGCCGGCGTTGCTATGGTCCCACGTGATATGGAGAAATGGTGCCGGTTGGTGCCGGTATAGAGCTGTTTTGTGTACTGTACTGTAGTATGGCACAATGGATACTTATTGAGCGTCCAAAAAACGAAAGCAGAGCAAGAATTTCTCGTGTACTCATTTGCACAAAGATTCTGGCTTAATATGGCTAGAATATGCTTGTTTATCACAAGACTTGCCGTAGTAGCAAGTTGCTACGTGATACGACGTTAGCAACGTCAGAAGTGTATAGTTGCATTGTATGACGTTGCTATGCTCATGTTTGAACATAGTTTTGACAGTACGCTTGCTGTATATCTAAAATTCAGTCTTTGTGCATCCTTTATGATTGAAGGAGTGGTGTCTTTTGCCAAATATTATTTTTACGTCACACACAGTATAACAAGGAAACTCAAAAAATATTACAAGTAGAAAACGAATTGGCTGATGGGAGTTTCTCATGTTCTACTGATATGTAGATCCTGACTGGAAGGAGTGTTAATGATAGGAGCGATCCAGTTTTGCTCCCTGTTAAGGAGCTTACAGCATCTTCGGTGGCAGCAAAATCTGCTAGTTTTTTAGGGAGAGGCCCAGTAATATGGGCATTTGCTGTATTTTCAACAATCTCATTGTAATATATTTACTAAAAGATCGGGACTGTGTTAGGATGGTTCTTCTAATACTGACTCTTGTGCTATCATTGAAGGATGGATGAAGCCCATGTTTTTTGCCATGGGGTAGAGACTTGTAATATTTCTATTCACTAGAGATAGCATGCTCATTTGAGTGTAGAGGTGGGAAGAATAAAAACAAAAGTCGAAGCATTTTTGCTTTTTATAGACAATTTGCTGAAGGATCACTTTCTTTTCTCGGTTGAGAAGATTTGGGTGACATTAGTCTCCAACTGCGCACTTGAGTAGACAAGTGTTCTACGGACATACGTTTGATGTCTTTGCAACTAGGACAACTTAAAAGATGTCTAGTCGAGCATAGAAGAGCCCCAAATGGTAGATGTATTGGGAGGCGCGCTTCCAGTACTATTTGGATTCTCTTTTGTTGTGTGAAAACGAGCATGTCCAAAGGGTCTCAATGAATGCAGAATATAGATACGATAGGAATTGGCTGACGAGTTGCCTTGAGACATGCTTGTTATTGACTGAGACATGGAAGAGATGCTTCTCTTATGATGGGACATTTATCCCTATTGAGGTTGGTAAGCTGGTCTTCCTAGACTTGCTTCGTCATTTACCAGACCTCAGAGATGCTACTGCTGTTGCAGAGCAACATATATATATTCTGTGAGGGTGAAGCCAAGGAGGTCTTTCAAGACCTGTTCTGTTATTGCTTCACCTGAGCAGTGATGCTACTCGTAGGACTGTTTGTCTTCTGTGGTGTTAGCTGTTTGCATGTATGGACGTTGGTGACATGCTTCTACCTGTTTAGAAGGCAGTGTGTGAGATGCAAGGAAGCAAGTCTCCGAAGAGTCGAGCTAATCGCATTGCTGGTCCGAGGAGGCATGCTTCAAGGTGAAGATATGCTTTTCTCTGTGTAGACATCAAACTCATTTTTCTGTGGCTGTCTGACGAAGCATGTAACTGGGTATCAAGTCTCCTGTAGACTTGCTTTTGTCTGGGTGGTCTTCCGAGAGTTGCTTGGACTTTTTTCCATCTATCCCTGACCGGTTTCGTTCTCGTGTTAGAACTCTTCAGAGGTGTCTGAGAAAGCTGGATGAGCTTTTCTGATGTTTGGTGGATAGGTGTGGGTTGCAGCTATATTTATACTCTTTGGTGCCGGTTGGTGCCGGCGTTGCTATGGTCCCACGTGATATGGAGAAATGGTGCCGGTTGGTGCCGGTATAGAGCTGTTTTGTGTACTGTACTGTAGTATGGCACAATGGATACTTATTGAGCGTCCAAAAAACAAAAGCAGAGCAAGAATTTCTCGTGTACTCATTTGCACAAAGATTCTGGCTTAATATGGCTAGAATATGCTTGTTTATCACAAGACTTGCCGTAGTAGCAAGTTGCTACGTGATACGACGTTAGCAACGTCAGAAGTGTATAGTTGCATTGTATGACGTTGCTATGCTCATGTTTGAACATAGTTTTGACAGTACGCTTGCTGTATATCTAAAATTCAGTCTTTGTGCATCCTTTATGATTGAAGGAGTGGTGTCTTTTGCCAAATATTATTTTTACGTCACACACAGTATAACAAGGAAACTCAAAAAATATTACAAGTAGAAAACGAATTGGCTGATGGGAGTTTCTCATGTTCTACTGATATGTAGATCCTGACTGGAAGGAGTGTTAATGATAGGAGCGATCCAGTTTTGCTCCCTGTTAAGGAGCTTACAGCATCTTCGGTGGCAGCAAAATCTGCTAGTTTTTTAGGGAGAGGCCCAGTAATATGGGCATTTGCTGTATTTTCAACAATCTCATTGTAATATATTTACTAAAAGATCGGGACTGTGTTAGGATGGTTCTTCTAATACTGACTCTTGTGCTATCATTGAAGGATGGATGAAGCCCATGTTTTTTGCCATGGGGTAGAGACTTGTAATATTTCTATTCACTAGAGATAGCATGCTCATTTGAGTGTAGAGGTGGGAAGAATAAAAACAAAAGTCGAAGCATTTTTGCTTTTTATAGACAATTTGCTGAAGGATCACTTTCTTTTCTCGGTTGAGAAGATTTGGGTGACATTAGTCTCCAACTGCGCACTTGAGTAGACAAGTGTTCTACGGACATACGTTTGATGTCTTTGCAACTAGGACAACTTAAAAGATGTCTAGTCGAGCATAGAAGAGCCCCAAATGGTAGATGTATTGGGAGGCGCGCTTCCAGTACTATTTGGATTCTCTTTTGTTGTGTGAAAACGAGCATGTCCAAAGGGTCTCAATGAATGCAGAATATAGATACGATAGGAATTGGCTGACGAGTTGCCTTGAGACATGCTTGTTATTGACTGAGACATGGAAGAGATGCTTCTCTTATGATGGGACATTTATCCCTATTGAGGTTGGTAAGCTGGTCTTCCTAGACTTGCTTCGTCATTTACCAGACCTCAGAGATGCTACTGCTGTTGCAGAGCAACATATATATATTCTGTGAGGGTGAAGCCAAGGAGGTCTTTCAAGACCTGTTCTGTTATTGCTTCACC